>JAODKL010000038.1:889024-913091 GCA_026780765.1 Petrocephalus schoutedeni
AGCCGCTCAGCCGGCTTTGGGTGGGCGGCGGGGGGAGGGGGGGGATTTGGGAATCTGGGAAGTTCCCTTTCCGATTCCTGGTAGGTACACACCACTCCTGCTCTGTCAGCCACCCACCCGACCAAAGGGAAACAGCGGCGGCGGCGTTACGGAGCCGGACAGCCCCTGGGGGGGGGGGGGCAGTGCCTGTGATCAGAAGGTCACCAGTTCGAATCCCAGGGTCAGCGGGGGGATGTCGCCAATTGGACCCCGTAAATAAAGCCTACGTTGATGCTGCATCACCTTCCCTCGCCTGCAGCCCGGTGTTTAGGGAAGCTGCCCAATATGGGAGCGTGATGTTTGCAGGTGTCTCTGCAGAGGGCTCCGGCCCCCGGACAGCAGGTGATTTGGTTCAGGTGCTCGCAGGAGGAGCCCGCAGCTGTAACACGAGAGCGACGCCACCTGTAGTGGGCCAGAGACGGTGGGCTCCCGCTCCGCCCAGGGCTGGGACGTTGCCCCCCCGCCCCTACGTGTCGCGTAGAGAAATGCCTGCAGTGGGTGGGGGGGGCCGTGGAGGGCTCTGATGGATACCTGCAATGTAAGACACGCTCCCCTCACCCGCTACCCCCACTGCCCTGCCAGATAAAGGAACAAAGCGGCCTTTCTTACGGCAGGGAGGTGTGCATTCCAGCCTCGTGGCCTTCGTCACCAGGCACCCCCCCCCTCACCTGCTACTGGGCCCCGCTTTAACTCCTAGGGCACCTGATCACACCTGCGCCATATATGCATGTAGGCTGTGTGTCCCCCGTGATTATTCGGGGGCCAGAGGACCGGGACCCTGGGGAGGGATGGCTACAGAGGGACAGACGGGCAGCTGATGGCGGCTTCGCTCTCCCGGTGTCCGGCTCCTGCTCTACTCCACTTCCTTACAGTTACAAGTGAAGGAGATAAAGAGTGAGGAGGTGGGTGGGGGCAGAGCTGAGGCCGCGGCTAAATTAAGGCGACACGTCTCCGCTTGTGGTTTGCACAAGACGACGGGCGCGGCGCTGGTGGTTAGAAGGGAAGGGGCTCGAGACTCACCAGAGAACAGGGACACACTGCAGGGCCAGACAGTTAGTGTAGATTAACGGAGAGAGACAGGGAGATAGAGAGTGAGAGAGAGAGAGCGAGAGAGGGAGGGAGGGACGTAGGGAGATAGAGAGAGCGGGGGAGAGAGAGAGGGAGCAGGAGAGCACATGCGGACCCGGGACTTAAGCACAAGTTAGAGGCACTTTGAGCCCCACTGGTTTCCAGCAGCACTGACAGCGAGCAGAGTCCATCTGGCAGCTCCCCCCAGCTGCTCCAAAGGGATTATGGGCCGTATCTGAGGACCCGCCTGACAGGTCACCAGTGGACGGAGCACGCAGATGTAGCTCAGGTAGGCTGCCGCCGGCTCGCTCCATGCCCGTCGCTGGTGAGAGAGCGGACGTGTCCAGCAGGGTCGCCCCGGTGGGGGGCGGGGGGGGTCAGAGGCAGGAGTTTGACAGTGCCGCTGCTTTCCTCTACTTAAAACGTCACGGGCGTGTGTGTAGATGTACCTTCAGCCGGCTTCGCCGTGAGATGGTCCTTTCTGTCAGCATGTAACACGTAGCCTGTAGCTCTGCACAGGCAGCTGGCTTGGATTTTTGAACATAACATTACAATTTTGGGATTATAAAGTGAATGTGGACGTCCTGAGCTCAGCCCTGTCCCAGGGGCCTCACGGACGTTCGCAGTGTTTTGTGGCTGCTCGAACCCTCACCAAGTCCTGATAAACCCCACACGACTATCCAAATTCTACCTACTTGCAGAAAGTACGCCTTTTTATAATCTTAAGATCAAACCATTTTAATATTAATCATCCCATTGACTTGACTTGGATATTACAGCAATAATTCTTTTTAAGTGACAAAAACCACAAACACATATCACTACAGAAAGTTACTATCTTAAAATAGTAACTTTAAAATAGTTTGTTTAACATTAATGTCTTTATTCTGTGGCTCTGTACAACTTTGTTCGCTAAAAAAAAAATTAAACTGAAATTTTGCTATAATTAACTTAATCAGCAGGTACATTTATACTTAAAATAATGTCCTTCAACCATCTTTTAACTGCTCATCTTGGTCAGAGTCACTAGGCTTTAATAGAAGCACTGCATATATAAAAGAAAACATATATAAAAACATATACACAAAATTTGTGTGCAATTTTATCATTTGAAAAGTTTCTCCTTAAAAACGAGTGTCCAGAAATAATACTAATAATAATCGTTTGGTGCAAGTGAGGGACACGTTTCAGGCCTGGAGACCTCAGATAGCTTTTTAAAAGGCATCTGGGGGCCCTTTGGCAGGCTGCTGTGAGGGTTCCGGGACCGGCTGCCCCCAAGCCCTGCTCATGGACCCCCCCGCTGAGGGCGCCCTCTCTCCACACGCTCTGCCTGCTGCCTTGCAACACGTGATGACGAAACAGCGCCTAAGCTCCGCCCCAGAGGAAACGGTCGGGGGGGGGGGCGCACCCCGGGAGGGACACGTGTGCAGAGGAACATAAATATGTTAATAAGTCGCCCCGTTGCTCTGCGTATAGAAGCAGACTGGATACCACCATGAGTGAAAGATACCGCAGAGCAGGCCGGCTCGGGGCCCACTGCGGCCGGTATGCGCCACCACCCTTAGAGAAGCAGGCCAGACAGGGAAGGGGCCGCGTCAATCCCAGAATGCCATGGGAGAGCGGCACTTACATTTACTATAGGAGGAGCTCATGGCAAAGCGGCACCGTGCCGAAATTAAATTCTATCATTTGGGTGATGAAAAATGAGGAGGAAGGAGCGATTATGAAGCCGCGGGTGTCGCCGTTGACAAAGAGACTCGTATGGAGAGGCGACGTTTGCAAACACGCTGGGGGCAGGTCATGCCAGACTAAACCCATCCTCACCTTTATCCCACATCTTACTTTAGTTTAACAGAACGCGAGTCAGCTCAGCCAGCTCATGTTCATAGCTATACAATAAATAGATAGGGAACCTTCTGCAGACCACAGCCAGTCTACTGTGGGCAGCAGCGTGTGGTGCCTGTGATTGGAAGGTTGCTGGTTCAAATCCCAGTGTCGGCAGAGTGATGTCACTGTCGAGGGCCCTGAGCAAGACCTTTAACCCCCAGATGCTCCAGGGACTGTCTGACCATTGATAATGACGCACCGGACAAAAGTGTGTAAATGTGACCTGAATGCGCAGTGTGAAAGGTGACAAATACACCCTGAATGTGCGACTGCAGGCAAGAGAGATTGCAGCCAGGTGGGGGGTGGGGTGCGCAGTGGCGGCGAGCCCAGCGATGCTCTGGGGGCTCGGCCTGCAGGCTCGGTGCACAGGCGCAGTGCTCAAGCGCTGCTCTAGCACACCGAGCCGCCTTCTGGCTGCCAGGAGATTGCCTTATCAGCAGGGGGCAGAGCACGGCCGCGGCGCAGCTGATAGGAGTCGCCGCGTAACGGAACTGCAAAACTGCGCCCCGTATGGGAGCACAAACACGGAGCAGGCACAGCGGGGGCCCGGGGGAGGCGGAGGGCGGTGCGCTGAAGCCATGTCCCGGAGAAAAGGCCAGCTGCCCCCCACTGCTTAAAGCGACGTTCCCAACTGCAGCTGCACTGCATGTATGTGTCACTGGTACAGTGTGTTTGTATGCTGATTGGTGGAGAAGTTGTCAAAGGTGTAGTGCAGACTTGATAATGTCAGATTG
This sequence comes from Petrocephalus schoutedeni, assembly GCA_026780765.1. Classification (NCBI taxonomy): domain Eukaryota; kingdom Metazoa; phylum Chordata; class Actinopteri; order Osteoglossiformes; family Mormyridae; genus Petrocephalus; species Petrocephalus schoutedeni. Next base: position 892,753 of record JAODKL010000038.1, read on the forward strand.
GCTCATGACTATATAAGCATGAGGTATAATGGTATGACTGATTAATTGACAGGCCGGTGAGTATGAATATAATGTCTTTGCTCAATGGTGATTGGTTGACAGGCTGGTGAGTATGAGTATAATGACTTTGCTCTATGGTGATTGGTTGACAGGCTGATGAGTATGAGTATAATGACTTTTCTGTATGGTGATTGGCTGAAAGGCTGGTGGGTATAATGACTTTTCTGTAAGGTGATTGGTTGAAAGGTTGGTCAGTATAATGACTTTTCTGTATGGTGATTGATTGAATGGCTGCTAAGTATGAAGTATAATGATTTTTGCTGTATGGTGATTGGTTGACAGGCTGGTGAGTATGAGGTATAATGGCTTTGCTCTATGGTGATTGGTTGACAGGCTGGTGAGTATGAGGTATAATGACTTTGCTCTATGGTGATTGGTTGACAGGCTGATGAGTATGAGGTATAATGGCTTTGCTCTATGGTGATTGGTTGACAGGCTGGTGAGTATGAGGTATAATGGCTTTGCTCTATGGTGATTGGTTGACAAGCTGATGAGTATGAGGTAAAATGGCTTTGCTCTATGGTGATTGATCAGTCCCACTGTCTGCTCCTCCAGGACACGTGTTTGCCCCAAGGCCCAGGTCTGAATGTGTGCAGCAGCCAACTGTGTCCTACGGCAGCGGGGGGGCTGTGAGGTAAGCATCGGCATCAGCGGGGGGGTCCTAAGGGAGGAGCTTACGCTTCACAGCCAGTCAAACACTCTGCTCATTCAGTCACAGGTGTGTCAAACCTGTTCATGTCCCCTGACGATCATTATGGGATGCCGCCACTGTACTTCTATTCGTCTTGAGATTAAAGGCTCAGTTCCGGAACATACCTCTTCTCCCTCAGGGGCTGGCCGTCCCTGGAAGGCTCCATGGGGGCGTGTCAGTGCCGCCGCTCGCCCCCGGATGCCGGCCGCAGCGGAACCCCCATGATGCAGAGATGGACTTGACCTGGCAGGAGCTTATGGCCATCACAGAGGTTTATTATCACGATCACGTCATTCCCGTCAGCCAGCCAGCCCGCTCTGCGGCTTCCAGCCATCGAACCCCAAATAAAAGCAACATGAAATGATTTGCACCACACCGAGTATATCCCTCAAACTGAGAACACGCACATCGACGCGAATGCCTGCTGCACTCTTAGAGGCCTTTCGGACTGCGGGGAAGCATAATTAGATGTTATGCTTCTGACTAATACTTAAACGGCCCCAGAGCAAACTCAGGTAAACTGTACAACAAAGAGCCAATTGAGTGACAGGAGGATGAAAGGGAGGAGAGATGGAGAGAGGGGGTCTCTCAGCATACAGATAGCAAGCGCGGTACAATGGCCATCTGTGTCCTACTGAAACCTGAGCACAGTTGCTCAAGTTGGGGGGAGGAGGGGGGACATCCAACAGGTGACTGGATGGAGGGGGGGTTCAGTAATTCACTCTGGCTCACCGCACTAATACATAATAATATGCCTCATTTTTAATTATTCACCTGCTCCCCATTATGGCTGTAACCTGCGCCCCCCCCCCCCCTGGAATGAAGTGCAGAATTGAATGATTTCGATCTAAGTTAGGAATCCTCTATTTAATTATACCTTGTAACATCAAATATAAATTAAATACCCTGAGCGCCGGACACTTTTGCTTGTCACGATTTTCCCATGTCTGGGCTAACGCTTATTTGTGAAGAAAATCACATTTTTATGTATTTATAAGGAAGGTTCGGGGTCCGTTGGGGCGTCTTATCTGTGGCACCCTTTACTTAATTTCTGAATTTAATTTAGTTTAACCTCGCGTTTCGGAAACTTTAATACGAAATAAATACGTCTCGTTTCGTGAGCCCTTAAATGCCGATGTGGCATATTCAAACAGTCCACCTAAACATTAACGCGTAAACATATGTTTGGTAATGCTTTTGATTTCCGCTTTTGTGTTTAATGAAACCCACTCTAGCAGCTTGCACGTTGTTGCTGTAATAGACCTATGAACACAGGCCTACACACACACATATATATATATATGGACGTTATACATTACAGTCGTTGTACCAGCGGCGTTTGCAGCGTTTACGAAACTAATATGTCAGTGAAAGCATGTTCCGTACTGAAAGAAGAATGAAAGAAGGTGTAAATATCCTTAAATAGTACACAAGATATTTTATGATTAAGCCTTTCTGATTTCATTTAGAATTGGAATCGGTGCGTTCTGATGAAATCATTCATGTTGCCTTTATTTATAAATTACCAGTGGCACAAGTACAGATCGATCGAGCCTTTATCTAATTGTTCATTACAATAAGAATGACTGAGCCCTCAGTGAACTGCTCCTGGGTGAATGATGGATTCATTACACCAATAACTCAAATTTGATTAATTAATCAACGATTCGGCTGTAAAAACGTCAAAAGTCTGATGCTGTGAAACCAGACTCCGGGCACCAATCCCAATGTTGGAGAATAAAAAAAAACTTTAATTGCACAATGTAATGTTTAAATTTTTATTTTGTCAATTAAATAAATAGCCAGCAAGTAGAGTCGGATCATTGCTAGTTAGCTGGTTAGCAGAACATGCCGCTTCAGCATCTCCCAAATAAGGAATGTGTTTAGTGTATTTGGTATTTAATGTAGTGACTGTTTGTGGCCAGCAGGGGGGGCCATGCAGATACGTGGTTTGAGTGTTGGTAAACAGGGATGCTGACTATATTGCTGAAAGCAGGTAATGGGAGGACAGTGCCCCACCTGCTCTTTCTTCATTTCATTGTCTTTCTTCTTCCTCGCAGGAGTTTGAGACTCCCAATGAACACCAGTTTGAGTCCAGCAACTACCACCCAGCTGAGCTGGCGGCAACCATGGGAACCTTCGGGATGAGCCAGCCCCCGGCTGAGCCCCTACTTCCGGGCTGCGGGCCGGGCCCCGTCGCCGCCTACGATGGCTCCTTCCCCGACGCCATGCCCTCCTGCCAGCGTGTGGGGAGCAGCGTGGAGATGATGTACGAGCGCCCAGCGCCCCACTCGACCACAAGGCTGCTTCCAAACCAAAACACTCTACAGCCGCCGCTGATAAACCTGCTGGACCACTTCAGCTTAACCGGGGCCGGCGGCAGGCCCCCCAGGCTGGATGGCGTGGGCAGTGCACAGGTACGGCTGGGACCGGGCCACAGAGAAGGTTCCAAACTGCACAGCGCCCCCGATGACCTTGAATCAGACTCGGGCCTGTCACTCGGCTCCACCCCACCACTATCGTCACCGGGAAACATGGTGACGGGCGGTGCCGCCTTCGTCGGAAGCGAGGTCACCCAAGGCTACGGCGATGGGGAGCCCCTGGAGGCCGCGGAGGAGCACTGCAGGATGAGGCCTGACCTCTATTACCCAATGGAGTATCAGCATCCCATAAGTAGCTACCCTTACCCTCCAGCTTCCTCTTCCTATTACCCAGCAGCAGACAACTACCCCATGATTCAACACCAACGCCTCATGCCTCCCAACTCCCTGAAACACCAAATTCTGGCACCCGGGCTCCACGGTTTGTCAGGCAACAGAGGCACTTCCTGCCGGGCCGCTTACGGCAAGCCAAAGAACGCAATGGCGGCGGCGGCGGCACCGGTGGCGCCACCCAGAGGGGACAGCCCGCTAAGCAGAGACGAGCGCAGGGCCCTGGCACTCAAGATCCCGTTCCCGCTCCACAAGATCATCAATCTGCCGGTCGACGACTTCAACGAGCTGCTGGCGCAGTACACGCTGAGCGACGCCCAGCTCACGCTGGTGCGGGACATCCGGCGGCGGGGCAAGAACAAGGTGGCGGCACAGAACTGCCGGAAGCGCAAGCTGGAGAACATCGTGCACCTGGAGGGGGAGTTGAACCAACTCCAGGCACAGAGGGACCACCTGATCAGGGAGGGGGCGGAGTTCCAGCACAGCCTGGGGCTGGCCCGCCGGCACCTCTCGGATCTTTACGCCGAGGTGTTCTCCCAGCTCCGGGACGAGGAGGGCCTGCCGTACTCGCTGGAACACTACTCCCTGCAGCAAGCGAACGACGGCAGCGTCTTCCTGGTGTCCCGCAGCGCGGCCGAGACGGGAGACTGATCTTTCCAAGCCGACTTCGGACATTTAAAATCGAACTTTTATAGGCCAGGATTTTATAAAGAATTTAGTATCGTAAAACCGCCTGACTTAAGACCAATTCAGTGTCATTCTGGAGGTTGCAGGGCTTTCTTTGTTGTAACAAACTGAAAGCCTGTCATTCAAGATCGAGAAGTTCAGAAGGAAACGAGAACATCCTTTGGCCTTGCACCTACATACCCTGAAAACCTCATCCTCTGCTTTTTTTGTACCTTTGATACATTTTGTACGAATCTTATATGCTTTAATATGCGCCGTCTAGCTTGCTAAGCCATCAACTGCCAATTACTTTGCAAAAGATCAACAGGTTCAGGTCAAAATGTAAGAACTGGGCTGGCCCACAAAGAAATGCACAAAACACACAGAGTCTGGTCTGATTTTTTTTTTTTTATTGGGATAACAAGCTTACAAAACAGGGCTGTACCAGCAGCCTTTAGCGTTAAAAAAATAAAAATCTTCCACTTTAAGAAGGACCTGCAAGAAAGGAATTTCTGGGGACAGGGTCACTCGTACTATGCTGCCACCACAGGAAGCACATTCATTAGAAATTCGGCCAATGGTAGACGACACTGACTTACCTGTACATATGTCATGTTGTCACACCCTGAGACAGCTTCTCAAAATTTCCTACAAATGATGTTAGGAAAGAACAGATGTGTTAGTGCCCTGATATTTAACAACCTGAAGTAAGAAAAGGGTGCCTAAAACATTTAAACAGAAAATGAATATATACACGCATTAAAACAGGGAGCTAGGGCAAGATGGACATCTTAAAGCTGTCACCAGTGAGAGCGGCCTGCCACCACTAGCTGGTAAGTCACTTTACAAGCTCCGACACCTGGAAACAGGATATGATGCAGATTTACGAGGCAGACATCCAAGCAGACAGTGAGATTGGGTGAAGCAGAATGAGGGGCACATTACAGGGGCGTTTCCACCCTCGGGAGACCGGGTCCCTGTCAGAGGCCTGTAGTAACTGAATCCGGCCCATTTGGAGGAACAGCTGACTGAGGGAACATGGCAATTTCAGGGTAACGACCTTGAAAAGCAGGTAGAGTCTGTTCTTACCTAGCAATAACCCTCTGCAGCTCCTGCCTCCTAGTCTGGGGGACCAGCTGTCCCCTGTCATGGTCCCCTTCTGTCCCTCAGCTGGTTTCCATGGCTACACTCTGCATGCTCCTCTCTCCTGCGGCTGCTGCTGTGGTCAGCGGATCTAGACCTCCACGCGGATCTAGACCTCCACACAACTCTGTCCTCTTATGAGCAGCCGATGCAGGCTCCACACGCGCTCTGGGCACCGATGTTCAGTTTACGGACACTGCCTGCAGTCTGCCCCTTCTCCTCCTCCGCATAAGCAGTGTGGAAAGAATCGGCGAGTTTGAGACCTACTCAAGGGGCCAGGCTTAGGCATCCATGATCCCATGGGTTTATAGCTGTCATGGAAGGTAGAAAGTGACCCCTACAGGGTCCAGATCTCCCCTTGCATGAAGCTGATCACCAAACTAGAGCAGGGATGCCAAAGCCCATGAGCCCAATGGTCACACCTACACCTTCCCTTAGAGCTCAGCCATGGTGACAGCCGAGTCTGTCAGTCACTGTAGGACACCTAATTTGGACCTAAGAGCTGCCTGGATGGACTGTTTCACAGGCACCCAGTGCAAACCAACTAGAGCCATAGCAGACATGAGATTACAACCTCACAGCCATAAATACAAGAACGCACAACTCATAAAAAACTGAAAGATGGTTTATTTCGACTTGATTGGTTGCAGTTACATTAAAACCACCACAAGGGGCGCCAAACAAAAAAAGGGTCTACATTTAAAAACGTATTGGAATGCTTACTTTTCACAGAAACAAATAGCAACTATAAAAATCCTGCTTGACAGCAGACACACATGAGCTCTGGCTATTGCACATGTCTTGGTGAGACCGCTGTAAGCAGCCAGTGGAGTCTGGCTGAGCAGATCTATGGTTTAACCTGCATCTCGCCTGTCCCTTCTCTCGCTGCCTTCTAAGTACTGAGTCCTGTTGAACAATATGGAACAACATCGTTAAACTGGGCACTGAAGTCATCAGGTCTTCAAAATTCAACAGCCTCAACTCATTCGGTTAAGTGTCATTCCCTCGATGCGGCAGCTCGAGGGTCACATCTATTCTAGCTTTAACTATCTGGGAAAAAGTTTCATAGTGCAAATGAAAGTGGTTCCCTAACTTTACTCCTAGCCATCGGTAAAAACCCCAGACCTCAGTCGCGTGCAAGTGTGCATCTGCTAGCCAGAGGGCACTGCAATGCCCACTTACCTCCAGACCACCTAGAACCTCCGGCCAGAGCTGCTGCCGCCATAGCCGCCACCGCCACCACCGCCGCCCCCGCCGCCGCCACTGGACCCACCGTAGCCACCTAGAGAGGGCGGCAGGTCAAGCTTCTGGATCCCGAGCAGCGTCTGCTGGCTGGAGCTAAGCTCGCGGTGGGACGGGGGACCTACCACCATACGGGCCGCTGTTCCTGCCCCCGAAGTTGCCTCCTTTCATAGGGCCATAGTTAGAGGAGCCCTGGCTGTTGTAGTTGCCAAAGTCGTTGTAATTGCTGCCCCCAAAGTTTCCTGTGGAGAGCAGATGGGTTATGTGGAGCCTGCTGGAGCTTAGCACCGCCCCCTAAGGGTGAGTCCCGGCATCACTCACCACCCCCAAAGTTCCCTCCTCCATTGTTGTAGTTGTCGTACCCCCCGTTTCCGCCATATCCGCCGCCCTGGTTACCGTACCCCGGGCCTCCGCCATAGCCGCGGTTGCCTCCGTAGCCGGGGCTGCTGTTGTAACCACCTGATGGATTGACGGCAACGCCAGTTAGCCGGAGTCTCAGCGTCACAGTAACTTGGCACGAGAGCGGTAGTCAGGTTAAAGCTCACCATCTCCGCCAAAGCCATTGTATCCATCTCCACCGCCGTAGCTACTGCGGCCACCTGGAGGAGCAGTACGGTCAGGTCAATGTGCCCAAACAATTGTAAAGAACGCCATGCTGAGGCCAGGTGGCCCGAGGACATACCACGGCCACTGAAGTAGCCGTCGCGGCCAAAGTCGTTTCCTCCGTAACCCCCACCTCTGCTGAAATTGCCGGTACCACCCCCACGGCCTGGGAACAGAAGCGAGATCAATAAGGCAAGCTAACAGGGAGGCCCAAGGGCGTGGGTTGGGGGGGGGGCAACAAAGGGCCGTGTCTTACCCCTCATGCTCATCCCCGAGCTGGCCATCTCCTGCTTCGAGAGAGCCTTCCTCACCTCACAGTTATGGCCGTTTACGGTGTGGTACTTCTGGACTGTAAAGGGGCACATTTGCAGGCAGTGAGCATGGCAGAGTGCCACACAGAGACCCCGCACGTGCGCAAAGACTTGCCGCACTCACTGACTATCCTGTCCACAGAGTCGTGGTCGTCGAACGTGACGAAGGCGAAGCCCCTCTTCTTGCCGCTGGCTCGGTCCGTCATGATCTCGATGACCTCGATCTTGCCGAACTGCTCGAAGTAATCCCGCAGGTGGTGCTCCTCTGTGTCTTCTTTGATCCCCCCCACAAAGATCTTTTTGACGGTCATGTGGGCGCCCGGCCTACTCGAATCCTGAAGGGTACAGGGGATAGAGCCATCACTGCCACCCACCATCCACACCCCACCCACGCAGGGCCCCTTGGTTTGGCTGCCCCCTGACCCACCTCTCTGGAAACTGCCCTCTTGGGCTCCACCACCCTGCCATCCACCTTGTGTGGGCGCGCCTCCATGGCCGCGTTGACCTCGGTCACAGAGGAGTAGGTGACGAATCCAAACCCCCTGGACCTCTTTGTGTTCGGATCCCTCATCACCTGCACAAAGAAAGGTGTCCAAATGCTCTTAACAAACAGACGGGTCCCCAAAGCATGCAAAGGCCACCTGATGGGGCCCCCACACTCACCACACAGTCTGTAAGGGCCCCCCATTGCTCGAAATGCTCCCGCAGGCTCTCGTCGGTGGTCTCAAAGCTCAGGCCTCCGATGAAAAGCTTACGGAGCTGCTCCGGTTCTCGGGGTGCCTGAGGAAAAATAACGTTATCGCGGTAAAAAGAGCCAGGGAGCAGTGTCGGATCATCCAGACCGGTCAACTGATCAGAGCTCATTCGATTTACGAGGGCATCTGCGGATTGCCGCGCCTGGGGATGAGGGCCGCGTGCAAACGGACCGGACGGCCCAGAGCTGGAACAAAGGCCCCGACCGAGGGGGAGAGGCGGCGCCGTGACCCAGCACCCAGCACGGCCATGTGGGGCGATTTAAACAGCCAATCTGACAAAGCCGCCGCACTTAATGTAGCAGGCGCACGGGGAGCCGCGGCCGGTACTCGCCCAGCGCCGGGAGCCGCGCTTTCAGACTCCGCACAACACGGTCCGAAATCAAAATGGCGCCGCATCGCCTACGCCTGCGAGCGGCCCGGCAACAAAGGCGCCCGTCAGTGCCACTTCCATTCAACATACAAAAACAACACGACATGGCCGCTAAATAGCCTCTATCACACGGGACCGCGCAAACACTCACCTCTTTCGACATTTTGCGTTGAAATTACCGTGCCGCCAACCTCGCCTACTTCACGCAAAACAGATTGCTCGTCACCTACGCTGTACGCTATGTAGAAAGGGAAAGCCCGCCCACCGAGCGCGCCGATAGGTTAGTCATTCCCGCTGTCTTAAGGAGCTACCTGTTTGTCGAACCTGATTTGTTAAAATTTTCATCAATTACGCCCCTGACTGCTTATCGATCCACTAATGTTACGTCTTTCAAATACGTTCCCGCGCACGCAAATGCTGATAGGTCAGTTTACAAGTTCAGTAGGGTTGGTTTTGAAGAAAGTATTGTGTTCGGCCGAATAAGCTTGTTTGGTCTGTTTAGAATCGCATTTATGTTTTATATACAGATATATGGCTCAAAAATATTCGTTTGAATTTTATTAAAACTATATTCAATTTTCCCGTCTCAATCCCGTCTCTATCGTTAAGTAAACATTAACACACGGTTTCTCAAGATGAATGAAAATAGACGATATAGGGAACAGGACGCCCATGCCCTACATGACATGCAATTCTCTTTTCGGAAGAACGCGTTTTGATAATTTTAATGCTTATCTAACATTTGTAGCTATGTGGTTACTTTTTTCAGTCAACAACAGACAATGGCGGAACGGGTAACGCGAGCCCTGGTGCGTGCGTGCGTGCGTGCGGACGTATGCACGTGTACAGGCGCGTTCGCGTGAGCGTGCGCAGCTCATCATTGTGCCTTCGGCGCGTGCACATACGAAGCGCCGGTAACTGCAGCGGTGGAGGGAATCGAGGAGGGAGCCGGGCGCAGCACGGTGAGTCAAAACGGCCAGGCGGATCAGCATGCCGCGTAAAGTGCGCTCCAGCGTAAGTGTGCTCACATTCTATGGGTTTCAGAGCACCAAACCGGTGCGTTACACGTTGGTCTCTAATTGAAAGAATACGGGTGAATATGTAGCTATATGCAGTGGATCCGCTGGGGATGAGAACAAAAAGATGGGGGATGTTTGACAAGCCGAGCGACCAATCAGAGTCTTACATTGGTGGAGATGGATTGTGTTAACCAATCACAATTACAGCTGGAGGCGGGACTTCCTTAGAGGGATTTGGTGGTTACCATGCGTGTTTGTATGGAAAGAGGTTCATTAATAATCTGCAATACATATATGTTTGTTCTGAAGGGGAACTTTAGCTGAACGAACTACACTATTGTACCTGTCACGCAGATGTGCACGAGCACACACGCCCTCCACATTCAATCTTGTGCTTCTTTGGATTTTGGTCTGTACTTGCTGCAGCCACTAAGGCGGATTTACCCTTTAATAAGAAGCGACACGAATACAGCAGGCAGATGGTAGCTTTTAAACACTAACACGTTTTCTTATAGGAAACCAGCACGATCGCTGGTGCCTTTTCGGGAATCCCGTTTGAATAATGAATTGGATGTATTCCGTACGTTTGCTGCGCGGCCACTACTTTATACACAGGCACGGTCTCTCCGTCTCCTTTAACACACTGTATTACTAGCTAATAACCGGCAATGTATTTCCCCGGTCATTGCTAACCACTAACACAGGACATTCTTGCTTTTAGGAATGCTCGGGAAGTGGAAGAACGGGACGACTGTCCCGAAACTCAGCAGAATGATCCCTCGATTTCTGTGCCCCATTGACTGTTTAATCTATTTTAGGGGGAAGCTGAAAGCTGTTTGCTCTGCAGTGGCTGACAGCAGCGGTCCTAAGCACCTATCCCATCCGTCTTCTCTCTGTTAATCAGACAACTGATTTATCTTGTAAGTACAACATTCAGGTCCTTATAATTACATTTGATCACGGAGAACTATAAAAATTACAGGCTCAAAACCACTGTGGCCATTTAAATCAAGGTAGCAGCCACCGGATAAGTTAAAACGGTCGGCGCTGATGGTGTTGCTTAATCCTCACACTGGCAGCGGCACTAGAGGTGGTTGTAACGTAAAGCCAGAAAACCCCCCTTCCTTTCCTATACTTCCTAACTGCCAGATCAAGACCCACAGCACAAGTTCTTAATGTAAGAGACCAAAAAAACTCTTTATTTCCTTAGAGAAACCGCGTTTTCAGAGAGGGGGTCGAAGTAACAGACAAAGTGACACTATTCTAAATGCACAAAGACACTTTAGAAGCCTAAAATGAAAACAAACATTACAATTCTACAATCTAACTCAAAACATGGCATTAATTTAACAAAGCAGTACTCTTGATTCCATATATTTATTAGTAATCGGCCATTATAAAAAGCTGGTGGATGATGCGGGCAGGTGGCCAGTCAAAAGGCACTGTCACACCCCGGTTGGTATTGCTTTTTGCTCACGGGCTAGCACACCAATAACCTGCGGGCACACACACAAGTATAGGTTTATGATCAGTTCCCGTGTGAATCAGTTACTGTCTTTTATGGCTTGCCGACATACGGCTTCGATGTTATATAGTAGTTATTAACATTTTATATCATCAGTTTGAATGTCATATAGTGATATAGCCTAAAAGCTTGTTTTCTTGCATAATAGATGGTAATAATGTACTGTTCTTACATGAATTCCACCGAGGTATGAGTCTGTTGTTGGCCTCGTTTATGATACCTGTCACATGCTCCACGAGTATTAGTAAAATTATTTGGTCATCGTGATCCGAAATACCTGCCGTAATTTACTGTTTTCTGTAGGACTTTTTGAATATCGTGATAAATATCAATATCGTGCAACTCTCTTGAAATATCATGATATTATTTTTAGGCCATAATGCCCAGCTCTACTGTCCTTGTAGCTGTAGACGTGAACAGTATGAAACGCCCTGTAGGTATACACGGGTATAAGGACTGCATCTTTCTGCATGCCTGTATCGATTATTGAAATGCGCTGATTTCTCAGTAAAGCTTAAATCTTTTCTTCCTCATTTGTATAAACCAGCCATTTTTTATCTTCTCCTCCTTTGCTAGTGGGTCATTCACTCTACACGGTATTGTTTAGTCTCCTGAACCATGGGGAAGAAGAGCCAGCGACGTCCAGATGCAGAATCATCAGCCTCTGAGGAGGAGGAGTACGTCGTGGAGAAGGTGCTGGACCGCAGGATAGTGAAGGGGAGAGTGGAGTACTTCTTAAAGTGGAAAGGCTTCTCAGAGTAAGGTGGTCTTCCTCTTTCTGAGCATTGTCACTGTGTGGTCTGTGCGGGGATTGATTGGTCTGGGCTGGTGCTAGCATGAAGAATCCGGGGGGGAAATAGAATATTTATGAACGTAGCTGGTCCTTCTTGAAAGCCAGCAGATACTTGGTCAAGGAACCTACTGAGGTCACACAACATTTTGTATGAATGAATTTACCGCACTGAAGTGCCTGTGACCTGGAATAGGACTGTATAAGTAGCTGGACTGTTGCCTGGAGTGATAGAGGGCCCCTGTCCATGTATGTAACCCCTCCGTATCTGTGTGCCCTTCCCTGGGGTATGGCGTTTGTAGGAAACACAATACATGGGAGCCAGAGAAGAATCTAGACTGCCCTGAGCTCATAGCTGAGTTTATGAAGACCTACAAGAAACCCGGTGGTGGAGATGGCAAGCCTAGCGGAGGGGGGGCCCGGCCTGCCAGCACTGGCTCGTCGGGGGCGCGGCCCAAGGATGGCACCGCCTCCAAGAGGAGGAGCTCAGCTGAGGAGGAGAGTAGCAGCAAGCCCAAGAAAAAGAAAGAGGTATGCTGTGGCTCGGCGCCCCCTGTGGAGCTCCAAGGGGATGGCAGGGGTTGTGACTGCTTTTTTTTTTAACCCTTCCCCCATTCAGGATGACATTCTGATTGCTAGGGGATTTGAGAGAGGCTTGGAGCCAGAGAAGATCATCGGGGCCACGGACTCGTGCGGCGACCTCATGTTTCTCATGAAATGGTGAGTGTTCCTCTGCGGGGTGCAGTCACCCAGTCTGACAGCCCACACCAGCAGCAAGTGTGTTTGTTTCCCCTATTTGCAGTTAGTGCAGTTAGTGCTGATCGCCTGTCGTCCCATAGCAATGGACATGGGCCGCTAGCTGCAGTTAGCCCTGATCACCTGTCATCCTATAGCAATGGACTTGGGCCACTAGCTGCAGTTAGCCCTGATCACCTGTCGCCTTGTAGTGGTGGACACATGCACTAGCTGCTGTTAGTGCCATTAGCACTGATCACCTGTCGTCATATAGCAGAGGACTCTGTCTGCTAGCTGCAGTTAGCGCTGGTCGCCTGTCGTCCAATAGCAATGGACATGGGCCGCTGGCTGCAGTTAGCGCTGGCCGCCTGTCGCCTTGTAGTGACGGACACGTGCACTAGCTGCTGTTAGCACCATCATAGCGGTGGACATGGGCCACTAGTTTCTCGCGCCGTAACCAGTTGATCACCTGTCGTCTGAGAGTCCTCCCCTTTGGCCCCCTTGCAGGAAGGACTCGGACGAGGCTGACTTGGTGCTGGCCAAGGAGGCCAATCAGAAGTGCCCACAGATCGTCATCGCCTTCTATGAGGAGCGCCTGACATGGCACGAGGACGGGGACAAGAAGGAGAAGGAGAAGGAGAAGGACAAGGAGAAGGAGAAGGGTGCTGTGAGCGTGTGAGTGGGGGCTGGCCTGGAGATGGACACGCCCCCTCACCCCCCATCTGCCTGCCCACCCCCACCCAAAGACTCCTTTTTATTACTGTATAAAAACAGGGAACTGAGCTTGGTGATGGAGGCCCTCCCCCCCCCCCACGGCCTGAGCTAAACACGCACCATCAGCGAGCCAGAACTCACTCGGGTGGGGGTGCGTCCGGGTCCATGTCAGGTCACCTGATTAGATTAGTGGGTTAGTTTCTCAGTGTTAGGATTCTCTGTGTGAATGAGGTAGATACGGCATCCCGGGTGCAAGGAGGCGTGGGGCAGCCCTTCCGGCACCATATACGGGCCATGTCCATTACTGTACCCGCGCGGCTCTGGGGCAGGTGGGCCTGGCCCCGCCCACCTGTTCCTTGAGAAGTTCCTCACACTCATGATTTTCTTTTATCTCTGTTATAACCACCATCATGTTTGCCGAGATTTCTTAGTGGGTATCATCCTTTATGTTAAAGGAGCAAAACAAACCGTGTGGAATTGGTGGAGAGACTCATCATTTAATCTGACGTCTCTTGGAGGAGGTTAGTGTTTTTCTGGAGGATGTTTTTCATTTCTGTGACAGGTCCTGTGATGTCACACCGGGCAGACACAATTCAGACCTTCAGCTCCGAACCAGGGGTCTACGCTGGGATGCTTGTTCCGACCTGCTGACTGCATGTGGGTTTATTGACCCAAACAGGCTTCCGTCCCTCTTGTTGAGCTGATCATATTCATATTGGCAGTGATGAAACTTTGACAATCAGTACATAAGTCATAACTGCCTTGGTTACCATGCCAACAGCAGCAGTGTGGCGTGCAGTGAGTGTTCAGGTGAACAGTCGCCTGCAGGGGGCGCATTTGGGCCTTAGGGTGAGCAGACCTCAATGGTGTGTGGTTTGTGGGGCCCTGTCAGTCACACCTACCCTTGCTTATAGGGCCCAGAGGCCCCACTCCACACAGCCCCATTTCCTGTATGCTGAGCTGCTTTTAGCTTTCGCTAATGATGCTCCGTCAGTGCTGGTTTCCTCTGCTTTACAGTTAGTCTGTCCCGATGCCCGCCTCAGTGCCGTTGCTGTTAGTCAGCTCCTCCCTTAGAGGGCAGTGTTCCAGTCTGTGACAGTTTGAAATCTTACAGCCCCTCCCCCCACTTTTCAGGACGAACACAGGGTCGCTACCCCATGCGGCCACTTTGAACTCGTCTTTTTGTACCGTGTGATGTGACGCCATCCTGTCCCTGTCTTCCGTGTGCTGTGTTCAGTACCTTTATTTTTTTATACATTTATACTGTCTTAGTGGATATAAAACCCACAGCATTGATGTATGTAAAGCACCACATCCAGCCTTCATGCATTTTATATGTCTTGTATCAAATTCTAGTAAATAGTTTTCAACATTGTAAATTTGTCTGTGCTGTCCTGTTTCTACAGTTGTATCTAGTGCTTTTTTTAAAAACCTTTTTTCTTTTTTTTTTAACGTTAACTCCTCTTCAACTGGAATATACAGCTAGATTTCCTTTATGGTGAACAGTTGAACATTGTAAATATTTCTGTATAAACACCTTATTGTTGGTCTCCAGCCTATTTGTTGTTTGACTGCTGTATAATTTCTTTTTAATGAATGATGGTCAGTTTTCATGGTGTTTACTCAGTCCAGTGAAGAATACGTAGTGTTTGCATGTAAGCACCAGTAGAGGGCGAACTTGGTCAGTTAAGCCAAAATGGAGGAAAGGCATATCCTTGATGGAGGCCAGCTTACTATCCAACTGAGGTCATACTGTAAAATGAGGCCTTCTTTGCCAAACGGAGGAAAACTTTCAGGGCGTATTTCATGTCCTTTTTTCTGAAGGGTGCTAGTGATGTTTGAAAGGAAGCTTCATTTGCCATTTGTGCAAGTACAGCTACATTCGAATGTGGTAGTGTGTTTGACATATCTCATCATGCTGTGCTTCTTAAAGACACACACATTATGAAGTGAGAGTGAAGCTTGGGGTCTGAATGCAGGGTCAGGTGTCCCATGGAGCATTTTTTGGGGGTTAAGGGCCCAATGGAGAATGCCCCACCGTGGCTTGATGAAAGCTAAGGAGAAGTTTGAGTGGGGGGGGGGCGTTTGTTGCGTTTCCAGCGTGTCTCAGGCTGACATTGGCCCCGCAATGCTTTCTCTGCCTGCCGTTACATCCCCCAGTGTCGCCTGGGAAACATTTCTGCTGCTCACGCTTCCCATAAACAGTCAAGATTTGACCCCAGGGTTGCCTCAGTAATGTTGGCTGTGGAAGTGCCTGACGGCTACCCCCCCCCCCCCGCAGGAGTGCCGTGTGCCTCTGTCCTCAGTGCATCCATGCTGCGCCAGCCCCACTCTGGGTAACTCGAAGCCCTAACAGACACTCATGCTGTCTGCCAGCCTTTCGGCGCCTGTGGAATTTTCTAGAAAAAAAAAAGCCACTACACTGAATGGAATGCAAGGCTTGGCCGTAAATTAGCCACCCCGGGGTCTTCGGAACCCGGGTGCAGACGGGGCCCCAAGCTGTGGGCTTTCTGTCTCGGATGTGTGGGTCAGAGCAGACTGAGAAGCAGTAGGGGGCGCTAGGGAGCAACCTGAGCAGGGCTGATGGGGTGAGGCCCCAAACGCTCGTCTGGATATTTCTCTGCCGGCCTCCCCCCCGCCTCAATGCGGTGGCCTTCTCCCTCACACCATGCCTCCTTCCTAACACCGGCCCATTACCGTAGCAACCACCCAGCATCAGCTAAAAGCATGCCCGCCGCTGAATCGCTGCTCACCCTCACGCAGCCGTGAGCCTCAGCTGAGTGGTTCTCCGGCTTTTTCCTCGTGCCTCCTTAGATGTCCCACTATAAACTGCTGTGAAATGTTTAATAAAGGTCTTATGAATAAAAGAACAGCCATTAAAAATGCATGTGCTGATTAGGGCCCCTGGGCCGGGGTGCATTTATTTAAGGGCACTCAGTCAGCGAGCTGCACTATGCCGACACAGCCGCCCACAGGGGGCGCCAGACAGCACCGCCTCTGCCACGCTGCTGGAGTCTTGCTGCCTTCAGTCAGATGCCAAGCCTACCCTGTGAATGGCCCGTGCCCCTCCTCCAAGCATCGCTATTACTGGTGCGCGCAGTGTGCAGTGCACTAAGGCCTCGTCCTGCTCCCATTGGTGCTCTCTCTCCAAGCCGTAAAGCTGCTGGCACCTCCCTCTCCACCCCCCCATCCCCCCGTGGGGAAGAGTTACGGCCGCCATAAAGAGGGATAATGCATTGTTAACTAATTCTGTCTGCTCAGCGCTGATATATCCTCCCCTCTAAATCTCTGCCGCTGTAATAAAATGCTAATGCTAATGCTAACGCTTGCCCTCCGTGAGCTGATGTCATTATTTTTTACAGGAAGAGGTAAAAGCTGGTGGGGGGGGGGTGGGCTTGACCGCAGACATCTGCACCCTGCCAGAGCCTCGACAAGGAGGTTTGTAAATAGCAGCAGTTTGAAAAGCGCAAGGGCGGTGCTCACGGACCGCAGGTGGGAAGCTTCCAGAAAACCAACAGACTCGTGTTTTCACCAAGTATAGTCGTCGCCTCGTGATGCCTGTGGCATAGCCCCTGATGTGGTTTCCATGGTGACAGCAAAGTGGCTGCATCTTGCCCTTTTTTGTCAAGGGAGCCATTTCTAAGGAAGAGGAGCGAATATTAGACGTGTTCTTGTTTGCTGGGATGGCGGTTGGAGGCGTTGCGTGAAAGGTCACCTGTTCTCAGGTCAGCATCACTGTTGTGTGGGTCCCATTGTCCTACCAGAGAGAGGTGTTGTGTACCCTCACCCCCCCATATGTGGTCTGACCTGCTGCCGATTCCACATATTGATTCACTGCCAACGTTCAATTACCCGGTGACATTTCCTCCATCTGCAAATGACAGATAATTTATGGGCCACCATAATTCTGTGCCTGTCCAACAGCTGTAATTAGCCCATAAATTCATTTTCAGAAAAAGAGATAAGAGGCCTCAAATTAAACCCACGTAAGCGCTGATAATGGCGTATCGCTCGTGATACGGGCCTCTGCCCGTTCCGGCTTTTAGGTTCCTTCATGCTAACACCTTTCCCCGCGCGCTGAAAGCTGTGGCCGTCCACATGTACGCTGCGTGCGTCAGGTCAGATGTGGCGGCTGAGGTGAGCGAAGCCGACAGCGGGCCGCTTGGTTGAGACTCGCGGTTTCCGGGTCGGTCCTGTCCCCAAGGTTCCTATCCCCCCCCCAGAAGGTCTCGAGCTGTGTGCGGACGGTCCGTATAGGCATTCGAAATCAGGTTCCTTTATTGGGTTCCCCGTGCTCAGACTTCTGGGAGGAGTCAGAGGCTTGGAGGTGTTTGGGCTAAGCTGAAGAAACCATTGCATCCAGTGAATCGAAATGTCCCATGGTCAGCTTCCAGTGGCCGGGATGTCAAAGGGAGACGCCCAGTGCTACCTGCTCAGCGTGAGCGTGCACCAAGTGCAAGCATGTCCCAAGTGTCTTCTGAGACCCAAAGAGAGTCCCGAACATCTCCCAAGCATGTCCTAAGCAGAGTCCTAACTGTGTCCCGACTGAAAAATGACTGTAAAAAAACTTAAAAATCCAGACCACGATTTTGTTTCAACCAACTAGCTTAGCTACTCTGTGACTGAGACTCTTAATACTCATTTGGTTGGTTGAAGCAAAAATGATGTTCTGGATTTTTACTTTCTGGACCTGAAATAACCAAAGTATCCACAAGCGTGTCAAGCTTGCAACGAGTGAGTCCTGAGCATGTCAAGCGTCCCCCAAGTGAGTCCCAAGCATGTCCTAAGCAGAGTCCTGACTGTGTCCCAAAAGAGTCTCAAGCTCACTCTGTGTTGAGTAAACCCCAAGCAAGCCCTGAGTTAGTCCTTAGTGTGTCCTGAGTGAGTCCTGAGCAAGTGAGCCCCGAGTGAGTCCCAAGTGAACCCTGGAAGTGTCTACTGTACCTCAAGTGTTTTCCAGTCAAGTCCTGAGCATGCCCCGAGTGAGTCCTGAGCATGCCCCGAGTGAGTCCTGAGCATGCCCCGAGTGAGTCCTGAGCATGCCCCGAGTGAGTCTTGAGCATGCCCCGAGTGAGTCCTGAGCATGCCCCGAGTGAGTCCTGAGCATGCCCCGAGTGAGTCCTGAGCAAGTGAGTCCTGAGCATGTCCCAAGCATGTCTAAGCAGGGTTCTAACTGTGTCCCGACTGTGTCCTAAGGGAGTCTCAAGCTCACCCTGAGTGTTGAGTAAGCCCCAAGCGAGCCCCGAGTGAGTCCTTAGAGTGTTGAGCGTGTCATGCATGTTGTCCGCCAGCCATTCGGAGCCAGCCATTCTGGTGTCACAGTAACCAGCCCTGAAGCTGCCTCTTATTCCTCTGACTCGTCAAACTGGACAGGAAGCTGCTCTCCAGCTGTCTGATTGGTCATAAAATGTGCAGGGTCACTCCGGGCTCAACGAATGCAATCCATAAGGGAAACAGACATATACTGTAAAGGCAAATGTCAGAGGTGTCTTTGAAGATAATGGGAAAAATGCCCCCGGTGTTCAGTTCTGATAAGCGCTCACCTTTAAACGCCGACCAAATGTTACTGGATCCCATGTGTACCTGGTAAGAAAAGATGAAAGGAGGGCAGTGAGCCAGGTCAGCAGCGCTGTCAGGGGCCGGCTAAGCGTGACGGGTCATGGGCTCATTATGGGAGAAGATGTTTTTGGCCAGGGGTGGGCAGGGGGTGCTTCCATTCTGGGAAAACTTTGTTTGAATGAGGATTTGTTTAACAATTAAGACTTTCTTTCCTTACAGAAGCACCTTACGGTATTAAAATTAGACATAAACTTTGACATAGAGGAGATAGGGGTATTTTCGTCATTGCCTTTGGGAAAATATCGATTTAGTTAATAAAAACCTTCAGACACTTGCAGCATCCTGCTCTGGCCAGCAGGGGGCAGGCAGGCATGTTGTACATACAACAGGGGACCAGTTTCAGTGTCATGCTGTTAGGAGCCACTGACTCCTGTGACTCAGCAGCCCAAGGAATCATCCAGACTCCCCACCCACACCTAATTATGGCACCCCCACCAGCAAGCACCTCAATTTTTCACCACTTAGATTTTTTAACCAATTAAATTGTTTAATTAGATTACAGGAAGAAGCACTAAGATGTTGATTACTGTTATCATTATTTTTATATACATGGTTTAATGTCTATGGCCCCACAATCAAGCCTGTATGACGAGCTCCCAGGTGGGGCTTTGCAGGACTGCGCAGCCCAGCTGGTCCCTTTAAGCTGCCTGCATGTCCAGTGCACCAGTCAGTTTGTGGAGGGCAGATTGTTCCTATAAAATGTAAAGGTTTAAAGAACGGTGAGGAACAGGGGTCAGAAAGCGAGCTGCGATTAGACTCTCATACACTTTCATACAGAACAGTCCTCAAGCACGCAAAAGAGGCATCACTCACATCAAGGGCCTTTAGCTGAAATATCCAAAGTTATTTACAAACAGACAGGATGGAGCTCCCATACTGCCGGGGCGTCTCCGACTGGGAGGGCCCCAGTTTGATGTGAAACTGCATGTAACGTGTGCGGAAGCCGGAGCGTGCAGCCAGGAGACGGGAGAATGCGCCTGTCACCGGGGCTGCCCCACTGGCGAAGGCTGTAGCCACGGTGACCTGTAGCCGCGGTGACCTGCAGCCGCCGTGACCTGCAGCCGCCGTGACCTGCAGCACAGGCTTCCCAGCCCATCTGCTAGCAATTCTCGCTGGGCTGGAATCGGTAGAGGAGGGGAAGAGGGGTGCTCTTACCCGCCCCCCCCCACCAAACACTCTGCACCTGCTGGTCCTCGTTCCGGCACATAAATCCAGAAGCAGGGAGGGAGGATTGTGTGGAGGGGGCCAAAAAACACAGGGCATTAGACCCGTCTGCAGGCATCTCTCCTGATACACAGAACACAGGGCATTAGACCCGTCTGCAGGCATCTCTCCTGATACACAGAACACAGGGCATTATACCCGTCTGCGGGCATCTCTCCTGA
>JAODKL010000038.1:917132-935620 GCA_026780765.1 Petrocephalus schoutedeni
ATTCTGTCACCTGTCATGCTCAATAGAGGCAAGTGGCCACGGCGCCGAAGACACACCCTGAGCATCGCAGGGCACGCGCACACACACACACACACACACACACACACACACACACAAGACGCCTTCGATTATCCCGAGAAGCCGTCTTATATTCATTCGACCACTTGAGGGCGACCTTCGGTTATGAATGGTAAATCGCTTTGCTAAGGTAAGACTATTAATTCCGCGGTTCTATTAGTCTTTTATCGTCCATTTATAGTAATATAATTCATATTTTTTCATATAACTCATATTTTATTATTAACCTCATTGCCATATTGTTCTGGAGAGACATATAAATGTTTCTTTGTTTTTTTCTGAACTGGGGCCATGACCCTGAAGCCTGTAAAAAAAATAAAACAAGCACGCTCTTGTAAGGACAAAGTGGGAGATCGCGGCGTCCCCCCAGCCCTCGCCTGCGGCTCAGGCATGGCTGGCTGTCTCCACACTGTAATCATCTCATTGCTTACGCACGCCAGCTAGCAGCGCAGAAGTCAGATAGCTGTCGAAACACGCAGACGGGAGCCTTAGCACTTGTTGCCAGATGAGATGATCCATTTGCATGGAGAGCAGCCCTCGGGCATCCGAGGGGAGGTGCACCTCGCAGATAAAAGCCAGGCTCCTGCATTCAAAGGCAGCTTCTGACTGCAGTTACCCACTGAGACTTCAAGCAAACCACATGCCTCACAGTCAAAAATATGTTTAACTGCAATGATTATCAATTATACTTACATGAATGGACATGGAGGATTCTGCCATCTGGCAAATCTGTTTGCAAATCTATTATGACATGTATGACCTTTTGGCTGGTGTGTCTGTTCATTGGAGGTCAATTCAGGAGCAGCTGAATGTGGGAGAGAGAGATGAGGAGAGATGGGGAAAGGGATGGAGAGATGGAGGGAGATGGGGAAAGGGATGGAAAGGTGAAGGGAGATGTGTAAAGAGACAGAGTGATGGAGGTAAATGGGAAAGGAATGGAGAGATGAAAAAAGATGGGGAAAGGGATGGAAAGATGGAGGGAGATGTGGAAAGAAATGTGGAAATGGAGGGAGATGGGGAAAAGGATGGAAAGATTGAGGAAGGTGGAGAAAGATGGAGAGGTGAGGAAGATGGTGAAAGATGGAGGGAGATGTGGAAAGAGAGTGATGGAGGGAGATGGGGAATGGGATGGAGAGATGGAGTAAGATGGGGAAATGGATGGAAAGATGGAGGGAGATGGGGAAAAGATGGAGAGATAAGGGAGATGGGGAAGATAGAGGGAGATGGAGAAAGGATGGAAAGATTGAGGAAGGTGTGGAAATAGATGGAGAGAAGGGAGATGGGGAAAGATGGAGGGAGATAGAGAAAAGGATGGAGAGATGAGGGAGATGGGGAAAGATGGACGGAGATGGGGAAAGGGATGAAAGATGGGGAGAAGGGGAAAGGGACGAGAGATGGAGGGAGATGGGGAAAGATGGAGAGATAGGGGTGATGGAGATAAGGATGGAGAGATGGGGAAAAGGGTAGAGAGCTGGATATTGTCAGGGTCAGTGCCTGTCTGACCCTGCCCCTTTGTGTCCCTTCCCTCTTTTGACCAGCAGGTGGCAGGTTCTATCTTACAGCATGTCATGTAGTCCCTTAACCCCAGTGTGTTTTCCCTGTTCCCAGAGCACCGCATAGCTCAATGGGATGAGTGTGTACCTCGGAAAACCCTCCAGTCACGGTCTTGAGGCTGACTAGAGATTACCTGTTTTGTTTATTTTTTGGATTTATGTTTTTCCCCAGTGCTTATTAGTTATCTTTGCTTTCCTGTTTTGATTCTCCCTGCTTGTGCCTTGCTCGATTTTGTTTGTATTTGTTCTTTGTCTTTCCTAATACAGTCAGTCTGTGTTGTTGTGTTCCATAGTTTCTAGTGCTGTATGGTAAATGTTTCTTAGTTTCAGTTAAAGTTCCCTTGTTCTGTGCTCGTTTAGTTTAAGTTACTCCACTAGTTGCTTGTTGCCCTGTTCCTCTTTTGATTGGTCATGTTCCACACCTGCCCTCTCGTTAGCCCTGGTTTTCTGGGTATTTAAGTATCTGTTCACCATTTGTTAGTCATTCATTGTGTTTGTGCTACTGTCTGTTGTATGCCCAGTTCCCTTAGTAGGTTTATGTACGGTTCTATTAGTTATTCTCCCCTGTTTAGTTCTGACCCCCTCATGGTCCATTTTATTTTGTGCATCCCCCTGTGCAGGTAATTTCACTATTAAACCCCTTTTTGTCTTGAGCCCATAATTGGATTGTTACCTTTTTCCTGCCCTGAGTCATGATACATGAGGAAAAGATGGAGAGATGGAGCTCCCCGAGTCCACCTGTCCCAAGGTCCCAGAGTCTGGTCTGCTCCTGCTCCGGTCAAACTTCCAGAGCCTGATCCATTGGGTTCTGTTCCTGCTCTGCCTGAGCTTCCCCAGGCCAGCCCACAGGGTCCTGCTCCTGCCCCATCCAAGCTTCCATAACCCAACCCTCAGGGGCCTGCTCCTAGTCCTCCCGAGCCCAGCTCACAGGGTCCCATCCCTGCTTCACCCAAGCTTCCCGAGCCCAGCGCACAGGGTCCTCATCCTGTCATGGCCCCCTGTGGCACTCCCTGAAGCCGTTGTCTTCCCTGGGGTGCCCACCTTGTCTCCTGTCACCCCCTGGCCCTGAGCCCTGTGCCTTGGCCTCTCCATCCAAGGCTTGGGCCACTCCAGTCCCAAGTACCAATGCGGTCGATGGTCCAAGCAGGGGTCCCATAGAGGGGCCAGCCGAGCATCTGTCTGCCAAAGGGGTAGACAAGGAAACAGTATTCAGCCTAGCTGTTCCGACCCTGGTCAGCTCCCAGTGTCTGGCCCTCAGGGGGGCGCTCTGGCTAAGCTTCCAGAGTCTGACCCACAGGGTTCCGCTCCTGGTCTGCCCAAGCTTCCAGAGGGCCCCTGTAGGTCCTGGGGAAAGAGACAGAGAGATGGGGTGGGGGGGGGGGGGAGGATGGAGAGAGACACTTTTGATTGACAGTTAACCCATCAGAGCTCTGTCTTACTTACCATCTTTGGCCCAGGGAAGGGAAATATAATCTGGACAACTCTGAGAGCTATGCCTTATTAATTGCTGCTCCAGCAGTGTCTGATCCAGTGCTGGGAGCATGATGGGATACATGAGAACTAAAGACCTCCTACATGTATTCCTAGCTTATTTTAGCTTATTCTTATGTGATGCTTAGTCAGATAAACATCCTTGTGATGCACTGTTTGCCTCACTTGTACGTGGCCTTGGGCAAAAGTGTCGGCTAAATGCATGAATAACATGCTTTGGTGACACCTTCCTTGACATGATCGTGTATTTGTCTATTTCATGCAGGAACTATGCTATTTCATGATTTGTTCTTGGGTAGTAACTGAGTAACTAAGTTGTATGTGGCCCCTGAATTTTTAGCAATTCAAGTTTCTTACTTTGAACCTGAACACAAACCTTCAGTTAGACAAAGGGGCTTTGCTTTTGTATCATAAATCATGGCCTAAATTGCTCGCAATGACCACCCTTAGGCCAAAATAGACAAGCCAATGTGATCGTGAAAGCAGAATCAAAGCAGGACAGTGACCAATCGGTTTCTGCAAATCCAGTGGTAGGAATACATTCCGGAAAACAACAAAGGCGTCATATTGACACCATCTGTACAGCACAGGATAGAGTTTATAGGAGCCAAACATGCTACGTTTTCAGGGTCAGATGATGGAAGAACTCAAAATAACAAAGACACAGCCTGGGGCAGGTTGCGGAACAGATCATTGGCTACTGGCGTGTAAAGCTCCAAGTGAAGCCAGGAAGGATCAACAAGGCCCAGGAATGACCTGGAGCACATAGTCACTGCCTTCAAGGAACCTACCAGAAACTGATGCAAGGTGCTGGGCCCCAAAGAAACTGCAGCTGGAATTCCAAGGAGTCACTGAAGAGGAATGTCAGGGAAGCAAAAAAGAAAGAGCCAAAAAATTTTAAACGGATGAAACGAGGTAGAGTGGAAATTGCAAAGAAGGGAGGAGAGGGGGAAATCGGGGCGATGGAGATCTTCCAGAAAGATACCAGCAGAGACGATGGCTGGTATTATAACACCTCCTGAGTTAACTGGAGAAACTACAAGGGCTGCTTTTTAGACAAAGGCAGGTCCAGCCTTGAATGGGTTTGCTGGAGGACGTCAACCGGCAAACAATAACGGGACATGGATCAGGCAGAGTGGAAATAACACACAGATGATTTCTATAGGAAAGATGTCAACCACAGAGGTCAGATACATTTGAGAACCTTCAGTAATGGAAGAGCAGGACTGATTGGCTCTGTGATGCTCCCAAACAGGAAACCCACAGGGACAGACAGCATCCTGAAGGAAAGGGTACGAGGAACTGAAGAAGAATCAATCAATATTGAATGGACTATGGCTAAAATGGTCAATAGTTTGTAAGAGATCAATTAGGCAAATATTCCAATACCAGAGATCTGGCGGAGTGAGCAAACTGTCACACAATTTCCATTATATATCACACACCAATAAGATTTGGCAAGATATGCTTCAACACAGAGACAGAATCCCTGGATGTACAATCTGGAATCAAGAACGGGCAAGGAACAAGAAACATCTTTACAAACACCCAAACGATAATAAAAAAAATAACATGGAATATCAGAAAAAGGTTAACGTGTTTTGTTAATAATCAATTCCTTCAGATGTGCGGAATGTGCCAAGCTATGGAATGCTTTCTGGAAAATTGATATATATATATATATATATATATATATATATTTGAGACACACACACATGAATATGTAGAAACTGAGGGGAAAGAGAAACTGGGTCAGTCTGACTTTGTTATTGTTCTGTTAGGCTTGGTTCTGCTTCCAGAACCATTATGACTGGAGCTTCTGGTTCTGACTGCATCGCTCTCATTTTATTCTTGTAGTGAGAGTTTGGTAATATAACCCCAGTGCTTGAGGGGGCTTGACACTCCCAGGCTGATACTGGAGTTTGGCGGGCATGCAGAATATCGTCTGCCTTTTCACGTGCATAATGCGCGTAATAACAGACGGTGACTGGGGGCTCAAGTTTGGCTGAAGAAACACCAAGAAGAATATGCTGGGGACCATCTTTGGCCAGATGCTAATAAATCACATGACACATCCTTTTGTGCCCAGCCTGCTTGTTGAGAACTTCGTTTTCCCATGACAAGCAATCCATGGAAAGAAGATACTTCGGTGCTCAGTGCAAATTGCTTTAAGGTAAAGTATGTAGTGAGCTATCAGATAATGCTCACTGAATGTCATTATAGGACAGAAAAATAGAGCAATTAGCAAACCGTAGTGCTGCGCACTAGAACTTGTGAATGAACTTGCTAGCCTGCTAGTGTTTTCTAGTTATTTTCAACAGGCATGCTTAGGCAGTGGAAGACTAGTTATTTTTGTTCCTAAGAACCACAGCACACCTATTAATGATCAGCTAAATGTAAGTGTTTTTATAACCAGAGTAAAAAGGAGAACCGACTGGTCAACCTGACATTGCATATTATATGCAGGGCTCCTCTTTTCTTTGAGCGTATATGTAAAGTTTCTGCTTCGAGTTTGTGCATGTTCTGCAGTTTACTGTAAGACAAAGCTGGAAATTCACGCATGATGATAATTTATGAAAGTGTTGGTATGCCTCCAGGCATGTGCACCCCTGTCAGCCACTGCCACTGATTCTTTTATTATTATTAATAAAACAAATAGTAATAATTATTATTGTTGTTGTTTGTTTATTTGTTGTATTTATTTATTTAAAAATATAAACAGTTTTATCTCTTTGAAGAATCTTTGTTTACATTGCTAAGATGATTATTTTTATGACATTATTTGTGTTGGCCCAGGGCTGAAATTTAAACTTAGATTTATGAATAGTGTTTACCCAAAACGAGACAAAGCCAGACATAACCTAAATGTTTACATTTTTATATATTTATTTATATACTATGCCACATAATAGTTTTCCTAAGCATGCCTCATGTCTCAGGCCATTAATAATCAACCAAATATTAGGCCGCATCTCTTAGCTTCTGCAAAGACAGACTCTTGGCACAGAAGAAGAACATTATTTAGCCTGGAGGTGAATCTACATCAGCAGAAGCTCAGAGCAGAACCCAGCCAACATTTGCACCGCAGCTAGACTCTCTCTGAAGACACGAGGCTCGCACTCGGCTCCGCAGAGGTTCACCTGGAAGGCGGTCTGCTGGCACTGACGCCTGGATGGAGTGATCTGAAGGCGTCACTCTGCAGAAAGGAGGGTGGGAATGCACAGCTACCAGGAGTTTTCCCAGGCTAGCCCTCCATGGAGTCTCTTGCCAAGTGTTGACTGTGGAAGAGTGGGAGATCTATCATTCTTAATGAAGGAGATACTTTTCACAAAGTGAGAGGGACGGGGTGGGGGCAGAAGAGGACAATTTATGGCAGAGGAGGGGAGCAGCAAAGCTGACCTTGATTTTCTGGTGCTGTTGAGCTGGGCTGATATGACTGGGTCGGTCTTGCTTGATCTTGGTGCTATTGGACTGGGCTCAGCTTACTGTACTGCTATGACTGGATTGGTCTCACTTGACCTCAGTGCTGTTGGGCTGGGTTCTGCTTATGATTTGGTCTATCTCTCTTGACCTTGGTGCTGTTTGGTTCTCAAGGCACCATTGTGACCGGGTAAATCTTATTCGATCACGGTGCTGTTGGACTGATTCTGTTTACAGCACTGTCATGACTGGATCTTTTGGTTCTGTTGGGCTGGCCTCTAACTGCATTGCTCTCCTTTCACTCCAGCAGTGGGAGTCTGGTAATTTTTCCCCAGTGTTCCGGGGGGGCTTGACACCCCCAGTTGTTTTATTGTATCCCGGTGAGGCCCCCAGTTCATGTCCCCCATACCCCCATGTCACCCCCCTCAGAATTTCATCCCCATGACTTGCCCCCTGGTGGTGAAATACAGAGCAAATAGCATCTACTAGGAGGCTTAAGAAATGCTACAAGTGTAAATTACCCAGGAGTCTCTGGGTGACCTTGTTTATGAGACATCTGTCAGGTGTTTAGCTGCTGGAATGAGGCACAGTGCTCTAAATACATACTCCACAGTGAACCGCAGTGTTTACGCTCCATTGCACCCGGGGGGGCATTGATGCAGCGATGTGTGTGTCCCACAATACTGACTCAGGAACCGAAGACCCAGAGCAGAAAGGGAAGAACTGAACGTGGAAAGAAGGAGTCGGTGAATGATTCGACCATCGGGGAGGAATCCTCCATGCAGTGTGAAATTCTCAGAGGCTGTGAATGAGTTTTCCATGCCGGATCCAGCTTAGGGTTTCATGCACAATGACCTCATCAGCTAGAAATCAAGCGCTACCCCCCCCCCCATCTGATTTTGTCATGCAGCATATGGCCAACTTGTTATACCTGCATGATACAAGTCAAGTCAAGCCATGAGCAAGTCGGCTTCATTGCCATATCTTCCATATATAGGGATGCAGTGGCGCAAAATATCATTCCCCCAGTACCACAGTATGACATACAGATAGCAAGCAGCAACAACAAGAGGAACAGTCAGCAGTGACAGTAAGTGGAAGGGGCCTGTATCTCTGTCTGGGACAGAGCGCGATGATGCGTCACACTCTCAGCGTGAGCCCCGCACCGGTCATGTGACCCCCCTCCGGATTCTCTCAGTGTGAGCCCCGCACCGGTCATGTGACCCCCCTCCTGATTCTCTCAGTGTGAGCCCCGCACCGGTCATGTGACCCCCCTGCGGATTCTCTCTCGGTGTCTCGGTGTGAGGGAGACTCGGCCTCGAGCCTTGCTGACTCTGCCCCACTCCGGCTCCTGCTCCATGCCGGCTCCTGCTTAGTACCCCCTCCCCCCAGATCCCCCGGAGCTCCTGGCTCACTCTCCGTCTGCCTCGTACCCCAGTGCCCCCCCCTCCCCCCCCAGGCCATAAAGCACTCACAACTTAATGCCTGCATCTTCCCCATGAGGACTCCGGGCTTTTCTAGGGTCTGGCTGAACAAACTAAATAAAGCCAGAGGAGGTTTGGGGGCCGGGGGATCAGCAGCCCGGGTGAGGACAGCCAGTGAAAGTCAATGTGTGTGTGTCTCTCAGTGTGTGTGTGTGTATGTGTGTGCATGCGTGTGTGTCTGTGTATAGCTGTGTTTCTGAGTATATGTGTGTGTCTATATGTGTGTGTTTCTGTCAGTGTGTGTGTCTGTATATGTGTGTGTGTCTGTGTGGGTGTCTGTCAGTGTGTGTGTCTGTATATGTGTGTGTGTCTGTGTGGGTGTCTGTCAGTGTGTGTGTCTGTATGTGTGTGTCTGTATATGTGTGTGTTTCTGTCAGTGTGTGTGTGTCTGTCAGCGTGTGTGTGCGTGTGTGCGTCTGTATATGTGTGTCTGTGTATGTATGTGTCTGTATGTGTGTGTGTGTCTGTATGTGTGTGTCTGTCGGTGTGTGTATCTGTATGTGTGCGTTTGTCTGTGTATGTGTGTGTCTGTCAGTGTGTTTGTGTCTGTATGAGTGTATATATGAGTGTGTCTCTCAATGCATGTGTCTGTATATATGTGTGTTTCTGTCAGTCTGTGTGTGTCTGAATATGTGCGTGTCTGTGCATGTATGTGTCTGTCAGTGTATGTGTGTGTCTGTGAATGTGTGTGTGCCTGTATGAGTGCATATATGAGTGTGACTGTGAATGGTTGTGCGTATGTGTGTGTGTGTGTGTGTGTGAGAGAGAGAGAGAGAGAGAGAGAGAGAGAGAGGTTGTGTCAGGTGCCAGTGTGTGTGTGTGTGTGGTGGAGGGGCACGAAGTTAAGGAGCACGTTTGCTTATAAATATTCTGGTCTGTATTTATTTATTTTGTGAGTCATGAGCTAAAACATCTTACATGTTTTCGCTGATCATTGTATTATTTTCTCATGTGGATTTCTTTGTCAAGTTATCGGAATATATTCTATGGCTGCAGTTTATACTTCTGATGACAGGGGGCGACATTGCAGATCACATTGAATGCGGCAGCAAAAAATGTGGCGTCAGAAAAAAAGGAATACCGGTCATGGAATTTGGGAGGAGTAACAGCACCTGGGGGCTCTTCGTTCATCACCATTATTAAAGGATTCCAAGCTTAGATTGTCATGGCTTCAAAATAAGGCACTTTAACCTTAAACTAGCTAGTCTGAAGAGCTACTTCCTCGAATGCTGCTCTACAGGGCAAAAGCACTATAGTGTCCACAGCCACCTGGCATATTGGCTCCAGCCCATCAGCTGGCTTCAGTGGCTGCAGTGGCGGAGAGTCACATGACCAGATGGTCCAATCAGCAGCTGTGCTTCTGAGTGTGACCCTCACGCCGTGCTCTGGTATTCACCGCAGGGACACACACCTGCCTGCTTCCACATCCACACTATACGCATTCCAGCCAAAATCAAAAAGGATGAAAAGTGACCCTGCCCGGTTCCCCGTGCTGCCTGGGTGCTGGGATAGACTCCAGAACCCACCTCCACCTACCATGACCTTGACCGGAATAAGAGGCTGGAGATTGAATGGATGAATAGACGGATGGGTGGATGTATAGATGGATGCATGATACCTTTCACATTGTTGCATTTATAAAAAGCAGATGCATTTATAAAATTAATGCCTGTTTTACAGAGACATCCCACACTTTTTCACACATTATTGCTGAAAACGAGATGATGTCCCCATGGAAAACAGGAAACCCAATTATACGTACACTGACCAACACGTGTACTTTGACTCATATATCTGCCTGCTTTTTGTTTACTAGCATCATGGGGCCGTTATAATGAACTGAGCGGGTTCTCTGTATATCATACAGGGGGAGCCAGCCCGCCCAGACACTGTGTGATTGCAGTACTTAAAAGCACCACTAGATGTCAGTTCACAGCCCTTTGGGAACAGCCACGGATCCTCTGTTGTGTAGCGCACTAATTAAAATTGTGTTCAGATGTTTCTACAAAGTACAAAGAGGGTGAGAAAACATAAGGGTGTTTATTTCGTGGAATCGGTGCAGCGGGGCGTCAGTGCAGATACGGCCGGGTGGCGAACAGCCTCAAAAGCAAAATACGTGAACGTCTCACCTTCCTAATGGGATTTCTGCTTTAATAATTGTGGAAGTATGGATTTATTCCCAATGAAAATGGGTTATTTATTGTAAAATGTTTCCTCATGCCAAACAGTGATGCATTACAGTATTAAACGAGTAAAGAATGTGCTGCTGGGATTTAAAGTGTGCAACCGCACCATTTGTCACATTTAAGGGTAAAAAACGACGCTGCTCCCCGCTCGCTCGGTCGAGAGCGCTCGTTACTGCTTATTGTAGCGGGCGGCGTGAGACAAAAGACAGATGAGTCACATGAATAGATGAATACATTGCGCTTTATCTACTGTCCTTTCCGCACCTCCACCTCTCCTTTCAGCATCTATGGGAGATCTTCAGGGCGAAAGTTTCAGCAGGAATCTGCACCGTCTTCACGTAATGTTTATAGGGGGACGCCAAAAGCAATCAACGAATATGTGTCGGCGTGGAAACAGGTATCCCAGTGCATTTAAAACTGGAACGGACTCGTTTTTATTATGTTTTTATTCGACTTTTTATTTTCTAATTCTGATTGTGTTTGGTCGTGCACAGACAAACGCGCGCACACACACGCATTGACCTTGTGGCACTATAGGAGTGGAGTTAAACCAAAATCTGTGTTGTGTTTATCATACGCTGATGAGCTGGTTTAACACATACAGAAAAATAATAATGAGTAATAATGAGTGTGATTTCGCATTCAGACACACATGTGCAGAAAAGATGAACACATGTGGCTCTCCGAGCGGCGCGCCGCACGAATGCATGCGCAGGCGCAAACAAACGCGCTCTGTACACACATGCAGATGGTCCTGCAGTGTTGTTACCATGTCGTTCCGTCGCGGCAGTGCGCGGGTCGTCGGCGCCGCTGATCGATGGTCTTTTACCGCTTCCCTCGGATTATCGGCGGAGTTCACCGGGAGGGGAAGGTAATTTATCAGAGCCAAGGAGAGAGGGAGGGCTAGACACTCCTACACGCGCACAGCGCGCGCGCACACACACACACACACCAGCATGCACCCTCAGACACACATACAATCATACGAAGGAGGCAGAGAAGGAGAGGCTTAATACAACTCCCAATAAACAAAAAACAGAGATAAAGAGAAACATACCCACAGCACGCTGGGAGTTCTGAAGGAGATCAGGAACGCTGATGACTCACAGACTGAGGGGAGATATCTCTGACAGTTAGAGGGCAACAGCTTCAGGTGACCAGATGGGGGAGGCGATAAGAAACTCATAAGGTCTCACAAGAGCCAGTACCGGCGGTGCCTGGAACAGGCAGGCAGGGAGCCACCCCATCAGAGCCGTGGCTTAATACGCAGGAATCTGCTTAAAGCATAGGGGTCTGCTTTAAGCCCATGGGTCTGGGCACTCTCAGTACCCTGGCGTTTCCTTGTCTCCTCTTCACATTAACATTTGCAGCAGCTTTATGCCTGGAGGCTGAGGATCACATGCAATGTGGCTCTGAGGCTCCACATCTGGTATCAGTTAAAGCCTTTAAACCAGTCACTTCCTCTCGTTGCAACACTGTATGATGGCCTATCTGACACAGCACCACACTGCGTGATGGTCTATCCCATAAAGCAGCTGCACTGCATGGTGGTCCATACCTCTCGTCACCACACTGCATGCTGGTCTATCCTTCACAGCACCACACTGCATGCTGGTCTATCCTTCACAGCACCACACTGCATGCTGGTCCATCCCTCACATTGCCACGCCGCATGATCCCACACAGTGCTGCACAGTCTATCCCACACAGTGCTGCACTGCATGCTGGTCTATCCCATGCAGCGCTGCACTGCATGCCGGTCCATCCCTCACTTTACCACACTGCATAATGGCCTATGCTTCATATTGCATGGTTACCACTCCTGGATCTGATTGGCTCCTCGCAGACTCTGCGGTCTCTCTGCTGTTTCTTACCGACGACCCTGCTAATGCTCTGCACCTGCCCCGACCCACCCGAGGGCCCGCTAGGAGAAGCAGCTTTGTCTGGCTCAGTGCCTCGGCCGGCCAAGCCGTATTTACATGAACAGTGGAGCGTGGTAGTGGCACAGAGCTCGCCGTCCGGGATCGCAGTGAGGTCACGGGGCCAGCGGCTGCCTGATCAGCCTCGATCTGCGGTTGTGTGTGTATGTCAGCTGCACGCTCACACACATGTTGGATATGTGCCACACCCCCCAGCCCCTCCCCGCTGGCTCCTGAGTGTCGAGCCTGGGCGTCCTCCTGATGTTCCCGAGCACTTTGTCTGTCACTGCGACAGCAACTGGGGGGTGACCAGGAGGACAACGTGTCATGGAGAGGGAAATGAAAACAAACGTGCGATGGGGGCTGCTGGTGCGCACTGGGTCATTAGGAGCATGCAGGGCATTAATATGAATCAGTCCATACAGATCGGACAACGTCAGCCCTTAAGGCCACTGTTTGAAGTAATATTCAATTGGGGAAATTGCTTCCTGAATTTCAGTGGGTTAAAACAGTGTGTGCTGATGATTTTGTTCCATGTAATAAATTTTTAAGGGTTTAATACAGTAAGATAATCTTTATCTGGGATGGAGGGGGCGATCTCCTTGGAGACATTCTTATATTGGGTGATAAAATAGAACGTTGGGACGTTGGGTTGGAGGCTTGTGCATTTGACCGGAGGATGGCGTGAGGTGAAAAGACCAGCAGAGGGCGCTGTTCCATTTACTCGCAGGTGGGCTGTAGCGACACTTTGGCTCCCGTGAGTGGTTCAGTGGTGCTCTGGCTGCCGCCCAGCTGTGATTAAATGAATTTTCATTAACTACATTTTCCAACTACTGTCAGATCAGCTGGGACAAATTATCGCATCCAAATGCTAGTCTAATATTTTATACCAGGACAGTTTTGTGGGGAGTCCAGCGTGGCGATTTGTACTTCCGCGTCGATCCGTTCTTACGCCATGGCTCACACGTCACTGGAAGCTTTTTCTCTCTCGGCCTTCCTCGCTGTTCGCTAGTCTGCTTTTATTCTGGTGCAAAGATTTGGCTCAGAATCGTAGGCTGATGTGTAATGCAGAGTATTTTCTGTGACATTTTGATGAAATAGTGTCCTGTGGCTACTGGCATTGGGGCAGGGTCGGGTGAGCGAAGGGATGTTCTACACAGCATCCAGTCTGATTTCCTCCCCATGTTTCAGCTGCATTACACATCTCATCATCTCAATAATTAGATGTTGATTATGAAAACACACCACCAAGTATAGTGGACAATCCAAGGCAGAACCAGGACTGCGGTGTGCTCCATGGATCAACGCTACACACGTGGAATGGCTGTGCCTCTGTTTACCGGCACATCTGTACATGTGTACATGTCCCTCTGTTTACGGCACATCTGTACATGTGCCCTTCTGTCAGCTGTAATTCCGGAGGCGGAAATCTATTGACAATAGTAACACTGAATTGACCAAAACTGTTTGACCTCTGGGTGGTGGGGGGGTCAAATGTCAACTGAGTTTCCGTCTTCCCCATATGTACACTTTGAGATAAACACTTTCACATACACACATTTTGTTGCTGGGAGGTTTTGATGTGATTTCTCCCCGCTCTCTCACACACAGAATAAATGATCTCAGTGATAGTGGTTCTCCTAACACATGGTCACGCTCTGCCAGTTTACATTGTTGTTTTTGACCACGGGCTGGCCAGCAGTGTGGGTGTCCCCATGTCCACGGGCTGGCCGGCAGTGTGGGTGTCCCCATGTCCACTGGCTGACCGGCAGTGTGGGTGTCCCCATGACCACAGGCTGACCGGCAGTGTGGGTGTTCCCATGTCCACGGGCTGGCCGGCAGTGTGGGTGTCCCCAAGTCCACGGGCTGGCCGGCAGTGTGGGTGTCCCCATGTCCACGGGCTGGCCGGCAGTGTGGGTCTCCCCATGTCCATGGGCAGGACAGCAGTGTGGGTGTCCCCAGGTCCATGGGATTTCTGGTAGTGTGGGTGTCCCCATGCCCATGGGGTTGCTGGCAGTTCAGGTGTCCATTGTCCACAGGATGAATGGCAATGCAGGTGTTCCCATGTCCATAAGCAGGAATGAAAATGTAAATGGCCAGCGAGAGATACATGGCTGTGTCCATGTATTATTAGCCTTGAGATAAAAAAGCCAGCAAAGCTGGAAGATGATTCCGTTGATAATGATTGAACTGTGCTTCATTCCCTGTTTTCTCATGTCTTCCTCCATCTGTGAGACGCAGCTCCCTTTTGTCTCTCATTCTCTTCACCTCTCATCCTTCACTGTCCTGCTCCCAGCCATCGACCTTTGACCCCAGTCAGGTTCAGTGGTAGGTCAGCTGCATGGGAGAGTGGGAGTGCTCACCGACTCACTTCCTTGGCTGCTCATACAGCTGCTGCTGCCATGGCAACAGTTATAAAAAAAAAAAAAAACAGAAAAAGCAGACTATGGGATCATCAGAACACCAGCCCCAGCTAATAACTGGGCAGTGTCTGCGCCTCCTGTCCAAGCTTCCCTCTCCCACCTGTATGCTTTATTCCCATCTGTCTGTGCCCCTCGCTCCCACCTGTATGCTTTATTCCTGTCTGCCTGGGTTGGGTCGCGGGGGCAGCAGCCAAAGCAGGGAAACCCAGACTTCCCTCTCTCCAGCCACTTCCTCCAGCTCTTCCGGGGGAATTCCGAGGCGTTCCCAGGCCAGCCGAGAGACACAGTCTCTCCAGCGTGTCCTGGGTCTTCCCCGGGGCCTCCTCCCAGTGGGACATGCCTGGAACACCTCACCAGAAAGGCATCCAGGAGGCATCCTGACCAGATGCCTGAGCCACCTCATCTGGCTCCTCTCAAAGCAGAGGAGTAGTAGCTCTACTCTAAGGGAGAGCCCAGCCACCCTGTGGAGGAAACTCATTTCAGTCGCTTATATTCACGATCTTGTTCTTTTGGTCACTACCCACAGCTCATGACCATAGGTGAGGGTAGGAATGTAGATCGACTGGTAAATCGAGAGCTTTGCCTTCTGGCTCAGCTCCTTCTTCACCATGACAGACTGATGCAGCGCCCACATCACTGCTGATGCTGCACCAATCTGCCTGTCAATCTCCCGCTCCATCCTTCCCTCACTCATGAACAAGACCCTGAGATACTTAAACTCCTTCACGTGGAGAAGGACCCCCTCCCCAACCAGGAGAGAGCACACCACCCTTTTCCGGCTGAGGACCATGGCCTCGGATTTGGAGGTGCTGATTCTCATCCCAGTCGATTCGCACCAATCCTGAGGCTACCAAACTGGACACCCTCAACGCCCTGGCTGCACCTAGAAATTCTGTCCATAAAAGTTATCAAAAGAATCGGTGACAAAGGGCAGCCCTGGTCCAACCCTCACCGGAAAGGAGTCCGACTTACTGCCGCCAATGCAGACCAAGCTCTGGCACCGGTTGTACAGGGACCGAACAGCCCTTATAAGGGGGCCCGGCACCCCATACTCCCAGAGCACTCCCCACAGGATACCCCGAGGGACACGGTCGAATGCCTTCTCCAAGTCCACAAAACACATGTAGACACATGTACATGTACATGCACATGTAGGTTGGGCAAACTCCCATGCACCTTCCAGGACCCTGCTGAGAGTATAGAGCTGGTCCACTGTTCCACAGCCAGTGTGGTTCCACAACCACACTGCCCCTCCTGAATTCGAGGTTCAACAATCTGGCAGACTGTCCTCTCCAGAACCTTACCAGGGAGACTGAGGAGTGTGATCCACTATAGTTGGAACACACCCTCCGGTCCCCCTACTTAAAGAGGGGGACCACCACCCCAGTCTGCCAGTCCAAAGGCACTGCCCCTGATGTCCACGCGATGCTGCAGATGCATGTCAGCCAGAATAGCCCTACAACATCCAGAGCCTTAAGGTACTCCGGGCGGATCTCATCCACCCCCGGGGCCCGGCCACTAAGGAGTTTTTTAACCACCTCAGTGACCTCTGCCCCAGAGATAGAGGAGTCCACCCCCAAGTCCCTAGACTCTGCTTCCTCATTGGAAGGCGTGTCGGTGGGATTGAGGAGGTCTTTGAAGTATTCAAACTTGGAACTATTGAACTTGAAAATATTGTAAATCGGGACAGGCTTTGAAACACCAAAAACACAGAAAAAATGCTCGCTCTAACACAGGGACAACTGAACATCTTTAAGACTCCTGGGTAGGCCATATCTCGACTTACGATATTTTAAAGTTAAGACGGGGTCATCGGAACGCATCTCGATCGTAAGTCGGGGACTAGCTGTATTTCTGTGCCTGGTTCGATGCCTTGATTCTATTGGTCTCACAACAATGCATCACAGGGCGCAGCACAAGCTCCCCGAGTGGCTCCACGCAAGCCATAGAAAATAATGGGTTTCAGCGTCGCGCAAACCACGAGCGCCGTGTGAACGGTACACAAGACTTTCGTAACATGCAAGTGATGCACTTCTGTTTTCGATGGGCACATCATGTAAATCGGCCCTTAGGGGCCCATGCAGCAATAGTGGAATTGTGTTGTTTTTATTATTATCACTTTATTTAACTCAACACAGTCACAGCTTATGTGTTATCCCTTGTGTACATGGGACTTTACTAAGGGTAAAATGGCGGTTGAGCACTCTTTGCATATGGAATGCCAAACAGGTCGAAAGCGCGCCAATTTTAACCCATAGAATTCATGTAGTTAACCTATATTCTACATGTTAAAATTTGCGTGTTTTTGACCTGTTTGGCATTCCATATTTGCAAAAGCACTTAACCCTTGTGTACATACCTTGGGTATTTAGTGATCTGGCATATACATTTTAAAAAATCAAGCCACAAGTATCACTGGACAAACTGTTACTGTGCAAACTGTTATTGAATGCCTCATTCCTGAACACTAAGAATAGTTTCTAAACAAACTGAACTTTTTACATAATTTTAATAGCTTAATTGCGTTTATTTGCCAAAAAAGCAACAGCTCGCTAGCGACGCGAATATGGTCAAGTGATTTATTTTTACATGTGCATTTTAACCCAGCAAACAAAGGACAGTCAAGACGACCATGTTAGTATGAAAAATAAAAAAGATCAAGTTCTTATGACAGCTTCCAGGAATAGCATTATAAATATATCATTTTATCTTAAGTACTTATTTTTATTAATGTTCCATCAGGATGTTCAGAATGAGAAACTAGAGTGCCACTAGCAAACTAGCAAGTTAATTCACTAGTTCTAGAGCACAGCACTGCTGTATGCTAACTGATCTATTTCTCTGTCCTATAATGACATTCATCGATCAATATCTGATAGTGTCTCTTACTACATACTTTACATTAAAACAATTTGCACCCAGTGCCAAAGCAGCTTTTTTCTTTGGATCACTGGTCACGGGAAAACGAAGTTCACAATGAGCAGGCTGGGCACAAAAGGATGTCACGTGATTTATTTGCATCTAGCCAAAGATCTGTCTAACCTGTTTAAAAATCTGTTGGGAAATGCATTTTTTTTATTTTAAGAGTGCTATAGTGGAAGTGTTAAAGTACTTCAGAAAAAGGTAGGTCTGTAGATGTCATTTGAAGACACCCAATCACTCAGCTGTTCAGACATCTAGAGGGAGTTTCCACCACATAGTGGTGCCAAACCAGAGAAGAGCCTAGGTGCATGTCTTCTTTGCTCCTTGAGATATGGTGGGACCAGTCAAGCAGTGCTGGAGGATTGGAGAGATCGTGATGCAGTGCGGGGTGTGATGACTTCTTTTAGGTAGGAGGGTGATGGACCATTTTTGGCTTTGTAGACGAGCATCAGTGTTTTGAATCTGATGCAGGCAGCTACAGGAAGCCAGTGGAGGTACAGTAGGGTAGCAATTGTGTGGTATGGGAACATTTTGAGAGGTAGAAAACGAGTCGAGCAGCTGCATTCTGCATATGTAAGGTAATCTCTGCAGGGAGCAGAAATATAAAGTACATATATATTATGGGTCCTACTGAAATAAAGGTGGCTGATTATGAGAAAGACCTCAGTGTGTATGTTGATGCTTCCATGTCTCGCCAGTGTGGGGAAGCAATTAAAAAGGCAGTAGGAAGTTGGGTTACATCTCTAGGTGCATGGAGCTTAAGTCAAGGGAGGTAATGCTAAGATTATACACTTTCTTGGTAAGACCACACCTAGAGTATTGTGTGCAGGTTTGGTCACCATATCTTAAAAAGGACATTGCTGCCTTAGAAAAGGTGCAGCGTAGAATGATTCCTGGTCTTAGATGAATGTCATATGAGGAAAGGTTAGTTGAGCTAAATCTGTTCAGCCTTGAGCAAAGGAGACTGAGGGGGGACATGATCCAGGTCTATAAGATTCTAACAGGTTTGGAT
>JAODKL010000038.1:971107-984356 GCA_026780765.1 Petrocephalus schoutedeni
GGGAAGACATACATGGCCATCCAAGGGAACGAGCACTCTGACACACATGGACAGATCTGAACTGCATTTCTTTAGATCACGCAATGACGGAAGCCAGCATTCAAAAACTCATTCAAAACTATGAAAACGTTACTTTTAACGACTGGTCGTTAAAACGCCGTAAAATAAGTAAAAATAATCGGTAGCGATTTAAATTAACTGCACCTTCATAATGCTTTTATAATGCATTCGTAGAACATTTAGTGCTCTTTCATAAGATATTCATAATGCATTCATAGAACATTCATAAGCAGCATGTAAGTGTGCATTTTTTAGAATGTAAGAAGATGAAATTAATTATTTTTTTTATTACTGTTATTATTATTAGTGTACTAGACACTCTTTAAAGTTATTACAGATATTTTGAGTCTTTTATTGATTCAGTAGCAGTATTTCATTGACATTGCATGTTTGGTTTTACTTTGGATTAAAGCAAAAGTTCTGGGTAATTTTGTATGATGCTAGATACCTACAGAATTCATAGAATATTAATGCTATACCAACCAATCCCATAATGTGTGTCAACCAAACTGGCGTTGGGGCTGGTTGGCATAAGTGCACACGTTTTTATAACTGAATAACCCATTCACTGTAATTGTTTTTTATAATCCAGTGCCTGGTTCTTAGCAGAGATCCTAATGCTTAAATTGCAGGTAGCTCGGTTATCACAATGTCTGAGAAAACTGTGCCAACCAAACAATATGGAATATGCACAAAAGCATCATCAGAAATTCAGTTCTCATATGCGATAAGCCAGGACACGAGGCAAACGAGAGATGGCTGCGTTTAGTACGCCGAGAGCCCTCTAGTATGATCGCCCTTCACGCTGACAATACACTGTAACACAATGCAAAACAGCCAAAGTATTACAGTAACATACTGTTTATTATTTAAAAGGTGCAACACTGTAGAAAACAATGCATTGTGGACAATATTTATAGACAGCTTACCGTTGCCCATAAAATACAGTAATGTACTCCAATTAAGATCATGGCATTGTTACTTTTTATAAGTGGATTAAAGTAGGATAACTGTAAAATCAACAGTAAACAACTGGCAGTATTTTACTGTTAATGTACACGACAATTTATTACAGTGTAGTTTTCTAGGTCTCCGTATCACTTTAATGCCCAAACACCTGAAGGAGTGAAAAGGTTGCATTAAGAGCATTGCAATTCTGGCGATTGTGTTTGGATTTTGTGCAAATATAAACGAAAAGACAGAACTAATATAATGTTAAGGAACTCAACGACCCCTTCGGGAGACCAAACAAAACACCCTTATTCACTGCACTGCAACACATTTAACTTAAACGAATTACATTTGCTGAAGATATAACATCGCACATCCTGCATAAGAAGTTGTATCTTTTCTCTCATTCTATGTATGAGCCGACGAGAGTAACTGGTCGAGCAAACTGATCGGTCTTTGTTTAAAAAAAAAATTACTAAACTAAAACTTAATATCCATACAAAACTAAGTTAAAAGTTCAGGGCTGTAAAATTGACAAACAAACAAACAAACAGACAAATATTTTAGAATATACCTGATTTTTCGAGTGCTTGTTTTGCCATCCGCCGTGTCTCTCTCATCCATGGAAATATCGTTTTATGTATGTATTCGGGGGAAGATCTGCTTATGCCAACTGGTCTAATTGCGCGGTCCGCTGGGTGTGAACCGCTCCAAAAAGGATTAATCCGGCTCTGCGGGCAGTTCACATCAGGAGACGGGACGCAGGGAGGGGGGCAGAGAGGGAACTCCTGCAGTTCAGGTGTATTGCTGCCGTGGGACACCGGCCTGTCCCTGGAATCCGTCACCAATTTGTCCTCCTGTAGGTGACATTTTTGGAATTGGTTTCCCGCGGATACTGGGAGAAATTTCTGGAAGCCTGAGCCTGGTTCTTGGCAAGCCAAAGCCCCGAAGGGTTCTTTATTTGCAAAATATAAGGGCTCCTGCATATGAGCAGATTTATAGATTGTATAATTTTTTTGCG
This sequence comes from Petrocephalus schoutedeni, assembly GCA_026780765.1. Lineage (NCBI taxonomy): Eukaryota > Metazoa > Chordata > Actinopteri > Osteoglossiformes > Mormyridae > Petrocephalus > Petrocephalus schoutedeni. The sequence continues at coordinate 973,140 of JAODKL010000038.1, forward strand.
CATAAGACCTGAAGTTCACCTTGAGATCACGTGGTGTTCAAATGGCCACGGGTGTGAGAGGAGAGTGCTGTAGCAATCCGCGATACAGATCAATAGGAGGCGGCGGGCCCGTCCACTGCGATGTACTCCGCTTTGCAAAGTGAATAAACGTCTTAATCTGCAGATAGAAATAAATTACTCTGTTAGGCAGCACCAAACAATTAGCAATGTGCAATCAACAAAAGTGTGTGCGTGTGTGTGTGAGAGAGAGAGAGTGAGAGAAGAGAGCGACAGTGAGGGACTAAGAGAGAGAGAGAGGGAGGGCGAGGGAGAGAGAGAGAGAGAGAGAGAGCGAGGGGCGTAGAGAAGCGAGAGACGGTATGAGGGGGAGCGAGCAGGGACGCTCCTGGCCTATTTTCTGTATATATTCACTCTTCGTGGACATTAACACATAACATTAAGGGAGTTTGGGTGGAAAATCCCGGAATTTGAAAACTAGTAACTTCTATTTCAGAGAACGTTTCGGGTAGGTTTTGTTTTTGTTTGTTTTGATTTGTCATTTACGTTTTTCGTTTGTTTTTAAATACAGATGATTCGTTAACATTCGTTGACTTCAGGAAACACGAAGGCTATTTATATTCTGAAAACATGTTCAAAAGTAACACGTCAGACACCCAAGACGTATATAAATGTTCCTGTCCACACCAATTGAAACAAACTACATGCAATAAAATCTATTTAAAACTTTTTGTTTTCTGTTTTTCACGTTTTACGCTATTAGGAAACCAGGAAAATATTACGGGATTTGCTTTAAAATGTCTTATAACGATTTTTATGTTTTTTTTTAGTTAATATGCTCATGATATCTACATATCACTCTTCCAAAATTGTGCACAGAATCTGAAGATTGTATTTCTATGTATTTTTATTATTATTTAATTAGCCGAATCAATGGGAGTGGTCAAACAAAGGCTTTGACAAACGTTACCAACCACAGACAATGAGAACATTTCTAAAGCTCCTGGCGTTGTTATAATAAACTACCAACATGCACTATGGCATCCGATTAAGGATTAAGAGTCGATACTAATATAGGGAAAAGTTTTCTTTCGCGTGACACATTTTCTAGCGAATATTTTTTGTATGCAAACCAATAAAACAACGACAATGGACAAACAAAGACACTAGGTAAATTTCATCTATACACAATTACAGAATTAAGTATGGGAACAGTACCACAAAAAGTTACCACACTCCACTGAATTCATTAAATTGGCATCGTAACACAGAAGATCTTGGGTATAAATAGATATTAACACGACGTTATGTTAAAAACATACGAAACGTTTGGTGTTGGAGAAAGCCGTCGAGCTTTACACATGGGTCAAATATTTACAAAACATGTACTTTAAATTGGAAGCAAAGTAACACACATTTAACCGAACACCGGCAGTATAGGGTTGTATTTAGATATTTCACATATTATAATTGCAACATATTCGCATCATTTTCAAAATGTCACTGACCAAGACAAATGATGCTAATCGCGTTACAAAACAAATTAAATCGAACTTGAATCGGCGCATACACTGTAGTATTTTACTGAACTCAGAAGAGACGCCAGTGTTAGGGAATTTGATTTTGTGACCAGAATGCGTGAGAATTCAGAAAGGCAATTTTAAAAGTACCCCCCGCCCCCCCCTCGCCCACCAATGTTTGTCTCCAGTCATGATGGATGCTTCCGTGAGGAATGTAAACTCCCCGCGACCCTGCCTCCTCCTCCGATATCGGCCCGTCTCATTTATCCTCCCAGATCCGCTTCAAAGAGAGGTCCACACCCAATCATTCGGGATTATATTTAAACTTATTATTTTACAATGACTGTATTATTACTATGAAAAGTTCATCGTTTATACGAGGACTTTCCCAAATTTTGAATAAACTGACCATTTCTCTATACGCCGCCTGTTTAATATATGATTTGCCTTATAGAACGGTCTGAGGCTGAAGGTTCAACTTTTCATTTTATCGGAAGAAAAGACTTTATTCGTTTGTTTGTTTATTTGGGTCTCAGCGTTTTAGTGTTAGAGGTGTTATTGGTGAGTGCAGGTAAAACAGCTGGAATCTCATCCCTTTAAATAACTTAATTCCAGGCTTAACCACCTTAACAAGTGAACGTAGTGGAATGTTTCTAAATAATTGAAAGGTGACATTCTGCGGTGGCTTGCGAATGTCACGTCGATTAAGTTCCTGAAATAGCAAATGGATGGATAAAGACTGGTAATTCAATTTCTGCTAAGTAAGACTGCGAGGCTCTACAACTCTTCAAGCTAGCTTCAGCTGTAAAACAATCCTTTCTTCAGTGTTTCAAATCGCGATCACATCGCTTATCAAAATTAGGCCGTAAGTGTTCCAAGTAGCCCGTGTTTTACCCGTTAACTTTAAGTGTGACTGAGGCCGATGAAAATCAACTGAATACTAAGTAGTGCACATATTCAAAGAAACAAACAAACTTGTTGAATTTACCCTTATCGGGAGGGAGCTCGTAGGGTTGTATCGCCGTCAGACTTGAAATTGATATTGGTACAATTACCGATGCTAATTTCTCTGGCAAAATACCTTAGGCCTGACACTGAGGCTAATATCCCAATACTTACAAGCGCCCCGTAAGGCTGGCTTTTATAACTGAAACAGAAATTAATACAATGTAACATTATTCTTTTGGACAAAACACCATTTATTTGTTTGTCTGTTTAAATAAAATATATCCATAAAATATCCGCGACCCTTTCCGTGATCGGCGTCTGGAAGAGGAATGGATGGTAAATTATAAACTATCGACGGTAGAAGCGTGTGGAAATTACAGATATCAATATGAAATAGAAATAATATTTTAAATTGTTATACTCATATTTCAGTTGTTCAGTTGCGCCGTTGTTTCTTAATTTATCAGTCTTTTTGTTGTTATATGGCAAAAACAATCCCAACAGGAATTTCATGACAGTGTGGCAAGACCACATTTTCGGCTGCTTCAGGAAGACACAGAAATGTTCCCTGAACTCTGTTTGAACTACGACAGTAGCAATAAATCATTTTTCTCTCATACAAAAGCGTGCGGTTTGGTCTGTGTCGACAATTCCCCCTTTCAACGCGTTAGATCAGCGGAAAGCATCGGTAAAACGCAGAGATAGCCACTGCATGGTCACACACAAATCTGTGCCCGACATTAAAGCAATCATCTTAAAATCAGTGATAGAACACTTTAAGTTTAAATTTTACATATAGGACTACTAAGAAATAATAGAGTAGGCTAGTCATCTCATTGGATTTGCAATGTATAATCTCATGCCGCATTACCGTTTAATAAATTAAGGCACCGTATCGAGACACCAAAAGGGCCGAAGTTAATCCGTACGGTGCTGGCTGTGGCCAGCTGTGCAGACAGGAACCGCAAACAGCGCCAAGTTACGCGGACCCGCTAATCCGAGAACTTCAACTTCGCGGAGAAATGAGGAATTTTCCGGCGGGACGACAAAACACAATACATGTACAAAGTGGTATTCGGTTCACATTAACAAAACACATCAACGATACAGTGGCTCACCGATGCCAAGAAAAATAATGATAAAAAATAATTGTGGGCCTTTCTTATGAAAGGCCTACATGCGTAAAACATTAATATTGGCGTTTGAGCGTAAACCATGACCTATGCGTTACTAAAGGATGTAAACTAAAAAAGAATAAGGTGTATCAAATTTAAATGAATGAAAAGTTGAAAAATAATCAGATACCATAAAAATGCAAACTCTATATAAAATGGAATTATAAGCATTTTATATTGCTGTTCGGTTGTAGGTGCGTGTTTCTTTAATTCAAAACCAGAGGACGGTCCGAGGAGTAACATTGGGTTAAGAACAGAAGTACCGGTACACCGGAAACCCGGCAATGGACGCGACAGCCTTGTCGAAAGCCCTAAATTAGCAACATCGGCGGCAAAAAAAACATTACAATAAAATTTCCAAATCCCGTCATTATTAAGTGCATAAAACAGCAAACTTCCTCGAGCCCACCTGTTGAACGCTTAACAACAGCTTATCCAGACCTACATTGCAGTTACTTGCAACAGGCCAAATCTGCATGACATCAGAAGCAGTTAAAAAGCAAAACCCAGATGAAAAAGAATTAAATTTCAAATAATTCTTATTTAGTATGGCGTGAGGCGCACCCCAGGTTTTAATGAAAACCCATGAGTTATTTTGTAGTTATGCCCTATTGTTTCACTATATTTCCAATGAAACTTGCCCGCAAGCGACTTTTTATAATTAAACGAACCAGCGAAGACATTTTCAGCCTTGACATACTGCGCCTGACCCATGCTTAAGCGGATATTCATCACAACAAGGGCGATAGCTTCGCAAACTACCGCCTCACCTGATCATACTTAATGCGGTTTCTTTTAATCTTGCATTTATTGTTTTCTTTTAATATTGGAGAGGTAAATTATGTTCGATCTCACCCCGGGCCGGCCCGCCCTACCGGCGACCTAGGTGATCGGTTTGGGAACCGTCTGATTAGGGGGCGCAAAAGAGCAACTGAAAAAATTAGAAATAATTCCTGATACTACAATTATTTATGCTTGTTCTAATATTTCATTTCTTCTGAAACGCCACCTAGCTAGTTAGCAGCCCGATCCTCTGTGCGAATGAATTGTTTTTAATATAAATGAAATAAATCAACTGACAAAATAACTGACAAAATATGTTTTCTGCCGTCCGGTGTGTGTGTGTGTGGGGGGGGGGGCGGGGGCGGGGGCGGGGGGCGCTCAGCAGAATCTCGCCTAGGTAGTCAGAACACTCGGAGTCGGACCTGCCCTCAGCACTGTTGAAGTAAGAATTTCAGCAGGATTTACAGCGATTTAACCGGATCCAGTTCCGAGTCGCTTTGAAGGAACACGCTTTTGCTTCGGCCAGGCGGTTAGTTCAGTACATATATATGTTTATTAAGACGAATACAGACAACACGAATTTTGATGAATAACTGCTCGATGCTTAATTCCCTGATTAACGCATTATAGCTGTTGGGCAAATTTAAATAGAACAAAGTAATTCATCTTTATTGGATGCATAAAGTACTTAATGAACAAGTGTCAGAGTCTCTTCATAAGTGTAAGCCTTAATATTATTACTAATTATAACTTCCAGTGATACAACGTCAGACAGCCTAATTTTTAATATAAAATTCAAATTATTAAGATAAAAAGATCAAATAAGACAGTAAAATGGCCTGTGTTCATTTTTTATGAATGTTATTATTAATGCTACTTGCGTTAAAAATTGGTGACATTTCCGTTTAATCACCACTAAACAGACGTAGTGTAAATAACGAGGTTATATGGGATGAGATTATTTTCGGCGCCATGTCACGCCTTCTGACCCGCCATCGACCTCAGACGCCCAGTTCAGAGGGACGCGGCCCAGGCGAAGTGGGCGGCGCTTAGGACACTGATCCGCGCTACATCTAATCCACACTCGGCCCATTTCTCTATGTCCACCATCTAACATGAATGTGTTAAGATGGAATAAAGTAACGTACCGGAGAATACAGTTATGATTATGTTTTTTAGTTTGAATGGTAGAATATTTAAGCTAATTGCGACTACAAAAACCTGCATTATATACATTTGTGTGTGAAAGTCTGACGTAGCACACTCGGGAGGTACAGATTATGATACTGTCCGCCGTTCAGACATCCCTGGGAGTCATTTTGTTGACAAGAAGATTTATGAGTCAGATGAATGATTTAAGCACCGGCAGACACTCACACCACTTGAAACAAATTAATATTATGACGATTATTTCAAAAGGTAAATTATAAATAAAGAAATATAGTAGCCAACGACATTTCTGCCTCCTGCTGGAGGACTTTGGAGACTGGCACACTTGTTTGTGGCTTTGGATAAAAACGTATGCTAAATAAACACATGTAAATGGAACTATGTCACGATACATAAACACAGTCAGAAACGTGAGGCAGAGTATCAGTTACTCTGCTGCTTATTCAGCCGCCGCTCCTACGCTTTCTTACACACGAATACACCGCCCAGCTCGTCCAAAGGCGTGATCAAAAGCCTTCGCACGGTGCCATCAACAGGCTGCGACAGACTGAAGCAAGTTCCACCACCAATGACCATGACAGCTTTTCCCCTCAATGGATGCAACTCTTAGGAGCTATTGTTCAGCTTCAATGGTAAAACATTTATTTCAATTTGAATGATAAAATATTTATTTCAGTTCCTGATATTTGCTAAGCTGATGTATACTAGAGTCAGAAATAAAACATGTAAAAGTGATACGCCATCACAGTGTAAACGCAGTAAAAGGTATTTTTGTTCATTTCTAATATATTATATCTTCACCAAGTGCTTCCAGGCTGGAACACACCACAACACAAGACGTGTAAAAACGACACTCAGGGTACCGTATTAAAGGGCCACACCCGCCTCCGCCTTGGAGTCCCGTGCGTTAATTACAGCTCCATCAGAGCACCTCACGCTGAAAGCTCCCAGTTGTGCGAAATCAATACGAGACGAGGATTAAGAAAACACCGCCACGGATTAGGCGGATTGTGACTCGGATATGATGATCCTGTCTGTCACGGGAGACAAACAGTCATTATGAACTGCGATCTTCAAATGGCCAGGAGAGAGTTAAACGGGCCGAATGAGCATGAAAAACCGCGCCCTGCAGAAACAGATGGGCTCATGTTAGAAAAGAGAGAATCTAATTACGTTCTATTATAAACTTGGAATCAATGACAATGTTCGCATGTGCTAATCTGGTTAAAAAAACGTATTTTCACCTGCCTTATTTATGCTAGATAATAATAATAATAATAATTCTGCGATTTTTACAAGTGATCTACTGCATTCTTATGATTTACACACACCTGCTATTTTTATGTAAAGGTTCAGAGCCCTGTGCTGCTCACACTGTCTATTATGGAGATAGAATAAGTCCCATTATTGTCATTGTACAGACAGCAGGTACTGCTAAAGCCAATCTCCAGAGACGGATGCAGACATGCAGACGTGAGAGTGAATCTTGGGGTCAGCCCAGGACAGGGGCTAGCCAATGTGGCGCCTTAGGCGAGCACACCGATTAAAGGCAAAGTGAAACTGGCTGGCAAACTGGCACCCCCACAGAAGCTGGTGCCCTAGGCAGCCGCCTATGTCTCCCATAGGATTGACTGGTCCTGGATCAGCGATTTACCCAGGGGCCTTGGAGTATTTTTCTGGGGGTTAAGGGCCTAGTTCAAGGGCCCAAATGGAGATGTAACCACTCGTGCAGAGAATGGGATTGGAAACAGTGCCCTTCTGATCACAAGCACAAAGAGCTAACCCAGAGAGCCAGACTCCACTCCATGCCTGAGCCCTGACATCATTTAATATATTAGCAGACATATCCATGTTTCCAGAATTTCCCCTTTTCACATTTTTAATTAAATTTCAGCGATTATGATACTGCCACTTACACAATGTGACCATAACCCGCATCGACACAGCAGCTATAGAAACGTCATTCCATAAAATATATTTCTGCTAAACAAGCAGCACATACTCAACAATAGGAACATTATAATTTTCCTAATTATAATTTTTAATTATAATAAATTCATATTCCATTTGAATACATTTAAAGGAAATAGAAACAAATCCAATAAATTATATCCTCAAAAATCCACACACACCACTCTCCCTTTGTACCTCTACTCACCTGACCCTCTTATTAAACCCACACTCACCTGACTCTCCCCTATTAAACCTTCACTCAGCTGACTCTCCCCATTAACTCTTCACTCACATGACTCTCCCCTATTAAACCCTCACTCACCTGACTCTCCCAATTAACTATTCACTCATGTGATTCTCCCCTATTAAACTCTCATTCACCTGACTCTCCCCTATTAACCTCACACTCATCTGACTGTCCCCTATTAAACCCACATTCATCTGACTCTCCCCATTAACTCCTCACTCACCTGACTCTCCCTATCAAACCCTCATTCACCTGACTCTTCCCGTTAACTCCTCACTCACCTGACTCTCCCTATTAAATCTCATTCACCTGACTCTCCCCACTAACTCTTAACTCACCTGACTCCCCCCTATTAACTCCACACTCACCAGACTCTTCCCATTAACTACTCACTCACCTGACTCTCCCTTATTAACTCCACATTCACCTGACTCTCCCCATTAAGCACTCACTTGCCTGAGTCTCCCCCATTAATTCCATACTCGCCTGACTCTCCCCTATTAAACCCTCACTCACCTGATTCTACCAATTAAACCCTCACACACCTAACTCTCCCCATTACTTCCTCACTCATCTGACTCATCCCAACTTCACATTCACCTGACTCTGCACTATCAACTCCGCACTCTCCTGACTCTCCCCATTAACTCCACACTCACCTGACGCTCCCCACTGACTCCTCACTCACCTGACTCTCCCCTATTAACTCCACACACATCTGATTCTCCCTTCATAATCTCTCACTCACCTGACTCTCCTCCATTAAGCCCTCACTCACCTGACTCTCCCCACTAACTCCTCACTCACCTGACTCTCCCCACTAACTCCTCACTCACCTGACTCTCCCCTATTAAACCCTCATTCACCCAACTCTCCCCATTAACTCCTCACTCACCTGACTCTCTCATATTAAACCCTCACTCACCTGACTCTCCCCTATTAACTCCACACTTACCTCACTCTCCCCTAGAAATTCCACACACATCTGACTCTCCCTTCATAAACCCTCACTCAGCTGACTCTTCCCTATTAACTCCACACTCACCTCACTCTCCCATGGGCGTCGTTAGGTTCGAACACTTGGGTCTATATCCCTGAGTATTTTAAGCCTAGTCCTGAGTATTTTAGCCCTCAGGCCAGTCGTCCTTCAAAACAGAAGACAAGCTGCAGGCAAACTTGACTTAGCCCCTGATTTTTTCAATAGCAAGAAAAAACCCTGGACTCTCCCTTAGGAACCCTACATATATCAGACTCTCACTCATTTCAAAACCCTACCCTCATCTGACTCTCTCCTAACCCCACACTCGCCAGACTTTCCAATATTAACCCCACACTTACTTGACTCTCACCTGAGTCTCTGCATTAACCTGACACTCATATTACTTTCCCAAATGAACCCCACCCTCACGGGACTCTGCACTATTAACCCCTCACTCATCTGACTCTCCGCATTAACCTTACACTCACCTGACTCTCTGCTATTCACCACACACTCACCTGCCTGTCCCCTGGAAATCCCACACTTACCTGACTCTCTCCTAGTAAACCCACACTCATCTGACACTCAATTCATAACCCCGCATTCACCTGACTCTCCACATTAACCCCACACTCATCTGACTCTAGTCTATTAGCCCCACACTCACCTGACTCTCCACATTAACCCCACACTCACATGATTCTCCCCAGCAACTTGACACTCAGCTCACTTTTCACATTAACCCAACGCTCAAATGACTCTCCCCTATCAACCCCACAAATCATTTCTTTCCAAATAATTTTTCTTTGGTTCTTTTTCCTAACTTTCCTTTATCTCCTATATTCTTCTCTTGCACTTTTGCCTACATAATTATTCTGAAGGATATTTCTTGCCCGCATACAAAACAAATGTCTTTGTTTTCCTATTTTATCCATTCTTATCCAGTCTAGTTATTTTTTCCTCCTTGTAAATTCATTAATTCTCTGCTCTAAGCTCTCGGGAGACTAAATCCAGTGCACTCTCCCCAACTTTCCCTCTAATTTTAAGGCCTCTCATCAATCTTAAAGTAAATGCTTTTTTTCAACAGTCCACTTCTTACTCACCTTCTACCAGAAAGATCAACCCTTCTGTAAAGAACAGCCACCTCTTGACCCATCCACTGCTTCCTTATTGTTTTTCAGGGGTCCAAGTAGCATTAACTGCTGGCTCCCTGTTTTTTTCTTTGCATTTCTCTATGTTCATTGCCTGTAACCTTAATCCATCCTTTCTGTCAGTGGGTCTTATGAATGTCCTGCATGCATTTTGACTCCATATTTATAAGCAGATATTTATGGTCTGGTGATGGAGGTCACTCAATGGCAGAAATCCTTTCACTCTTCAAGCCTTTAGGATCAAAGTAAAACCTGCTTATCTCATAAAATGACCACAACCTAGTACCAGTCAACCCATTAGGTGACATAGGTAGCCGCCTAAGGTGTCAACTTCTGAGGGGCAATGATTTAGCCTCCTGGCTTCACATTGTCTCAGATTGGAGTGTCGGCATTGAAGCCTGCCGAGGGCACCACAAAAGCTTTGACCAGCACTGCCACAGCCCAAGCACATATCTATGTGGTTATCTTTCCCATAGACACACCTGTGCAGCCCTGTTCATCAATGCACCTGTGATCTCCTGGACAGCTGGGGGCTCGGGTTCCCTACCAAGCTTACTCGATTGCCCTGCCTGCTGTTTGGTTTTGACTGCCCCATCTGCAGCCCTAAGGTCCATCTCAACAACAGCCAACCCCCACACACACACCACTGCATTATGGATTACGCACTTTGAAGACAACATTTTTTGCCTACATTCATGTCATGAATATATTGAATTCATATTATTCAGTCAGCATTGCAGCAGGAACAACAACAATAATAATGTGGGTAGTGGTGGCTTAATGGTTAGGGGAGTGAACTTGCAATTTGGAAGGTCCCTGGCCAGCAAGGTACCACTGAGGTACCCTGGTAAAGTACCACCCCCAAGCACTGCTCCCTAGGTGCCGAATTAGCTGCCGACTCTATGTCACAATGTCACATATAGGTTAAGCAGATATGCAGAGGACACATTTTGCTGTTGTGTGCTGTGTCAACAATGGCAATTAATCCCCCTCACCTTGTAGTAGTAGTAATAATAATAATAACAACGGCAATGCGTTGTCCACGTAGCCGCATATGGACACGCAGCCACACTTGCACACATGGTTCACAGATTTATGAAGAAGCTGCCATCAGCCAATGAGCGGCCGCCGTGTCGCTGGTAAATAGAAGACTGACCTTAGTTTCAACCCGGCTGTCGTCATTGCTGCAGCGCGTCGCCTTAAGACTACGATGCTCAGGCTGAAAACAAAGGTGTCAAAAGAAGAAACGAAACTAAAAACGAAAAATATATAAACCCGTCACGTCTTTAATTCA
>JAODKL010000038.1:984456-999430 GCA_026780765.1 Petrocephalus schoutedeni
GTAGGAGATATATCTTTGTATATGAACATTTAGTAAAACATGCTCAGTTCACTTCATTATCAAACCCCGGAGACAAACAGTTGCTATAATTGCTAATTGAGTTTGTTAAGACTTCTCGCGGGCGCTTTGTCTCCGTCTACGGCCCTTTTATGGATATTTCGCTTCGTGTCCCCTGACATCTTATATACACAGTAAATAAGGCACAATAGGACCGTACGAGTTGTATATCCGACCCAGAATATGCCTACTTCTGTTATGCTTGAGGGGTGATGGCGTGTGTAATTTTAAATTTAGAACTCAATCGTTCATCCGAACTGATTTACTTTGTTCTAGAAGGTATTGAAATTAATTGCATCTTGTATAATATTATTAAGTATTAGGTTAGGTATTATAAGTCGCAACTTTATTTAGTATGGCAACCATTACCAACCTTGAAACATATGGTCGAGTGAAGTCATAGCCGATTAAAATGATTATTGTCATAAAAGTCAAATTCAAAGTCAGGTCGTTTTATAATGACGGGTTATCTTAGGCTAAAGTTTGCACAATTAAGGACGAGGTAGACTGCCGGACTTGGAAGAAGCTTAAAATGGACGGTGATAAGGGCGATCTCACTGCTACGGACAGCTGATGAACAGGTACAGATAAATCACAAGGGACAATTAAGATGTGGCCAACATGTACCATTACAGCAGCTCGGAGACCGCCACATCTATACGGCCGAGAGAAGCTTCTTTCTCTGTGGTTCTTCGGTGTCTGTCGTCGAGCAAAAACAACTCACAAGAACAATCGCGGATAAACTGACAGAGAAACCGAATATGACATACATTACAAGCCACCTAGAAATATCTGATTGCAATTTTGTGCTCAATCAAATTACGCTCGTTCGCAGTCTATTACTTAGAAAAGCGAGGCCCGGAGCTTTACCATTTGGTTACCTCACTACTGAGTCGTATCTTGCCATTCTGGCTCTTCAAATTATTGTTTTTTTTTATATTAAACGGAAATATTAGTTTCACACCTAAATACGCTTATATTTGCAATATTTTTCGTGTTAGGGTTCTGAATAGCGCTATGCAATATTAAATCAACTGAATTATAAACAGGCGCGAAGAGACATTGCTTGTGTTAAACAACGGGGCTTTTGATTTTGCTTATATATATACCAACATTTCAGCTTTGCTCTAAACTGCAGTTTTCTTCAACCATTAGGAACGAAGAACAGCGGGAGACGTCGCGAAACCCACACAATAGATCCGTACCACCTCATAAGCAAACGGCTTTTTACATGCGGTTTTCCCCCCGCATTCACGCAACTTTTCAAATTTGTGTTAGGGTGAAAGTTACCTCTATTCATATGTGACATTTGTTTCGCTTTGATTTATCAGATAATGATTTTTATCTAAAATCGGATTACACATAATTCCCCAATAACAAGTAATGCGAAAGTAATGTTTGTTTAACTTGCAATATCACTAGCGTGTACTTGTGGTCAGTCTTCCTGTAATATAAATACCATGGTTATAAACGAGGGAAGGATTACTAGGCCAAACTCGTATACTTGCAATACATAAAAAGTTACTTAGTTTCCTGTTAATTCATAGCGAACATGATCATTTAAATACTTATACTGGTGAAATCACCCGTTTTAACTGTATAAATCATATGCATACAAACAGAATAAAAACTCATGGATTGTTGAAAAATGCGAAACGAACAGTGGATATTTCAAAGACAGCTCCTGGACTCAAAACACGACTTAAAGCAAAACGTCAGTGATAGCAAATATGAGCATGGAATAACGTATAGTATTCATAATTTAAAACATTGCAGTTATTACGGTTATTTGAAAAGAAAATATAAGTCTTTTCGTGCATTGTTCATTAATTAATGTTGATTAAAACGTTTTTCAGCTACCGTATTGGCCTACTAGAAAGCATAAAAAGATGAGAACATAAAAACATCAAATGGCAGTGATGGCCTGCGATTCTGTAGTTTCATAATGAATTCATTTTTCGAAACTATAAACACAATTTCTGCATATTTCAGTGTGTTTTACAGAGCAAGATACAGCAGTTAAAATACAACTTGTACCTCACGTTTCATATTAACAGGAATTATTTTTTTTATGGAAACAGCCTACGTTTTAACGATTGCCAGTTTATAGGTCTTCATGCAAGCACGCAAAGTACTTCCTCAAAACCAGCTTTCAAAATGTGTAATATTACAGCGAAATTCAAGGACAATGCCATATTTCCGAAATATTACGTTAACTTAAAAACTAAAATCAAAAAGAAGGCCTTTAGGTTCTGCCAGTACTAACTTAACCAATACTGTTTTATCAATTACCTTCGTATTTGTAACGCCCGCATTTATTATATAAAATTTCACAAGTACCCAATAGTGTTTCTGTTGTTTTACATGTGTATTTAGAAGGACTGGTATTCCGGGCCCGATTGACCCGCCCGCCAAGACGACTCCACGCTGCCCCCGTCGCTCCAGCCCAGAGCCGCCCCGCTTTCTAGGCGACCGCCTAGGGCACCGTTTGATTAGGGGGCGCAAAAAAGCCAGCGATAACCACATTAGAAGAAATACCTCTGGTTGCATTCCGTAACATTGCCATTGTTTACACTAGTTCTAATTCACAGTTTTTCTTGTGAAACAGATGCCAGCTAGCTAGTTAGCGTCCACACACCGTGTGCTACAGATTTTTTCATATAAATGAACTAACAAATGTATTTTTTGCTGCTCTGCGGGTGGGGGGGGGGGGGGTGCTCGACAGAATTTCGCCTAGGGCGCCAGAACACCCGGTACCGGCCTTGCTCCAGGAACCTCATTACCATCCTTTTTCATTCATTTCACAGCAACGGGCTAAATATATAATCCTAAATATATGTAAATATACTATCACACTGGAGAGTCCTGTTAATATATGTGTCGGATCCACGTGAGCATCGGTATATACACAAATTCGTAGCTCTTTTTGTAACCGTTACTCAAGTTCACCTGCACGTTCAAGTGAATTAATTTGTGAGGATTACGTCCAATATAATAAGTGTTCCTGTATTAGGACAAGATATTGAGATAATAAAGATCATATATTATTTCTATATTTTACTATACCGAACTATAATAAAAAGTAACTATTAAACTCATGTATTGGTTTCGTAACAGGTTGTAATTGGGCGCGTCGCCACAGACATCCAAGCTGGTGATAAAATAATTTCGGTGACATAATAATGTTCGGGAAAGCGTTCAAGTCCTGCACAGTGAGGTCTCTGGAAGTTCACTACATGAAATATACAGTGGATGCTTTTGTATCTGTCAGGGTCTGAGTGTATGAGAGAGAGAGGGAGGGAAGGAGGGAGGGAGTAAAAGAAGGGAAAGCTAGAGGGAATCCGTGCTTGTTATTGTCATTTCCAAAGCCTAATCTCGAAAGTTTAAATGAACCGTTAGCACTCCATCAAACTACGCAGTTTGATTGGAAAGAAACTGACCACTGGTGTTTTGTTTACTGTCTTAAAATAACGACGGCGAGACACTTAAACTATTAAAATCGTTAAAAGGTTTGGTCAGTATACTAAAATTATACTTTGTCTTAACGCAGTAAAATTTGAATACATGCCCTCAGCGGAAAGCCCGTTAGCTTGTCTTCTCTCTGTCGGATCATTATAAATCTTGTTTATGAAAAACACAATCCCCCCTTAGCTAAACTTATTTTTATGGTCTTCATAGGATTGCACCTTAGACAAGGGAATCTCAGAGCCCACTGTCACTCTCAAGCAAAGGTTATATCCGGAAATTGCCAAGACATAAAACTGGATATTGTTATATTTCGCTCAGTTTTTTGAGTAATAAAAAGTAATCAAAAGAAAGACAGGATTCTGGGTTCAATAACGGAACACGGCGGAACACGGTGGATATTAGCGGTGTTTATGACGTGATAATTGACTGATTTATTTATCAGTCAGTTGTCCACTTTTGAAAAATAGGCAAATGCTAACTTTTAAGGTAACGTATATATATATATATATATATATATATATATATAAAGAGAGAGAGAGAGAGAGAATCTTTCAACTGTAGAATTGACTATGAATTAAATATATTACGAATGACAAAAAGTCTTGCAACTCCCTCCTCTAAAACAGAGTCATGAATGCATCATATACTCACATGTGTCACAAGAGGACAGAGCAGTTTGCACATCACTGTTGTAAATCCTTCAAAATCATAGTACACCCTAGAAGGGCTATGGGATTGATTCGAGTGGCGTGTCCGAGGGTTCACCATGTTCTGCTCCTCCGTCTGCCTCTCTCTCTCTCTCCCTCTCTATCTCGGGTCACCACAGCAACACTTTCCCGTGCCTCCTTTCCCCGGTCATTAATATGGTTAAAAAAACACACCAAGAACAGTGGCAAGGCCCATGCAAAACGGCGAGGGCTCTCACAGAAGGTACACGTTGAGAGGGGCTGCCAGGTCACGGGGTGCGAAAGGTCGGCCATCTCGGCTGAAACAAACCTAATGGGTTAGAAAATGTGACCCTTGCGTGAACTCGGCCTTCTCGTCGTTACCCCCAAACTTCAATAAAGTACCTTTTCAGCTTCGCGCCGTGAAGGCGACAGGGCCGAGAAAGAGATGGCGGGACGCTTCGTTTTTGGCGTGCACATCCATTTCTCTGCGCTGTCCAGCGACATAATGGCTACTGGATGGCGGCCTGGGCCGCTGCTCAACGGCCGCCGAAAGTCACGTCCAAGTCAGGCAGATGCGCGCCGCTATCGGCGCTGTTATTTCCACGACAACAAGTTCTCCACACAATTGTTTATTTCAACTAATTTTCACTCTGGAAATGTATAAAAATCATATATGAATGTCAAAACCAGAATTTTACAAAGACGATCGCAAATAATTTCAGTCCCGGTCGAAAATGATTAATGGTCCGAAATACCTCAATCCTTTGTGCTTTTCAGTGCTCCACCTAGGACGCCGTTGTGTAATCTTCATTCAAGTCACACAGATTTATAATTTATCAAGCATTGTGATGTTTTTCGTAGTGCTCGTCTTCGCTTTATTTTCTGCTAAATGTAGGTGATTAGTCTTTGGAATCTACGATTTTAAAAAGCTGTAGGGTCTATTAGTGTGCCGAAGAAATCCATCGTGCTGGGTAGGCGTAATACAGAATTTTTTTTAATAAAGAAAAATACTTGTCTTATTATAGGAACCGGATTTGTAGAAAACATCACTTTAGGACTAAACTGCCAGTATATTTTAGATTTAATGTGATTATGGTGTTATGCCTGGTATTCACCTGCATTGAAGCATTTCAGCAGTGTTTACGTTCTCGGCTGCTTTAAACTTGTGTGTATGAGTGCGGAATTACATCTTTGGGAGACTCCAGTCGATGTTTGGACACGCTTATTACAGATAAAATGACTGTGACGTAGCATCTCCGCATTACAGGCGCCACTTTCAAAAGCTGAACTTCTCCATCGTTTGCAGTTTAAATATTACACTCATTCACAGCGTAAACATCGTCCTGTGTGCATAATGCCATTGTCCGTATTAAAATATCGATTATATGCTGATTCGGTTTAAAAATATTATACTATGAGTCTACACTATACTATGAGTACAACTTGGTGTAGAATTAGAATAATCTCGATACGTTGTGTATGGCGCCAGTCAAAACAGTCGGACAATGGTTAAGGGAAATATTATTCTCAAAAATTATATTTAGAATAGGAAAAAGAAATAAGAATATGTTTTATCACTTGCAGGTATAAATAAGAGAACTAGATCTTTCGTTTCTTATACCCGAATACATTAATGGGCATTTCAGGAAATGTATAATAATGCATAATTACATTGAGGTTGTATTTTGGTTATTAAAGGACGCCAGTGGTTTTTTTTAACTAATGGAAACAATTAAAATGTACAAATGTAATAACATTTTTCGTAAAATCAGGGGCACATTATGGCAACGGGCCTAATCATTGTAAGTAGGCTAAAAAGACCTACCCTGTGATGTTTTGCAATTCCTGTTGGTGTTCTATCGCTCGCTGGCCCGAAAACAAATTACACAGTGGCGTGAATACTCTTGATCTTAACAACACACAGCATTAATCATGTATGAATTGAGGTTAAAATCTATTTTAGAAAGCGCGTTCAGTTTTGTTGCTATGTCTGGAGCTGGCACTAAAGAATTAAAGCTTAAGGTCTTGAACTAGGCCTTCCCTCTTTACCAGACACGTAAACTATAATTAATGGCATATTCTACATAAGCGATGGTTATGAATGTAGGTTGTGTAGGAGAGGCAAGCTCTTGGAATTATAATTATGCGCACGAAGTATTGCCAGCGAAAGCCAGTTACTTGCAAGGTAAAACACGTGTTTATATTAACGACATGCAGCACAATACATTTAATGTAAAAAAAACACATCGGTACGTAGATTTTGCTACAGCTTCCAGACCTCGGGACTGACTTTTTGGTATGTCGAATTGCCTAAGGAGAAAGACGTCCACTCTAGTCAAGACCGAAAAGCTAGCTAAGTGAGTCTACTGTACTAAAAAGAATTACAGCTTTATTCAGTAAAGAGATGTAATTCGTTCTAAATGTTACTTAATGAGGTTCTACACTGAAAGCCATATAAACCACCACTGTCACGTTTTCTATAGGCCCAAGATATAGGGGCGTGTTTAATAACTGATCACAACCCCTTTCTGGCACTTAAATTGGTATAGTTTTTTTAATCCTAGAACTGTTAATAAGGCCCTTAAGTATGTGACTTTATTTTGTAATCTTAGGCACAAATGGAATAGGGCACTGGATGGATAGTGGATCTGCTACAATCGACAATTCAAAAAGAGTCATTTTTACATATAAAACTGCCCCGGCCACGCCACTTATTAAATTCAACGCCTCTGGATTTCAGGTGGACTCGATGCAATTCTTCTATGTTTAATACAATTATGAAACACCGAGGTTTGAACCAGTAAAGATAAAATGAAAATCACGTATATGAAACTAATTGACACCCACTGTTTTATTGTCCACTATGATGACCACAAATACACTAAAACTTCTTTATTGCATTTCACAACGATCTGCTTAAATCAGCCTAAGTCACAACGTTATCATCACAAAACTAAATAATGAGTTTAGTCTGATTTTCGCAATACGCCAAAAAAAACCTCACAGCATTATCAATATTTTCAGATAAACAACTACGTTCAATGTCAGTAGCTTTGAATTTTCTGGTTTTCACATAAAAACAAGAAATATCACTCCAGTCTTGTTTGTAAAATGAATTTTACAATTGTGCATTTAATAACCTAGACACGTGGACGACCGAGTTACCCACAACAACATTTTGTTAAAAACGTCCTTTTCACCTTCATCCAAAACATGTTTTTTTTTCTTAAAAATCATTCTGGTATTTCAATTTCGAATAAATTAAAACCTGCGTAGCGTAAAAACCATCCGCTGGAATTCGCATTAATCCATGCTATATAACATGCATTTTATATAACTGTGGACTTAAAGGAAGACCTTTTGTTTAATTTTTTCCCCCAGATTTTTACGCACAAGAAAACAACGAAGAACCAAAATATATTATATTCTATAAATAATCAGTCTCAATTCTCTCTCTTCTTGAAATAGTTATGTCTTATAACCTTGTAATATCCTCGACACGTTCGGCTCCGGACACCCGGGGGATTTCCTCGGAAGCGGCCACGGTGTTAGAAGCCGCGGCAGCCGCGACAGCGCCGGCTGATGTGGTTGTGCTGGACCCAGAGGGTACGCCCGTGGAAGATGAGGATCTGACTTTGGTGTTGGGTAGCCTATGGTCTTTTTTCCACTTCATCCTGCGGTTCTGAAACCAAATTTTGATCTGCCGTTCGGAGAGAACCAATGAATGAGCGATCTCGATGCGTCTTCGCCGAGTTAGGTAGCGATTATAGTGGAATTCCTTCTCCAATTCTAAGACCTGCTGGCGAGTATAAGCAGTTCTAGACCGCTTGGGTTCCGCTCCATTGTAATTGGGGTTCACTGGAAAGAGGAGAGGTAGAGAAAAAAAGAGAGGAAGAAAGGGAGTAAGGAGGGAAGGAGGGGTACACCAAAAGCGGCATGAATTGAGATGCGAATGGAAGTGATTGCGAAAGGGTAACGTTACGCCTGGTATATTTAGTTAAATACACCTAAAATTCGTCATGAGAACTTGTTTAATGGCTCCAAATGGGGGATGGGGGCATTTACGTTGAAAGAGGCTCTAAATTATTTATGCAACATTAAAAATCCGGGATTTTTTTTCGTGTCCATTCTTCCTCTCTCCCCTCTCATACACATACATAACAGGAAAAGCCACATGGCAATACGGCTGCCCGGAGTGGCGCTCTGCTATAAAATTTATGGTGGGTGTAATTACCAACGCAAGTCGTAAATCCGCCTCAATTGTGCCATTTCAAAGGCTTCTCTCCTATCGTGGCAGGGGCTGGTTAGGAGATGTGGGCAAAATAAAGAGAGAGAGAAAGGAGGAGGAGAAGATAGCGCAAGACAGGGGAAGATAGACACACAAGTTTCCTACCGGTGCTGACATGAATTTTCTTCATCCATGGGTAGACTACGGGTTGCTTTGAAGAGGCAGTGCTGTTTGGATGCTCCGGTGTAGCTTGGCTGCAGGCGGTGGACGCAGTCGCTGGGGTAGAGGGGGACGTGGGTAACGGTGGGGGTTCACATGATGCCGCTTGCCCTTTCCCCACAAGCAGCTGCCCGGAATGGGGTAGCCCATGCCCTCGTTGAGTGTCAGGCTCAGGGATATTTGCACAGTTATACTGGCGATCCTGGTAGCTCCCTCGCGGAGGATACAACTCCTGATGGTGATGCTGGTAACCAGGGTCCCTCGTGCGGTTGTAGTATTCGGGGCTGTGGTCTGGAATGTAGCTGTTTTGCGAATATTCCTCGCATGGAGGAAATTTCGGATCGATGTAGTTAGAGTCCATCAAATACGAACTCATGATCATTAATTTCTGGAGTGGAAAATAATTTTTCTAGCTTTGTCGTTTTTCTGCTCCATAAAGCCCTCCTACTAGCGAGCGACCCTGTAAAGTTACTTTTACCACGTGATTGAGCCGCCCAATGGCAGAGGGAGAGGCAGTCCCCGGATAAGGAACCGATGTTCTGTCCAAGTGCGCCCACTCCTTTTGCCATCGTGCGCCTAATTGGCGGTGCATGGGCCTGCGCGTGTCCTGTGAAAGTGGGGCACAGACACTTCAATAATTGGGTTAACATGATGATTCAGAAATTGGTTCAGTATAATGGGGTAAATGTACTTCTAGTTAACTATGCTGAGCTGGACAGGCAGATCACTCAGAGAGGACGCATTGGACAGGTAACGGTAATCTGAGCAATAAAGCACATTGTAGAAGAAAGGACAGTAAGCTAATTACAATTAATTCTTGAAACAGGAATAATCACTTTCCTGTTAAGTATTCAGACTAATTGTAATCCACGTTCGATTTGTTTTTTTTTTCTGTTCTTTACTATGCATTCAAACAACAGTTATGATGCGTGTATATGTCTGCATCCCTACAAAAGAATATATTTATTTATCAAAATTATTTCATGTAATACATTTAACCACATCCAGTTTCTTCGACAGCTGAAATTGTGTGTATTTCAGAGGAAGTGGATACCAGTCAATAAGAACAAAAGGAACAAACATCTATTAGTTCGCAACATCCAATCGTTTGCGAGGATTATAAGTGAACATACATAAACAGACATTTACAGCATCTAAATAAAAGTGGCCACCTTCGTTTATCCTACCACTGGCCTTTTAACGGTCTTTAAGTATAATCTCTAGTATAATATGATCTTTAAGTATAATCTTTAGTATAATATAATCTTTAAGCATAATCTTTTAGATCCATCTAAAACAGCCGTATATTAAATTAATTGTCTTGAATTTTGCTGAATATTCATTCAAGTTTTGATGTTCAATTTTGTGTTTTTTTCTCATTTAGCCACGTTTACTTTCCCAGGGTTTACAAAGCAATGGCCGCACCATTGTTTCACTTAAAGTTTTCAACTTGGAACGTAAGTGCGAAAACCAGCAAGCGACGAGCGGGGAAGCGCCAGTAGAGACGGCTTAAATAATCGCTATCATCGCGCCATATTTTATTGCATTACTCATGACGCTAAAACGCCACGTGCATTTAGCGGTTTATGGTTTGTTTATTAGAGCCATGCGCTCTGACAATTCCAGTCATTCTGTGAACATTTTATTACGCCGTAAAAAGCAGTAAATCAATCACTTTAAAAATGATCTTTGGCCTTCACTTGATTTACTAGTTGCACAAAGTCATGCTCGTCACGCTGTTACCATCAGTAAAATTATCAGTCTGTCTTTAGTAGGCTATTTTTGTTTCTTTTTCATTATTTGCTCTTCCGAATTGATAATACTGAACATATGCACATAAGCAGGTCTACGAATGCTTCCTTAAGTTTCATACGCGTTAAATAATAAACGAGAAGCTTGCATAACAGAGAGTAAGAAGAATCGGGTATTGATTTTGAATCGCCGATATATTCCTGTAGAGGCTAATTTGCGATTTGCAGTTGTTCACACAAATTCGGTTCTACAGGGTATACATAGACGACTGATGACAAACGCGCACATTACAGATAAACAAAAATGTTATTCATGGAAGAAATATTTGATTAGAAGGATGTCATATGGAATAGGGTCCAAGAAGGTGTCCAGCAAAGCTTCAGTATGGTGTTTGGCATGCAATGAGTACAATTAATTGCTTGGGACTAATTGTAATCAGATAAATTTGTAAATTAGGTTATTAGACATGGCGGCAGTCTTTTCCATAATCTAAAAGGCGCATGAATGCTAACTGAAATATGCCTTGTGAGACTTATAGGTTATTTGTACAAACAAGACAAAAATGAACATTCATTTTCATTCTAATATTTTGAGCGCTGTATTGTAGAACATACGAAATCCACTTAAGAAAACATTTAGCAGCGTGTGCTATTCCAAACAAAGAAGAGTAACTGCAGTGTGTTAGCATACGGGAGACAGTACTTTGTAACATTTATAAAATATAAATTGTTGTAAGTCAAAAGTAACACGAGAATGAATCCATCTTATTGAAAACTTAAATTATCATCAAAAAAAAAGAAAGACACGAGAGAGCTGTCTGACACAGACTATTTTTTACGCTGAGGTCGAATGTTCATATATATTGCATTCAGATAAAGACCCGTACTTCCAGGACAGCATCATTCTAGCCGCCTCCTTTCTGCTTTCGTTTGGGATAGCTGCCTTATCGATACTGGAGAATTGACATGCCTGGCTGAGGTGCGATTAGGACACATGCGCGCGTTCACACACGCACACACACGCACATAAAACGTGTGTGACCGTGTACGATACAAAGCTCCCTCTTTCACTTTCAAATTCTATGTAATCCCAATCTTTGGTGTGGCCCCCACAGTATAAATATTCAGCCACGAACGCGGTATATACAAAGCGGTCGCGTGACAGAGGAGATGAAAAATAAGTTTCTATTGTTCCCAGGGGTTTTATTGTGCTCGCCATTACCATACTGACCGCTCGGTAACCTACCGGTTCTCCCGCCAGAATTATCAATCTGGCTCCAGCGCAAAATAATGTCGTGGACAAACAACGGATTCCATATTATAATTGATATTTAAACTCAACTTCGTAAAAGGCATTTATCCAGCGTTACCAGAAACTGACGTAAAATGACGAACCAACCTTCTGATAGTAATATTACACTTTGGCTTTGTGTCTACTCAAAGACTGACAAAAATCAAATGGAATAATATAGTTTTAACAGTGATTGAAAAGAAGGTAAATAATCGTGTTTTCTACCAGTATACGCAGTAACGTAATCTTAAAGGAGAAGGGACCACAGCAACGGGGAAAACGCTTACTCGGATCTCTATTGCGTATTTGCAAATCTGGAGATGCAATTTTTGACTTCTTTGCACCTTTACTAGTCTGAACACGACCTAGGAAGCCCCACCCCCCCCAGCCAAGCCCACCAGTGTCCTGGACGCATTTTAATAATACTTAGACAGCCTGACCCCCGTTTCACCTCCCGCGTTTGACTTGTTCCAATAGTTCACTGCCAAGGAGTTATTGATGAGGGAACACCAATGAAATCTGTCTCCACACAAATGGCTTTTAGATCTTGCACCTAGTTCAATAACTAGTTATAATGTAGAAATAGAAAAATGAAGCCCCGAGGCGAACTAATTTAATGTTTCATTTGTATGTTAGAAAAATTGTAAAGCTTTTTGAATCGTCTGTATTGCGTCCACACTGAGACACACACACAAACACAAACACGGTCTATTTCCTTTCTCTCAAAATGTGCTTCCCCCCCCCCCTTATGACTTTTGGACACGAAATCCGCATATCCTGAACTGCAGAACCAATTTTTGGAATATTTTGGAAAATTCATTCTAAAAATTTGAATTTCGATTGCCAAAACTCGCCAAGTTTCGGTTTCAAAACATTTAAACAAAAACCAGATAACAGCTGAAGTAGCATCAATTAAAATAAATAAGTAGACAGATATATCAATAGATAGATAGACAGACAGGGTTGCGTTTCCCAAAAGCTCCCGTTAGCAACTTACGTAGTTGGACCCATGCAACTGAATGAATGAAACTATGTAAGTTGCTAACGGGATAGATGGATAGCGCGGGATAGATATATAGATAGATAGATAACGCTAAAAGTACAGCAAGTCCAATGTTTCGTACACTTCCAAGCTATGCTTATTTTAACATTTAATGCCGTGTTAAATCTAAACATGTCACGTCGCTGTTAAGTACGCAATCTATTAGTATTTTCTGTAACACTCGAGCCTATAGGGACATGTATATTGACCACCGCATCACGTCCAACAGGTAACTGCCCAACAGCACTGCAGGCCGAGGCTAAGCTAGCGGCTATTTTAAAAAGCTCTGCATTTTTTCATTTTGTATATTTCAGGCGAACTGTGCAAGCGTTAAAACTGAAGAGGACGTCATTCCATCTACTAATTTGTGCTATTTAAAATGCATGCATGCAAATTCCCTTCAACATAAAATAAACTAATATATTACAGAAGAAGAATATAAGAATTATTTCCTAATTATCTCTACAGTGAGGCTTCTAAATATTCCTAAAACCTCGAAAGAAATCGCGAAGAGATTCGATCCCATCTTTTCGTTATGTTAACGGCTCTAGTTTCCTTTTGGGTTCGATTCTTTGTATGTCCGGCCCAATATGAGCAAGAACCTATAGATCCACTGCATCTTCATTTACATTACCATATTATTACCATTCTTGAAATAATGGATGTCTGTTCTGAAATCATACATATATTAGCTATATTTTTCTTTATTTGGAGTTTTAGAGCAGCATAACTACATGTTTACCCAATTAAAATGTCTTGCATATCAACTATGCAGTATCTAATGATATTAAGCACAATAAGGTATTTGGTATACTGCTTCGTTTACGGATGGATTTACGAACGAATGTTTCTAAATTTCTGCCTTGAAATTTAGCTAAACATCAAAATTTCTCGACAATCATTGAAACAGTATTAGGAGAGAATCGCGACACCCCGTTTAAATCGCGGAAATTATTTAACTGCAAATTGGATCTCATGGTGCAATATCGACTCCAGGATAAAAATTAAATTAAATTTAAACACGCGGCATCTTATTAATCTCCTGAAAATTTTAAAATGATTTATTTGTTTATATGAGTGTGCGAGTTTGTGATTTGATTTCCGGCAGATGGGATTCTTCTACCAAACACCGACGAATCATGTCCGTTAGCTTAATAACTAACGAGCTAGCTTCCGTTCAAGCTCATACCGATTTTTGATCAATATTTAATCAATATTTTGGTTAGTTCGTTCGTTACAGCGAGGCACCGAAAAATCGAATCGGGCATATTTTCCTGAATGATTGGCATTTTCTCATATTCACCAATGATTGTTAGCCTGTTTTATAGCTTGATTCTGTCTATTTGCATCCCTGAAGGCCTAACATCTACCTGACAATCAATCAACGCCGGAGGCTCAGCCACACCTTTACCTGGTTGCTGGACTTACAGTTCCTGAGTAGTTTTCTCTTCTATAGTTAAATGCGGAGCACCACTCCCAGCTCCAAGGTCAATGTAGTTTTTTTGCTATAAGGTCGTTTCTTTGTACTTTTTACTCAGGCAGAGTGACACCAACCTGTGTGATTCTCTGGGCTGTTCTCTAAGGCAGAACACACTTGCTAATCTTTCCTGCAGGTGCCTGGCAGCGAAATTGAGTTTTTAAAATATATATATCAGAAAAAAATGTCTTCACTTACACTGGCTCTTGTAAACAACGGCTTGGTGAAAAGGGCAAGTCAATCGCACTAGGGAAAGTTTCAAATTGTGGGCTGAACAAACACGTTGACCACGTATACATACTATATTTTCATTTATAGCAGAATTATATCCCGGTCAAACTACTTCAGAATCTCGTAACAAATGACAGCATGGTGCCTTTATAAAATTAACGGGAAAAGAACAGAAATGATACAATCCATGTCCAAAGATAAACCTGGTCTACACAAACGGTTGTAATAACAGACGAGGTTACGCTACCTGTAAACCCACGTTATAAGACTATACATTGTATAGGAGGGCGCGACTGGCCGCCGTTTCAGATCAGGGTCGGCTCATATGGCTGTTCTTTGTTCGATAGCAAAGGCCAGCACGCCAGCTGCAGCATGATTAGCTGCTGTGGCTCAGCTATTAAACGAATTGGCAACAAGAGGCGGCATAGCAGTGTGTACAATGTGATTTAAATCCGGAGCCAATAGCCAGACATAGGCGGGCTATTCACTCCATCGGTAGGCTGCGTCCATTTAAGAGAGGATACAACTTTATAAATCCCAGA
>JAODKL010000038.1:1008749-1027124 GCA_026780765.1 Petrocephalus schoutedeni
AGATACATAGATAGATATATAGATAGATAGAGGATTACCATTAATTTAGTACTACAAACTAAATGAATATGATAAATATAATTCTGATACTAGTTGCGCTGAAAGAGTAAAGTCAGGGCCACACAAGTTCAAGTAACACGGCCAGCAGACAAGCCACATTCACAGAATTTCGGATGTTTCCCTTTCTGGCTCCTCAGCTCTTCTACTGAATGGCGCCACCACTGTTTGGTGATTCCTGACACTGGCGTTGCCGCACTGGCAGGAGCCCTCACTGCCGCACTGGCCCTCACTGCCGCACTGGCCCTCAGTGCTGCACTGGCCCTCATTGCCGCACTGGCAGGAGCCCTCAGTGCCGCACTGGCAGGAGCCCTCACTGCTGCACTGGCCCTCACTGCCGCACTGGCCCTCAGTGCCGCACTGGCAGGAGCCCTCACTGCCGCACTGGCCCTCAGTGCTGCACAGAGCCGCAAGCTCCTGCTTCACCACTCAGACTCACACATGACAATTTCATCAACTTAGCTGCTCCTACATCCTACAACAATAAAGATGACAACAATGAAGAGACCAACATGGGGCAGCTCTTATAGTTAAGGCACCTTGATGCGGAAAAAAACTTGATGCTAGAAATAGGAATTTTATATTTTATTGACAGGAAAATGCCTACATTATACATTAAATTGTAAACACTGGAGCATTAAACTGTATGCAGTTCACACTACTACGTGCAATACATTTCAATCATCTAAAAAGTAATGAATAAATAAATAAAATTAACAGACATACTATATTTGCTACATCCGGATATAGAGGCCTCGGTTGCCAAGTCAAAACGGCCCGCGAACTACCGCTAATAAAATGTTTAAAGAGAAAGTCAGCAGCGAATCGACGCCTATAAAGCAAAAGCTCTATGGCAAGCCAAATAACAGCAAAATAATGGCAATTCATTAGAAAGTTTCAAGAAATTCAAGCAGCACAAAACTTTGTACGATTTAAGATTGCGACTAGGAGTGTTTTTCAGTATCAAAGCAAACTAAATAACGTCGTAAATGTTCATTTCTTTTTTTCGAGAGGCCCAATACCGAACGTAATAGTATAAGCGGTGACTCCTTTACATAATATGAGCTAATTACTACAGTAGAAAAAGCAAAGGATGAGCTAAAAAATATTTTCATGCGAGATGTTGCAAGTATTTTCATAAGCATTTTACATGGCGGAAAAAAAAACCCACAACCTTGAACATAAACACATTTTCAAGGAAATTACATTTAATTTCAACGCTAATTTTACCCCAGGGTGTTATAGATGCCGGTGTCCATTTCATTAGAAGCGAGAGAAACAAGATTATGAACTTACTGCGATCATTTGGGATCCATTTATGCGAGCCAAATCGAGCAGGCTTCGGAGGCTGACGCGCCGTAATCCCCACTAAACTGCTCCTGCCCTTTCTCCCCCAGATAAGGGGAGCCCGCAGCTGCGATTCCGGACAGTTACGGTTATATATGATGTAAATATATTGAGGGTTTGTCAGCTCTCCCAAACCATAAAACTCACTTTAATGACACCACGTGTTCCCCCTGAGCCACTCGCCATCCCGCTTCGGGCATTTGGCATGAATAACCTTCAAAAGTTCAAAATGCAAGTAAAGAAAGACTGAAAAGGGTTTCCCCATAAAAGCTACACTCTCTTCGCCGTTGAGACCAAAAGTTTGTGTGATAGCCGAGGGAGTCTGTTTTAAGACTGTACTTTTATCAGAAGGGGGACTGTAACGTGAGAACCTGAGCCGGGAGGGTGAGTCGGTTTCATTTTTTTCTTCCCAAGGAATAGAATCAAATGAAATGTCACCTAATTGAACTTTAGGATTAATTAATTAATGGCTGGACTGCGTCGAGAACATTAATGGATAAACATCTTTCATCAGCGGGGACAATTCAGAAGATTATGGAGAAAGAGAAGTTAAACAGAGAAAGTAATAACCATGAATAATTAATCACTGCGATACCTGTGGCTTTCGGCCACTGTAATGGAAACTTAGAGAATATGTCGGCCTCGTTGCTTTTCCGTTCGGGGCCTCCTGCTGTAATGTTATTCTAAATGGATTATTTTCGAAGTGCTTGCGTCAATACTGACATTAATACCTCACGTAGGGAAAAATCATTAGAGTCTTTGCACCATAAAGGCCCCTGTCGGTTTTGCTCGCTCAGTACACAGAGGTACTCAGAAATGTGTGTTTGATTTTTTCGTCTTATGTATCTGGCTCCGTGCATTGCGAACTTGCAACCATTTCTTAAAATTCACACTTCTAATGTACCAAAGGGGCTGGGGAGCATATTTGGGAGAATGCCATTCTATAATGTAGTACATAGTAATGCCACTATACTGTATAGAATAGAATATATAGTAATACTAAACTGCACAACAGTATCCAACACTGTACTTTTTCCCGTTATAGGCTAGAATAGTACTATAAACATGAGCAATATTCGATATTGTGGATTTTTGTACTGTACTATTGAGCAATATTCCACACCGTAGAGGAATAGTACATGATTGCAGAACAGTGAAATCATAACAAGGGTTTAATTTTTTATTTCGGCTCTTTTGCAATTCAGAATTACTTGATAGAGGACTTATTTTCGTTAGCCTGCTTTCACAAAGTAGTCATTCACTCAAAATATATCTCTCTGAAGCAATTTAGGGATTTATATTTTCGATGTCGATCTTTACCAACAATCATGACTACTAAAATAAAGCAATTAGGTATTCTTTTCTTGACACAAGTAACATTTATCCCAGATCTTTGAAAACGGGAGGCTGTTGTGCTTATTGCGGAAGGGTGAGAAGTTGTTGAGTTTTATCGAGGCTATTAGATTTTATGGACGGCTTTCTTTAGGGTGACTGTAAGTCATTCGCTTAGGCGTGTGAACGGCGCCTGAAAAGGCGATGCAATACTGTCAATATACGTTTTCGCCACTGAAGTGTTCAGCACCAGCAAAATCGTCTTCAAAGGCTAAACATTGATATTTTAGAGGTATGCTGCGTTATAAAACTATGCTATTCATCTGTAATTGCGACAATAAATATACGCGTAAGTTTGGCGAGATTAAAACTTTTACCCTTTTCTTGTAATTGAAGGTTGTGACACACACGCAAACACACACACACAGACACACCAAGTAGTAGTTCTATAAATATGCAATAGGTGTAACTATCTCCTACATTTTGTAAGCATAAAATAAGAACAACGCTAATTATGGACAAAATATACAAATTACAAATGTAACTCACAATACGGCATATTTTATTTGTAGTATTACACAAATATACAAAATTAAATCAATGTACGATTCCTTCCAGCATGCCATGTTCTCAGAAAACGGTTCTGGGATGGACATAAGCGAGTGTAATATGTAAACAATGCATTCCCCCTAACAAATGTGTTCTGTATTTCAAATATCTCCGTAGTCATATGTTTATTTTGACAAGTATTTCCAATTCAACAGAGAATTTCGGAGCAGAAGAACATAAAAATATAAATAATCCATATAGTTATATCGATATCCTATATTAGCAATATAGTAATTTCTAACCACAAGAACTTCTATACCGACCCAAGTCCACCTGACATAAAAATATATTTATAAAATAATAAAAAACATAAAATGCGTAGGAAATGGCTAGTCACCTCTGATAGACTTCATGGTAATATCAACAGAAGGTACAAGAAAAAAGTTGGTTCAGACCCTTCAAGCGAGAAAACGATTGACCATGACCTGTTATTTTGTTTATTAACTAAAACTGTGCACAATGCCCTTGAAAAATAGAAGAAGCGTAAAAATAACTTTATAGACGTGGTTCTGACCAATTAAGAATAAGCATGATTCGATTGATTCCATTGCATTTGTAGCCTATTTTTGCCCTAGAAATGTCTAAGAACAAAGATAGACCCCAAAGCGGCGGATTCAGCAGCAAAATTCTGTTAATTTCACTGTTGTTCACGTTTTAAATGATTCCTTTCTGCTTCGTCAGCAGTGCAGTGAATTTCTCACCATCCAATGTGATTCGTCCGTTGTATTTTACGGACACGTTATCTGCGATCTCTTTCCATTTTTATTGAATTTACACTTTTCTTTGTGGCACTTTGTGGAATGAACATTTAAAACGTTTACACCCTTAGGGGCTTCGATAAATATCCCCGGTCTGCTGCTTTGTCTTAGACTTACGGTTACATACATATAAGAAATATATAGATTGAGAAGTTTAATGGATGCTTGAACTCAGACTGTTCCTAGTGATCGTACCCACTTCCACTCAGATTCACGAATAATCGGGGTGTGGCCACGCACACCTCACGACTCCCCCCCCCCCCCACCCCGCCAATACTCACCGCTACTGTGTGCATCAACACATGTAACGTCACACAATAACAACTGGAATACTTAAATAGTCATGGGAGCAATAACAGAAGCACACGTACGATACACATAAAGATATTTTACACACACATATCCAAAACATGAAAATTTCGAATAAGTTACTGCTTTAGGAACGTGTTGAGTGCTGGAACATTTGGCCTCCTGTTTCATCGCCACTTCCTTTTTTATTCAGTTCGCTCTTCCTACCGGCATTAGAAGGCCAGAAAGCAATCCTGACAGTTTTTTTTTACATTGATTCCTTTACTTTCAGCTTTGAATCCTTCTTCCACTTCATGCGCCGATTCTGGAACCAGATTTTAATCTGCCTCTCATTCAGACAGAGGCTATTGGCGATCTCGATACGCCTACGGCGGGTGAGGTACCGGTTGAAATGGAATTCCTTCTCCAGCTCCAGAGTCTGGTAGCGGGTGTAACTGGTCCGTGACCGTTTACCTTCAGATTCTGAGGTGGTAGAAGAGAAAAGTTTCCTCAACCATGAGGTGCAGGCAACCAGACAACAGGAGACTAACTTCCACGTCGAAAAGCTCATTTGTGCGTCTAAAATCCTTGTTACACACATGCATAAAATCCAGATATAGACTTCACCACTATTACATGGCAGCGATCGCATTGACAATTCATATGAATAATTATTTATATGAAATATGTATTGTCTGATACATCTCATACAGACGATACACATTCCAACGACCGTGATCCCAATGTGAAGTGAAACAGCAGAACAGATAAATATTACACAAAAAAGGCAATATAAGACGTTCTGGGAGAAATCAATCCATCAGTATTAAAACATTAGAAACAACGTTTTTAAGAAAACAGTGCAGGCGTTTTAAACTGGAAATCTGCACTGGGTGTCTTCAAATGGACAGAGAATTTGACTTTAGTCCGGACGATAAGACTTTTTAGAAATAATAATAGTAGTAGTAGTAGTTGTAGTAGTAGTAGTAGTAGTAGTAATAATAATAATAATAATATAATCCTCAGCGTCGCCTCGTGAATGACCTTACGGCGACTGCACCAGCACATTTCGAGGTGAAAAGTTCAAATCAAGGGCAGCACTTCATCCGGCATCGACCAAAAATGTCCTGCTTACCCGGTTATGGTAAAAAAAGTGCTGGATCGCATCGACGAAAGTTACGTTTTTCACTACAGTGCTATTACTACAATACCAAAATTCGCGTTTAAAGCAACTAGACGTTCTAACGTAAATACGTTGTTTGTCGACTGGTTCCGAGTTTAGTTTCATCCAATTATGCTGTCATAAATTTGAACGTAGATCGCCTCTTCGCCTTAACAGGACAGTTTTACGAGCAACTGATGCCTTTGTCATAAAATTTACGACCGCTAGTTTTATTATTTCCCCTAGTATGGCCTATAAAACTGAAGAAGAAAACCGGGAATGAAGACAGAGGGTGAAACGGGGCTACACAGAAGAAAAGCCACACTTCCTCTTGCCTAAAAAATACGAAAATGTAACACTTTACCGTGACTCATATGCAGCTTTGTCATCCACGGGTATATCTGCGGCTGCTGGTGGCTGCTTTGAGGCTGGCTCGAGTTATTTGCTTGTGTTATTGGCTGGACGGTTTGCATGGTTTCAACTTTAATCTCGTCTGCTCTTGTCTTGCCGCCGGGCTTGTCGCTTAACTCCGTGTCTCCCTCGGTTTTTTGACTGAACAGCCCGAGCCTGGGAGCGCGCTGCCCGTTTGCGCTCACGGCACGCCTAGGGGAGCTTAACGCCGAGCAAGACTGCGGCCGTGGCGGCGGGGCGTCTGGGCTGCCGCGCAGATTCACGCTCATCTCCTCCCGATTGTGGGAGTTCGAGGAAGCTGCCGAAGTGAAGGATCCGCTGAGATCAAGCCCGCCGTAACAGTAACTGGATGCATGGAGCTCAGAGAGAGATCCATAGTTGCCAAAACCGTGCATGGTGTAGGCAGATGCCTCGTGGGCTTGCTTATAAAACGAGTTGGCTACGTAAGAACTCATTTTATTTAAGAATAAAAAAAATGTACAAAAAACAGAAGCATTTAATTTGGAATAATCATGAGGCTTTATAAAAGTATAGTTTAAAGAATCACGATAACCGATGATCTGCAAGCAACTGTTATTATTATTTATTATGGTTTATTTGTAGGTCTTTGGAAGTTAAAGCGGCCTTTGTCCTAAAAAAGACCAGGATTTATAGGGGGGGGATCATTTTCTTTTTTTCTTGGTTCGACGTGCACTGACCAAATATGGGATGTTTTAATAGAATCACGTGCCCGTATTGGCCAGTCATAAATTGTCTTGATCCCCGGAGGAGCTTATTGATGGATGAAAGAAACGTGTCTGATAACTTGGCGGAGGAGACCGTGTGGAGGCGAGGGCGGGGAAAGGCTGGAGAGCGAGCCGAGAGCGTCATCTGGTGTCCAAGACGGGCCAAAGCGCGCAGTGTCCTACAAGCCGTCCCCGGAGCTCAGGTTCGGCTCTGCTAAGCAACTGCTGGGAGGCAGCGCGCACACGTAGCCACTGCACAGTCACCCAAGGGGGAAGGGAGGAAAACATGCGGTTAAAGTATCTCTGCAGCCTTCTACGTGGACTAAGATTTGAAACAATAAGTTTGGAGGTGTCATGGAATATAGACAAGTAGGTAGTTTTAAAATTAATGTTGTGTAAAAAGGAAAACACTGCTGACGGACGATTGTCAGTTGAAATTCAAGTAATCTTAATACACGACGGACATCGTTATTATTATTATTATTATTATTATTATTATTATTATCAACACTTGCGCTGTTATACCACTCACAACAGCTGCAACAACAACAATACACAGAGAGGGATTTAGCCGCTTTGTTTTCCGTTTAAGCTTCATCGTTGTGATGAATATATGAATAGTGTTTTAAAAGGAACATTATCAATTTGCCTATGCAAGATAATTTTTTGCAGCACGCCTACAAAAATTACACGCTACTTGGTACTTGATCGAAGCGCAACACAATACCCAAGCATTAAAAACCACCAACCTTTTGCCTCTTACTTAGGCTTTCAAAATATCGCGGTCTGTTTTTAGGCATATTTTTTAAAATGCATTAATTGCGCTTAGTATAAAAAATAAGAAGAATTTAAAAGAATATTCAGTCAGACATGATTTGTTGTTTTCAGGCTTTTATTGATCCGAATATAGGCGACCAGGAAAGAAAAAGTTTTTTTTTTGCTGTTTCCTTTTTTAATTAAATCGTGATGATAAACCTTTGCATATCTTCATACTGCTGTAACACCCAGAGACAGTATCTAGTCAGTTACACCTAAGAGGTATACTTTTTAAAGCACTGCTAACGTGCCCAAATCATACACTTATCAGCCATATGATCCGTTTAATTTTATTTCACGTCCAAAGTTGCTTGGCAGTTATTTTTGTAAATATGTATTTTCCTTTTCGGGTTTATATATGCCTATTTTGATGTAAAATGCGTATAGGTTATCGTTGTAACCGCCATGATTGTTCCATAAAATGAACAGCCAAACAAGTAAAATTTGTGCAAATATAATAATATATAAATATTTTGCATAGCATGTAACAATGCGCTGTAGAACCGCTCCCTTTATTGTATATATACAAAGGTACACCACCGGACAATAGCTGGAATTCTAATGGTTTTATTAAATACGGAATAACGCCATAGGACTATCATTTAAATTTCTTATAATAACAGGTAGTTTTGTTTCTAAATGTTGGCATTACTAAGAGTGCTATATTGTACTGTATCACATTTTAACTCGGTACAGCATAAATTATGTCTTAAAAGAACCTGAAAAATGTGGTCGGATCTCACGGGAATGGAGTGTGTTTCATATAAACAGAAATATGTACAGTTCAGGTAGTATAGACTGTCCCGTGACAAACTTTCCAACATTTCAACACACTTCATTGTTTACACATTATACGAAAACATTAAATTACTCGTGTTTCACAGGCAATGTAAAAGCATCCATTCCTTCATTCTCGGAATGACCATGTGTGTGTTTTTACACACGAGGGATTTTCATCGGAAATACAAATCTATTGACAGATACAAGGACATTTATTTACAGACACGTTGGGGTGACAGCGCCATTGTAGATAGGTGAAATAAAAAGAAGCGTTTTTAGTTTTAAAATACACGTGAAAATATGTGAAGTGGTCAGCGGTAGAATTACTCCCACAGTATGAGCCGTCCAATAGGTTTTTTTTTTTTTTTCAAGGCATATTGTATCAGAAATGAATATAAGTGCAAACGCGTGTGAGAGCTTGTGGGATCAGAGACAGCGAGAGAGGAAGATGAGAAAACTCAAAGGGACATATATATATAGCGTCCATGCAGTTACAAGTTACATATGTCCCAAAGATTTTGTTAGCGAGTTCAGTTACAGATAAATTAAGCGATACGTGGAATACGAGGAGACGAGTTTCAATCCTTCTTCTTCTCTTCATCCGCCTCCTCTTCGGCGTCTTCTTTCTCCGTTTCCTGGGACACCCCAGCCGATATACTACTCGTTAGAGTTGAGCTTAGGTTGCTCTCTTTTTTCCATTTCATGCGGCGATTTTGAAACCAGATTTTGATCTGCCTCTCTGTCAGACAAAGAGCGTTGGCGATTTCGATGCGCCGGCGCCTGGTTAGGTATCGATTGAAGTGAAATTCCTTCTCAAGTTCTAGAGTTTGATAGCGAGAGTAAATCTGACGCCCTCTTCGCCTGTCTGACCCGTACCCGACTCCTGTAATAAAAAAAAAAAGAAATTTAAAGACAGTTAAGTTATTGAGGTCACTTTTCAAGCAATCTAATCCCACATATTTAATCACAATGGTCACTGCAAAAGAAAAACACGAATCTAAACCAATGCTGCAATGTTTTCACGTTTCATACTGCTACTTCTGCCGGCTGGTGAAAATCGTGAACTATAGTCTTACACTCGTTTCCTAGTAACAGACAGCATTACCCAACCGTACGAACAGGTACTCGTGGTATGTGCTTTAAGTGTAAACATGTTGTAAATCTTTGCTACATGTAAGATTTCGAGGAAGAGATACAAATGAATTAATTGGTATCACTGGTTGCAGTGATTTCTTTTAAAAATGCATATTTATTGCATGCCTGGTGTAGACGTCTCCATACTTAAAAGTGGTTGCCTATACAGACAAAAGGACATTTTTAAGGCAGCAAGGCATTACAAGAGTTAATGGTTTATGGTGCAGTAAAAGAAGTGTGTGGACCCCATCGTAAAATAGGTCAGTCTATATAATTTATCTCATTGAATTGTGACACTTACCACTGTGCGAGTTCATTCTCTGCATCCACGGATATATTTGGACATTTCCCTTCTGCTCCTGCGCTGCCGCGCGGGCTTGTTCTAAGCTGCAGTCTTGTCCCTGTGCGTTCAGCCCCACGCTGGTCTGCCCGCAGCTGGGCAGCGCATCCTTGTCCTGGTAGAACATGTTGGACCCATATTCGTACGCTCCCCGACTTGATCCAAACACAACGTTGTCTTGAGGCGAATAAAAATGAGAAGAATATATCCTGTTTTGGGCCACGGCAGCCCCATACGACGAGAAATGTCTGACGGGGTCATAGGTGGACGAATTTAAGGGCACGTTGGGTATAACTTCTTGACCACCAGCTAAATGGCACGGGAGCGACGGGTTTGCGAAATACGAATTCATACCTTACCTCGCTCCCTCTCTCCCACGTTCTCACCTCTTTTCGTTTCCTTTGACTCTCACTTCCTTTCTCTGTTTGTTTATCTTACTCTATCTGTTTCTATTGACGTCCGTTTTACGACTCCTTTTTGGTTTTTATTTCAGGGCAACAGCAAAGATTCACTGCCCGAATGTTATAGCTAGGGCTTCGCTCCAAGATGGACAATTTGACAGTGTCAGCTGATCATTTTCCTCCAATTGAAAGAGCGGAGTAGGAAGGAAAACGGAAAAAAAAATCTTGGGGGGTTTATATTTTTCTGAAAGTAACCCTTGCGTTTTGAATAAAGCCGAATTCACATAAAGACAGGACCATGTACTTTGAAATACGTAGAAAATATACATGTTTTATTTCTAACACGATGTTCGTTTACAGTGCACATTAACCACAGTTGGATCTAACATATGAATGATCATTAATGAACAAATAGTCGCAAAACAATACTACTTGAGTACTTAAATATTTTTCCGTCGTTGTTTATAAGACAAAACTGTGGTTTCGTGTTAAATTAAGAAGAGGGAGGGTGAGGTAACTAAGGCAATGAAAGGGTACAACATGGATACCGGACTGGGTACAGCCTATACAGATTACCTGCGTATAACCTTTAAACTCTTTTGAAATCAATATCCATTGACTGCCGAATCGCACATTATAAATAAGGCATAAATAAATCTCAATTGCATATAACTGAGAAGACGTTTGTAACAGCTTGCTATTCGCTGTGCTACATTTGGAGGAAAAAAAAAACAAATACCTATTCTTATGTAAAACATCGACAGCAGCAAATCAGTGCACAACTCATATTTTAATTCATATCCCTTTTACTGTTAATCGCTTAATTTTAATCACAGATATCATACACCAACGAACTCTTTTATCTCAATTCTGTAAGAATCAATATTTCGGGGTACTTTACTGAGAAATCTACATTAAATATGTTTTGTGCACCAAGTATTCGCATATCTACGGTTGCATACGCGTTAGTCGCAAAACAAAGCTATAAAAATGTACTAACATTTGTGCAAAATCATAAACAAATACACGCTGTATTGTGGCTTCTTTTTACCATTCCTACAAAGTTTAAATGACGGCCTATTGCAGAAATATTTTAAGCCGGAAAGCTTTAAATGATACAAAGTCAAGTATATTGCCCCTTCTTTGTCTCTTTGCACTACAAAAGTAAATGGAAACGTTTTAGGCAATAAAAATAATACAACCAGGCAAGTGACGGGTCACACACCATTACACGTCAAACACGCATTTTGCGTCGGAAAAAAAATCAGCGTAAAAGAGAACTACTAAAAAAAAAGACGAACGGTTATTCCTGGCAAATGTTTTCGAAATGATAAAGGGAGTGTACGTGCTGAATACAATATGAAATATAGGCCTAACAGCTATAGCAAAATAATAAGGAAACAGCGACAGAAGGTGAATATTAAATTGACATTACAACCAGCCGTAAAAATAACCATAAAACAACGTTCGTCCGAAAGCGTAGACTTTGTATTGAAATATTGGCATGAATTATTTCATATTCATTAAAGCGTGCTTATCGCTGCGAGTAAGAGTATAAACGCACGTAGTGTTAATATATATAATACACCTTAACGGCGGATGTGGAGTGGGAATCGCTGAATGGAAATGCGGTTTGATCTAGAAATACCCCTGCAGTTAATGGTGTCCAAAACTCGGCCCCAGAATAATACGGGCCATATGACAACAACTGTGAAAGAACAAACGGCGTAACTGTGAGGTTAACTAACGCCAAAGTGGGAGGATTAAGTGGTTTGAGCCAATGGAATGTACAGCGAAGACGGATGCAGTCAGAATGTGTGATTGCACGTGTGTGTATACATGGAACCGTTATAACGTTTTAACTTGTTAATGTATCTAGATGACTAATATAATGTAATATCGCTGAATGTCTTTGGCGCGTTTTATTCCTGAGGTCTTTGTACACTTTGGGAGGGATTTGGATGGAGTTTCAAACAGCGGTCGTATGGAATGTACCAGCGTTCCAAGATTCCTTAGATGTTTGAGAGAAGACCCAAGCGAACTCGTCCTCGCTGCCAGTAGGCTACTAAAAACGAGGTATTACACGAGTTGTAACTCTGTAAGAAATGTGATTATCGAATATGACACAAGTCATTAATTACACTTCATAGAGGTGAGGTGAAGGAAATAAAATAGGAATCTGATACAACACAATCCGCAATGAGCAAAAGAACAAATCGCCAAACGCTAAACACGGTGTTCGCTTTTACTGAACGCTTGAAATGATATTTGTATTAACTGGTGACGGCGGTCATGCCGCTGATGGAATCCCAAAGCAAGATGGAACAGATATAGCAATTACTGTAATCTCTGATCTCCAGTCTTGTCACTGAGGCCTGGGTTCAATCATACCCATTTTGTAACCTTTGATTTGTTTGAAATAGATACTTCCTGGGGCTAAAAAAATTACTTTTAAAGTGTATTCCCCCCTAGTTCCCTCCTACACTTCTTAATACTCGTCATACGTCTTGTTGGCTTCCTGGCTCCTTCCCGATCCGCTTTCATCTAGGCCACTGAGCTCTTTCAGATCTTTTACAATCTCTCAAATTGGGGATCCCTCATTTACTGCCATCGTCTGAGTGCTGATAATGGTGTTGGCGAAAACGAGTTATATATACAACCTAAGTGCAAAACAGGCAGAACAAAGTGAAACGACGAAGCAGCTGAAATGCGATTTGTTTGGCGATGCATGGGGGAAATTATATTCGTCTTAATGAAATCGTAAGCACGTGCCCTGATGATGAGGATGGTTTCTCGGGAACTATGTAGTTCTCGCTTCGAAACTGTATTTACGAACTGTAGTTAAAATAACAGATAAATATCATTCCTGTGACTGCAATTAACGCGCAAAACAGCGTTATCACATGACTGCATCTTTATTTATTAAATTATTTTCAGTGTATGATTTCATGACTGATAGTCATTCATCAGTTTATTTATCTAAGGAGTGCTTGGTATTTAAAGTACATATTTTTCTATCGCACTGACAAAATGGGTAATCAAATGTGTTAGCCTGCCGTTTCATGATATGTAGCCACACACACACAAACGCGCGCACACACACACACGTTTGCAGAAACACGTCCAAACGCAGTAAAACACATTATAAAACAATGAAGCAGCCAAACATGAACGTAAACTATGTCTTACAATTACAACTTTTTTGTTGTTGTATTACCGTAATATACGACGAAAACGTGGGTTGGCGAGGTCATACAATTTCTTATTTCATCCTCCAGATAGACTGGATGTTTTACGGAGTATTCGTCCAGCGCAGATGGCAATTTCTGTGGATTCTGGTTTGGATCTACGGACTGCGAAACAGGTAATAACAGGACTGTCTCTTCGAGCACCAAACCAGAAAGCACCGTTGGAGCTCAAAATTCTTTTCAAAAGATACTGTTTGCAATTAAAACAAAGTGTCTTTAAACTGCTTAACTGATGAAGAAAGGTGCCACAAAATAAGATATTGCTATAAAATAATTCGAACGTATTTGGGTTTTGATTAATTAAATTAAATATCCTTGTTCTTTCTCTCTAGCAATTAGGAATCGAAAGAAATAAAATAGTAACAGACGGCAGTAAAGAATATAATACCTAATGTGTGCGCCACAGTCAAGGTGTTAAATGGCGCATGTTTGTATCTTTTAGGAACCCTGACCCATCTTCCCCGATGGCTTCCCGCCGTCACTGAAGCTGGGAGACTCGAAAACTCGCCTTCGTTGTCTGAACTAGGAACAGGGCAGTATGGCGGCTCAAGGCATATTCCTTGACATTTTGCTCGGTATTAGGCAAATGAATATCGAGTTTATGTTTTAGAATTTTCAATTCAGTTTATTTAACTAAAATTATGTAAATTATATGCATATTGCTGTTAGATTTAAAGCCTGTTTCTAATCTTACCTAGAAACGCATATATGTTATATAAGAAGTGAATTTACTCAGTCGTAGCCAAGGATAAACCGCAATGCAGACTAACTGAATTATAACTGGAAGTCACGAAAACGCACACAGCTGTCGACATTAAACATTAATGCCACCTTAATAACAATTAAAATGTATACTGAAGTAATACAATGCATTTGTTTTATTCATTACATTCGTTTCTTTTCTAATACAGCAACATTTTAGTACTCTTGTTTATCAGTATTTCAGAATTTCCAGCTGAACGGCTTCATTAGGAGAAATTACGTAAAGGCCGCATAACGGCCGTGTGTCGTGCACGCGTAGTAATATTAGACTATTCCTGAGATCGATCAGAGGAGCCCCTACCCCAGTCTACCATAAATACTTAATGTGTTTATAGTATAAAGCGGGCACTAGGGGGCGGCGTTGACTTCCGTATACAGAAAAGGTCTAAATTTGCATCTTATAGGTGAATGCATACGCTTATGTGACAACGTATTAAGGAAAGATAATACATGCCATTTATTAGTTGTGCGGCT
Organism: Petrocephalus schoutedeni; assembly: GCA_026780765.1. Taxonomy (NCBI): domain Eukaryota; kingdom Metazoa; phylum Chordata; class Actinopteri; order Osteoglossiformes; family Mormyridae; genus Petrocephalus; species Petrocephalus schoutedeni. The sequence continues at coordinate 1,023,394 of JAODKL010000038.1, forward strand.
TACCAGATATGACCCCCTAAATTCAAAGATTTTTAGACATTTACGAGTGTTTAGCGATGCTGGTATGACCGACTAAACAAGCAACATTTTCTATACCGGACATAACACAAAGGTCTTACAATCACCTGCATGTATATGGAAACATCAGCATTTTAAGGTTTCAGTTGTACTGTATACACGCCAAGCCACTACGCGGTATAGTTACACAAATCGGAACACCGTGTCAGCTCCTCGCCCAGAACGCTCAAAGCAATGTCTATTACATTTTTACTGCTTATTCCTCAGCATCTATAATTGGTAAATTACACTGATGTTTTCTTTATATTTCGCACGTCTGCGTCACCTGGAATGTTTTGTACAGTACAGTCCACGCTTCAGCATCACATAGTTTTAGTTTTAACGTCCCTCTGGCACGAAGGCATCGCGCATCCCGCATCATCCCGCGTTACTCACTGTTTGCTGCTTCACATTTTTAAGCCAATACAAAGAGCCCGTTGTTATACTTAGTCGTGTTCATGAAATTAAAAGACAGTTATATAATTCTGGATAGGTGATTCTAAAATTGCAGTACCCCTAGCAACCTTTACTACTGAAGTTACGTATAATATAAACATCAGACCAACATTTATCACCGTGACCCTCGCTATAATATTCCCATCATTCCAATTTGATTAGGCCTACAGCCTACTTCACTTATAAATATAACCAAAGGCGCGCATTATGTCTTTCCATTAAGGGCACTGTCTCTTGAACGTGATAACAACTCAACTCATACGATGAACCCACACATGTACGTGACTTTCAGGATGCCAGGCGGCCAATATCAGAAATTCCAAAGATATGACTCATTCGCTTCGAATCCGTTCGGTTTCTCCCTCTACACCATATGGGGTCCCATCTTTGACAGACCTTTTAAAATGTATTACACACCACGGGAAGGTGTGGTGGGAGGAGTAGCTGGAAAAAGCCGACTGCAACCGACCTCTCATGGACACGGTCTGTTAGATAAACATTCAAACCAATGAGGAAGGAAGAATTCGTTTCTTACCCGCGGTCTCTGTGCGGAGCCCTTGACGCACATCTCCTGGTCCGGCAGAAATGCCATTGGTGGTGAAGGTAAGCGCAACGGTACATAAAGCACAAAAGCATCCTTTATCTAGCGGGGGATCAAAGGGTTCGTGGGGAAAAAATAATTCGAGAGACTAGTATTTACAACCGGCTGTTCTTTCAGTTCCACGTGAGACACAACTAAGCAGTTTCGCCTCTAGGGGTGAATGCGAAGCAGGGCTGTCATAAAGCTATTGCTAGATGGTGGAAACCGAGTCTTAGTCTAGAGAGGGTCCAATACGCAGAACGTTCCCTGACCATCAAATAACACAGAAATGCTATTGAAAAACAAGGGCTTTCATAACCTTTTAGTCGAGTTTCTTTGCTTCCGCTGGCTCTGCAGCCCGACAGAACGTGAGATCCACGGGAAAGACAACAGCATAAAGTTCACGTTCATGGAGGCTGGAGCATGTGACGCGCGTCAGCCAATCGCGGCACAGTCTCAGTCGTAAACTTTTATTACTTAGCTGTAAATTTTCGCCCAAACAACTAAGAATGTGTTGCGCACAAATGTCTCTCTCCCTCTACATGTCGATCTCCCGATACTTCTGTTTTCTCTCTGCGGTCTTCATTTGAAAATCTTCACCGACACACATTATGTTTACTCCAATGAAACGCATGAACCTGCTACAAAACTAAAGTAAAATTATGGAATTATCTCTCTGTTGGTCACCTAAAATTTCCATTTCGATTAAAAATCAAGCAGTAAAATAATATTAAAACACACACACGCAGTGGTGCTGGTAAGAGTGGTAGACATATTTATTCGGTTTTGTTGTATAGTAGTAACTATTAAGTAATAATCAGTAATTATTAATTATTTCAGACTTTGAAACATTTGAACATGTTTTTTAAGAACACGGCATCAGTCAGCACAGCACATATCTGAAAAGAAGAAGCGAACGTCACTGTTTCATTCAGGCAACACGTACCAATAACATGATTTCGCGGCAACACGTGGAAGGTAAATTAAAAGCATATATATTTTTTCAAAATTGCTAATTGCGTCGTTTGTAGAATTTGGACACATTACAGTAAATAACTACAATGCTGCCTTATAATATCTTTAAAAGAATTCCATGTTCACACAGAAGGCTCGGGCCTATGGAGTTATACTTATTACCTGGTGAGCACGGTCGTAATACAATGCATAGGGGAAATGGACTTTATATATATTGTAGTATTTTAATGTTTATATATTTATTTCCATATTATAGTATTGAAATTATAGCATTGATTGATAGTATTAAGGATATGTTATACTATTGTATAGTGTAATGTTTCACGGGTAGTCTCAGTTGTTCACACGATGGTCAAACGTGCCTTTGCTGCACAATTGCATGACATTTATAGTGAGTTTAAGGAGGTTTGGTTCACTCATGCTAAGGAATTACAGCTCAATATGATTTAATTCTTTCTGTTGCACCTCTTGCTGCAAGATCAAGAGAATTGATTCCCAGTTATAAACACATAATTATCAAACAGTACTATAATATAAGTATTTATTTATTTAGATGACGAGTACTACTTTTATACGATATAAAATTACATGCTGCATACGGTTGATTACTTTTCGTGGTTTCATTAGGTTTGGCGGAGCGTTCGTTAGTGGAAATTAATGGAAATTAATGCAGTGTTACATAATGTTACTAAGAGTGGATTAAGTGTTGCCAGAAAGTTTATATAAAGAAAATAATTTTAAAAAACTCGCTCCTCGTGTAAATGGAACAGCCATCAGACGTTATTGTGCGCTGAAATGCAATAAGCATCATAGCAGAAACTAATAAAATCTGAAAATGTGAATATGAATGTCATCAGTGACCCATGCATTCAAAATTCATATTATGGGTCTGTCAATTGGTCTACCTATCGAAATGACTCCGTGCGAAGCATCAAACACCAAGCATTTCATTCATTTCACAAATTAACTTTCAATAATTTAACAATAAATAGTGAACGCGAGAAGAAGTGAGGACATTGTTAAGGAAAACGGTCATCTTGTATTTTTAAAATCTCAATCTCGAGAGGGCATGCGAGTTTTATTTGCGGGACATCACGGAGATACTTAAAATGAATTCACCATCTTTTTCCAGATATTTTTTCAGCCTATTTTTCATAATTGCACAAATTTCATAATTACTGAATTTGTGACTAAAACAAAGACATGCAACATTTAAACAAGATCTAAATTATTTGCAAATTTATTTAACAAGAAGTTTTGCAGTTAGACTATAGTAAACTAAAAAAGACACTGAACATACATGACTACTACACATTCATCCGAGAAATGTATATATTGCAACCGATTATATATAATACTTACACGAACTCCAGCAGACTTCGGCCCCAAGGCGTTCATTGTGACAATAATACGAAAAAAGATCCGGAAACGCCACCGCAGAGTTTACACCGCCAATAAACTTTACTGCTGCTGTACTTAAGTCGTGATGGGACGCGGTCTCTTTGCAATAGTATAACAGGACGACAGAAGGCTGGAAAATGCTTCCGGACAATTGTCAGAGCTACAGAAAGTCCTGTTTTATTACTATGTTACCAATAAAGCAATTTCCCCAACGGGATATCTGTAGTAAAGTTTCGTTCTTACTAATACACAGACAGAGATT
>JAODKL010000038.1:1030218-1045402 GCA_026780765.1 Petrocephalus schoutedeni
TTTTGAGTGAATGAGTTACTTTACATTGGGCAAAATGGGCGATTCAGTGGAATCTTTTATATTATGTTCATAAAATCAACATTTTCTCTGTATTCTTTTTCTTCTTCATTTATTTCATTTGTTTATTAGTGATATAGAGAAGGGAGGTGGAGTTATAGGAAACTAAACAAATTACAATTTGCAGTAGTGAAGGGCGAATTTTACTGGTACATGGAGTCTGGTGCAGAGTGGAGTCGCGCCTTGAAAAACACTGGGTGGAAAATCTCAATATATCATACGCATCATTGTTCGTTTAATAAAATGAATATAACAGAATATGGCAAGTAATTTATTTATTAGAGTTGTCGCAATAGCAATGATTTGGCAACACAAAAACAATAAAAGCAACATAACAAAACAAGCACATTGTTAACGGCTATAAATACCAACACGAGCTTGCAGGTTATATCAGTGCAATCTGAAATCTAGCCTAGAACATCGTCACAATGAAATACCTGACACACCAAATTCAAAGTAGTACTCATGATAATCTACACAGCAGTGTGCGCAGTGTCATTTAGGCAGTTTAAGTTGTTGGGGGGAAATGAAACATTTTTAAGCAGACCACTCTATTATTATTATTATTATTAATAATACTATTACGTTGTTGTCATTGTTGTGGTTATTACTGATGTTGTTGTTGCTGCTGCTGTTATTATTATTATTACTATTATCACTCTTATTATTATTGTTGTTTTTATATTCCTTATTGCATACAATCGGCGTCAATATACGGTACCCCTGCGCAATATCAGTTGATTTACGGTAGCTGGCTTAAAGCGCACGTCCACCAATTGCTCAGGGATGCTATAAAGCGGCTGTAGGGCTTCATGCTAACAGAGAAAACAAACATTGCTCTCTTGAAAATGTATTGCATTTGTCCCAGTTAGGTAGCATATTTAGGCGTTTTGGGCTATCAGATTTGCCTTTAAATAGGCTACAAAAGAAAAATGACAATGGCATGCCCAGCACTACCGACCACGAATTAAACTCTGTTTAATAAAAATACATAATGCATGTTTGAGCTTACAGACTTTACTAATACATATCACTTAAACAGGATCACAATGAATCACGCCTTGTCCGCAATGAAATAATACTCGGCCGTCAGCTGGGTTTAATGTATTGCATTTCACAAATATATCTAAGTTTTAAACTGTATGTGCTGGATTTGAAATTAGTTTCAGAAACTGGTTCCACTATCTTATGCTAATTTGAACCTCAGCCCAGTTCTATTTGGTCTTATTAGATTCTATATGTTAAGCATATGAATTAGCTACAACAATACGTGCTGCTTCGGTAGGTGTATTTGATAAATGTTTTTTATTTTCATCGCTCAGGCCGATTTAGAATCAAGACATATTCCTACTTCACGTCTGTTGTTCACCGGGCCGACATTCTGTTGCCACAGAATATATATGCAAAGAAGAGAGAGGTTTTTACTATATATTATATATAAACTGAAAACGTTGGTTTCATTTCAAAACCAGATGATCTATACTATTCTACTGCATCTTTATTCCCATCATGAAGACAGGCCAGACGGAAGAAGTGCTTTTGACAGTTTGTACGATTTTCTCACTTATTGACTCAATAAAACTGTAGTCATAAAGTTTATATCGTCGGCCTTTCGCGCTCATCGTCCCATTCACGGGGTGTTTTTTTTTTCTTTCGGGGCCGTATAGTCGTAAAAGGCCATTAAATTACTCCTTGGTCTCTGCTTCCTCTCCTGCTTCCTTCTCTTCTCTTTCATCCACTTCGCCGTCCTCGTTCGCATCCTCTTCGGCCTCTGTTCTCTGGCCTGGAAACTTATCCTTGTTGTTTTCCTTCTTCCACTTCATCCGTCTATTCTGAAACCATATCTTTACCTGCCGCTCGGTTAGGCCGAGGGCATGGGAAACCTCAATCCGTCGTTTGCGTGTGAGGTAAGGGTTGAAAAGAAACTCCTTCTCCAGTTCCAGCGTCTGATATCGACTGTAGGTCTGTCGTCCGCTGCGCCTTCCAGGTGCTTTAAAGTGAAAGATGTATTTGTGCGTTTACAATTGTGAGGTAAAACATTTATTGTACTCATGAGCATTTTACGTGGGATGCATATTAACGTATACTGCATGTTATGCGGCACAGTATTTAATGGCCGCTTATAAGTTTTAACAACAGTAACAGGGAATACAACAGGTATTAAAGAATGGAATGGATTCGCACCCTCAATAAACTAGGAAAAAGTCAAGAAATTAACGTAAAATATAAACGTATAAGCGCGAACATGCAGCGCTTGAACAGTCGAACATTTCGCCTATGCGCTGACTGTTTTGACTCAATGGGAATATAAGCAAATTTAAAGCGATATCGTGTATTTAGTTATACTCAGTCGTATACAATTTAGTGATTTTTTTCATTTAATACCGACTTTAATTATTAAACCTAAATTCGACTAGGGCTTCCTACATGCCTTTCATCAAGAAGAACCTTCAAGGGGATGAATTAAACGATAATTAACTATATAGATTTTATAAGAAGAACGCGTGATCGCATTCTTAACCAACAAGAAAACAACGAATTATGTCTAAAATGAGAACCTCACGGCCAGTTTCACTCATTGTGCAAACGGTTTTTAGATCTGACCGTCGACATGCTTTCGACTGCTACACATTCGCGTGTTTAATTTATAAACACTGGCAATGCCCAAGCAAGGCACGAGAAAATGAACGATTTAAAACAGTGAGAGAGGTGTCAAGTTCTTATTTAACCATAACCTGAACTGCAATTATCCATTTAACGTTACCCTTCCTCGTTTCCCCTTTGTCTTTGCAGGGGTGTCCCTACGACCCAGGCTGACTACCGAAAACCACGCTGTTCTCAGATGAATGGACCTCACTTTTCCACTGTGAAACTGATACAAGAGATCGGGATGGAAACATCAATTGCAATAGAAATGTAGGCTACTGGCGACTAAAGATCGCCGGTGTCTAGTTCCAGTAGTGTTTTATTCATTCGCAAAAGCTAAATTTGAATTCCAATGGCCAACGTGCTTTTAACAAAGAAAATATGGTTAAAGAGATTTAACGAACGTCCCAATGACTACTTTTCTTTTCACCGCCGCTATTTTGCCTTTATGTCTTTATCTCACACAACACAGATGGACAGGAGAAAACACAAAAGAAAGTCTAACCGTGGGGTCTCATCCAAGGAAACATGAGACTGGGAGACGAGTTTTGATTTAAGTGGCCTTGTCCTTCTCCGGGGTTACTGCCATTAGACGATTTACAGTCTGGGTATTGCGTTAAGCTCGCCTCTTGCTGGGTTCCATAAAGCGATTGCCTCGGAAGCGCTTCGTATCCATAAAATTTCGTGGCGTCTCCGTGGCAAGCTAAAGCACAGGGATTCTGTTGGTATCCGGGGCTGGAGATTCCCGATGTCCCGTGGTGGAAAAAATCCTGGACGTGATGGGGAGGGTGTTGAAAAGCCGGTGCTGGCGTGCCCGGTCCGTACACCAGTGTGTGGCCACGGGTGACGCTTTGAGGCAACCGGCAGTCGTAGTAAGTTGGCTCCAGCGTTTCGCCGCCTTTGTACTTGGAGAAAAGAGGGTTAACAAAATAGGAACTCATGTTCTGTTTGCATTAAAAGAGGCTGGTATGTCTTTCCGGTAGTAAATTTATTTTGAAGTTATTTCCCGAATTTCACACACCACAGACACGTCAACCGGAGCCAGAAGGCAAAATGCTGGTTGTTTAAACAATCTCAGATGACTGCCTGTTTTCACTCTCTCTCTTCTATCACGCGAGCCTCCCTGTATCTCCTTATTCACCGTTTGCGGTCTCGGAACCGACACACGGCGTGCAGGGTTGATGTGTGTTACGGTCAAAGCTGGCTAGCTCAGGCGGCAGAGTCACACGCGCTGTTTTTTTTTTTTTTTTTTTGCTCCCTACCCAACCACCCTTCACTACATTGACCCCCGCCTCCACTCGTCTCTACACCAACCTTCATGTGCCCCCCCAGCTTCTGTTCCACTAGTGTAGTGAGGCATCTACCTTGGAAAACACGGCATTTACAGTTTACGGGAAGACTGAAAAGAAATTTATAAAAAAAAAAGTAAAGAACGACGTTGAATACACACATACCCCCACAAAAGAAGCAAGGAATAAAAAACTGCTATCGAATATCAGGTTTTAAAAAATAACACCAATTTAGTCAAAAATCTGAGTAAAACTCGCAGGTATACACTCTCCTGCAGAGTCCGTACACCTGCCATTACTGGACCTGGAGTCTGTTCTATTGTGCGAAAAAAGTAGTAAATCAGGAGTGAGGAGTTAATAAAAGTACAGATTACATCCCTCGTTACTTCAATTGACACGTTAATGTTTCACTGTTTTATTTAGCTGCGCCTGGTGCAGGCCGCGGCCTGACTGACTCATATGAGCTCTATGGCGTTACTGACGATTTTTACACATCATCGTGAAATATGAGAGAAGGCCCACTAAAATTTATAGACTTCAACAGAGATCCAGACAGGATATTTAAATAATACACAGTCTAGCAATAACAAAAACCTTACTGCATGCTTAATAAAGTGGTTTAAACAACACATACGTATACCATTTTTAAAATCTAAACCATGCATAGGTAAATATTTATTTCTCGACTTAAAATATTGGCACAGCTGTTTATTAACGGTTTGTCCAGTATAAAATTAATCCAGAACATATTTAAATTAAAAATATAATCAGGTGAGCGGTCGATAAAGACTAGATCGTTTGCAATATCGTATTTTACAATCCAAGCACAATGTTATTATGTGTCACAATACATTTTAGTAATACTATGCCTACGTCGTGGTATAGGTTTTTTTGAGTGAAATTGTCTTACTATATCTTTAGGCATTTAATAATTATCAGAATAAATAATATAAACATTAAAAATCAAACTTCAGTTGCACTACCACTGGATATAATGCGGCTGTTGCAACTTCGTCATGCACATTACCAATGTGAACAATTGTAGCCAAATCAATGTAGCAACATATATTTTTTAAACTCCTTGGATCGACGAAATACCTCGTAAAATGCCCGAAAGACTTTAAAAGGGAAATTATGGAAGAATTTCAACCACGCAGGCAGGGCAAATTGAAAACTGTGAGCCAATAGCGACATCTAGTGCTTCGACAAAAAAAATCTACCTAGTGAGTATTGATTGAGAAATGGTATGAAAATAATGGAAACTGATTCCATACCCTCAACACTGTTTATCGAGGCTATTTCGATCTACAAGCATACTTGGTGCAGCCGTACGTTTAAATAATAAAAAACAAGAAGTTCAACGTTATTATTTGGCTTATACGTTCGGATTTAATTATGTCGGACTTATTTGAATTAACACAACCCACTCTAGAATCATTTTGTAGTTCACCTTCCGGTTGTGCGGTTTTAAACGCGCTAAGAGTAATTATGGCCTTTCAAGTTTACTGCTTTTTCCCCCACGGAAGTATGCAGCCCTCTGAACATCGTTTTCAGAATGAAAGTGCATTGAAACTCCCGATATTTTTAGCGGGGCTACAGACAAAACAATCTCAATAACTCCCTTTGAAACAGTTGGCCATCGCCGTCCATTAAAGTCATAAAGCAATTTAAGCCAGACGTCTAGCCAGCTCGCAGGACTCTCTTTTGTTTGGTTCCATTTGGAACAAACACCGCCAACCCAAGCAGGGCTGTAAAACCTGCATTTTTGTCCCGAGCTGCGGAAATATCGCACTGGATTGCGCCTTAAAAGATCTGTATCCTGTCAGTTCTGTTTACCACCACAAAAGGCTATTTTATCTTAGACATACTATTTCACATAACACCTAAGTCCTAAGGCATGCAAAGGAGTGGCTCTTCCCCTATATATGCAAAGTAATATGGGAATATCTTAAAGACAATATTAATATATTAATCCTTAAGCGTGATGTATGTATGTATACGTATAATGCATATAATATATACGCAATATATATATGTGTGTGTATATATATATATACAGATATAGATATAGTCGCGCGCGTGTGTGCGTAAATTACTAAATGACTTTAAATTAAAAAAGAAAAAGCCATTTGGTAAGGGCCGGTTAAGTACAACACAACGAGCAGGCTTGAATAGCATATGTTCTATGTTCCATTATTAGGCCTACCTATGAATAATATGAATTATCGGTATCAATGGAGTGAAAATTAGTAGTAAAACCTTAATGTATGCATCTTTCTACAGCGATATCATTTTGGATTTTTCACTTTAGTAGATTCCCTGTTACCCGTCCCACGTGACTAGCAGCGGATCAGAATAAATTACTTCAGTTACTACTGCTCACAAGACGATCGCTAATATGAAATAATAAAAATTATTCTCTCAAGTTTTTTCAAAATTACAGGTTGCCTCAATGTAAAGATTAGAATTGGTCATTACAACGGAATTCTAACTCATGAAATTCTTACCAAAATGCATGCACCAAGTCTTTCCCCTCATACAGCCATCATCCACCTACAAAAATCCCAGGTTTTTGTATTTTTATTAGGACACCCTTGTGTGTCTATTATTCGTAGTTTTCTTTTTTCAATTACGCCATGAAAACCAACCAGTGCTTTGTAAGGAAGACCATCACACGTGCAAGGTGATATTGTATATATTTCAATATAGCTACATTCTACAACAGGTTATAATTTTACTGACTTAAAATAATGTAAAAATACACGAATAAGTACATCAAAACTATTATAATACCACACAAATACATACACAGAGACGTCGATATCTTTTTAGACAGGTGAAGAACGTCATAAATTAAAAAGTAAAATAAAAAATTTCAAGTACTTTCGCTGTTCACTAGTAAATAGGCCTGTTTCATTCATTGTCCTTTTAAGTACATTCCCGCCGTCAAAGGTACTTAATCGCCTTAACACAGCCGTGTTGTTATTCTAAGGAACACTAAATATTAAACAATGTCGCGTGATGGACAGTATCCAAAAAGAAAAGTATAATAAAAAACATCATAAAATGTTTCGCAAACTAGAAATCAAACTAATTTTCACAAGAGGATCGGGCCTAACGCTTTCCGTCTGTGCTGTTTGCTTGCGAGTCGTATGGTAAATTGCTCATTCCGAATTCCATTTCTTGCTTATGTTTTCCATTCATGTCGATCGATAGCGTACTACTGTTCTTTGCTGTCGGTCTTTTCTTTGTTCATTTTCTTCATTTTCATCCGTCGATTCTGGAACCATATTTTAACCTGTCGCTCCGTCAGGTTTAGGACTCGGGCGACCTCATATCGACGGTCCCTGGTAAGGTACATATTGAACAAGAACTCCTTTTCGAGCTCCAAAGTTTGATATTTGGTGTAAGGGCATCGCTTCTTCCGTGTGGAGCGCGCGTGGATCCAATTCGCCACCGGGTTATCTGAAAACCGAATAACAAAAATACTTACTATTTCGAAGACCAGTAATTACCGAAAATTTTTAACGTGTCATACGGGAAGTGATGCCATTCATAAGTTATTCGGTCTCTTAAGAGTATGTGTCCCCTTTTAATAGTTACTTTTAAATACGTATCGCCAAATACATTCTATGTACGTGTTTTTATATAATTGGTATAAATTGATCATTTGAAGCGATTTGCTTTTTAAGACCACTGAGTGCTCAAGAGGAATGTTGTCGTAAAATTGTGAATGCGCCCCTTCATTTTATAGGCCCATAAACGGACGGAAGCTCCTTTCGCTTTCTTGATGAAGCCAGAAAATCCCATACTGGTTGCCGACGTTCCCAAGTCGTGTTCTGGAGAATTGTTTTGCTCATTCTCTCTTAACATGATGGATATTTAAGAAAGAATAACAATCATATTTAATGGACGTAGCATGCACACGTGCCGGTGTCATCTTAATAGTCTGTTACTTTATCAAGTATACCATTCTTCAGACAACGCAATAAAATATATTCCTCCCCTGATAAAGATATAACTGCTATATTAAACACAAGGAGTTGAATAAGGGATGTAGGCCTATTATTACCCCAATATGGTTTTTAATTTCTTTGTCAAATCATTTCAATTAAGTAGATAATTCCAATTTTAATTAAATTAAGCCCACGAAATGTTTAGCCTTGATTGCGAATAATAAAAATAATAATAACAACAATAATAACAATAATAATATAGCTATAACGGAGAAAAATGCAACAAACAGCGATAAGTATGGTACATGGCAAACAAGACGATTTGTGTAACTCCACCTTGTCATTAAATTGCTTTTTCTGAGTACGCAGATTTTATAACCCGTCTCCTACTTTACAGCCTTATACAGCCGTGATTTGTCCTGTTCAGTATTAACCCACTGTCAGGAAGGACTCCAGCAGCAATTAAAAGTTTAAAATATATATGCTAAGGAAGATCGTTTCTTTTTACGAAACGTGACAGTCAGTCTCCAAATAAAATGCATTAGCCATTACATAAGAAATTCGGCTTCAAAACCATGCTGTAAACAAGAACTTCAACTTACTTGGATCTAAGTCGGACTTGTCTTCTTTGTGCTTGTCTGCAGCCAAAACCTCGGCTTCCGGAGAAGGGACGTTCTGCGGCGTTTTATCACGAATTTCTGCAGAAGAGCCGTACAGATAATCCGAATATCCGCGTCCATTGGATCCCAAGCATTCACCGACTCTGCGCTCCGGGAAGGCGTCGGGTTTCAGCCCGTAGTGTCTGCTGTTTGCTGGATAGCCGGGGAAGGACACGGTACCAGAGACCGGCTCCAGCCAGGAGCGTATATATCTGGATTCCGTTCCTAAGTGAGGCTGGTGGGTGTATGGGTGATAGACCACTGAGGACTGCGAGTGAACTGGGGCCCAAGACGTGGTAAAAACGGAAGGTTTTGGGGTAAAGCTGCAGGAAGGAAAATCGCCACAATCCGGTACTATGGGCGTCGGACGGGAGCCGGAGGGAAGCGATCCAGCAGTAGAGAATCGAGTCGCCAGGACCTCGTCGTTTTCATGGTTTATCAAGGAATCCACATAATAATTACTTATGGGACCAGTGGTCGACATGACGAACCTCCCCGTCTCTTTAACATGCATCCGATTATTATATGGAGTGTATGTGTACTTTTTTATCTGCCCATTGAACAATCAAGCCAGGTAATTATTTCTACAAGTCTTTCTAGCTGCTATTGGTTGTTTGTACGACACGTGATTATAGTTACCCCCCTCCCTCCCCAAAACTGTATGTTGGATCAATGCGCCAACCTTTTCTGGAATAGCAATGCACTTCGGGAATTCAGATTTATAATTTAGCGCTGTACTATTACGTGGCCGAGCTTTAATATCAAAATGATACATAACCTTCCCCGGTGTTTAATAGTAAAACAGAAACACCGTAGAGATCTCTTTCACCGTATCGCAGAACGAGGTACGTTGACAGCCACCTATACGGCACTATTTGCTGATGTAATTAGTTTGTCTCCATAGAAAACTATTCCGCTCAACTGAGCTGTAATAAATATAAATACTTAAACCGGGTAAAAATGCGATTATGCTCTGCGGTTTTCAGCCATTTTGCTTTAAAACGTTCTTCTGAATAAAGCGGGTGTTTTTTTTTTTTTTACAAAGGTCTTATGGACAACTAAACAACATTACATGCCTTGTTGAAATAATCTGTCTTGTAAAGCGATGTTTAAAATCGGAGAGGTGGGAATAGTATCTCGCTTGAAAACTTGCCTGCTGAAGTGGCTGTATTCTGCAAGTGGTCGCGCATGCTTTTATGTCTCCCAATAAATTTTTATGGGACCATTTGATTGTTCATAAACGTGTCGTTAATAACAACTGAAGTCGAGTTTCTGCTATAGCATAAAATCAACACAATACTTGTGGGACACGTCTCTCATCAACTGAAAAACAAGGGGAAAGAATAATAAGGGGAATAAACTGAGTTTAGAATATATATGTAACTAACACCGTGGAGAGAAAGATACACGCGGTGAACAATGAGGAGGTATTACTACCTGGAATGCAAGAAAAAACTGAGAGAATAGTCAAAGGTAGAATTTTAAATTGATTAATCTCACCCGTCTGGGAAGAAGCATTTTTGAAGCCGGGTATCCACAGTATAGGCCTAATTATGAATGAAACTAGGGCAGCTTTAGGTCCTCAGTCCTTGGGCCTACGGGCACGTTCAAACCGATGGAAAACGCTTGTGAATTGTATTTCCCAGGAATGTGCGTATGTCACTGTGCACTTGGATTATGTGTGCTGACATTGTAGTTGCAAGCCTGTGTTTTTGCTGTGCGATGCACGCCATGATAATGAACAGAACGCAATGTAGCCTCGCGCTGGATTCAAATAGGAGTTGAGTGTTATTATTCGGCAGTCTTAAGATGTGAAATTTGCTATAGGCTTACATTTATCAATTTTACTTGTTAAATGTTATACAACTTAACAGCAACTGCACTGAAAGCACCGCTAAACTGTAATAAGCAATACAAGCAGATATATCAAATGTGCGTTTAAAATTTCTCGCCGTTATCAATGGAGACTGTAGGAACCTTCTGGACCCACATTCATGGAGGTATAGTCGGTCGGTTCCGGGCCTGCCTTACCGCCTGCTTCGTGGCATTGCTCCTATTTATTAACCATACTCGGTAGGAGACAATCCGATAAATTAATAAAAGTCTTTTCTGAGAATGTCTGGGCTCTGCATTTCCGGTCTGATTATTTTGGTTTCTTAGCTTTCCTGAACCAAAAGCACCTACACGTTTAAGGGGACTTACTATCCACACTTCTGCTGTTAATTAAATCTAAAACACTCCACCAATACGCAATGGCATCGTCGCTCATACGGCGCGCTACTGCTGTTGTTACTTTTCTTTTAACGATATTCTTGTTAATGGCTTGGTGCTGAATTACAAAAGGAAAATAAGTCGATTTTTCTCATATAACAAATGTTGCCCTATTAGTCGATTTCCCGAAATTAGCCGAGATTAGCCCCTTGACATACTCCAGTGTAAAATATTTTACCCTAACTCCAAATATCAATTATTAAATATTTTACGTCACGGGGACTGCTACTGCTTCTATTTTATATTCAAAGTCAGTGGATGAAATCACTAATTTTCTACAAAATATCTTGTGATTTATATGCCATGATGCTCATGGTTCGTTAGCAGCGAGGCTGCAAATGCAGGAGGCTCTGATTTAGCGCTCTGATGGAACGCCCCCGTAGTTTTTAAATGAAGTAAATCCATTAAAATCATTTTGACACTTCAGTGGTTGCTATCGAAAACAGAGTCAAGTTCATTTATGCGTTTGCATCCGGAAGGCAGACGAAATAAATACAGCATGCCGGCGCTGTTACTCTAATTAACGTGTACGTAAAATACCCCAGCCGCGGTGGGTACACTTCAGCTTAGACTGCATATCGAATCCATGTGGCTTTATTGTGCTGATAGGCATCGGAATAAAGTACGTAAAACTGGGTTTATGTGTCATTTTGTGAGCTGTGAAAGCGTAAATGGAAACCATTATATCAAGCGGCTTTGTTTATTGAAATCAAACCCATTCCCCACTTTACTGGAGGAGACTTTTAATTTTACCCTAAATAGCAGCAAAGCGACCTCACAAATTACAGTCAGTTTTGGTGCTATTGCGCATGACTTTCTGATCTGTGTTTACTGTTTGTATAATAATTCGTTTATTGGTAACTTCCTATAGATAAATTACTTGTTGATTAGCGCTTTGGTAGCATGCCTAAGACAACTTTGGAAACGTTGGAAATTATTTAAACTAAACGTCTAAATGTTTGAAACGGATACTGCGTGTGCAGGTATCACCTGGTGAGAAGTTATTCGCCGCGTATAGAAATGCTCACCTTACACCCGCATTTGTACAAGAGTACAGAATTAGCAGTTTGTCGCTTTATAAAATGCTGATTCGACTTTGCGATAGAGTAACACTAGCAATTAAAGTGTAGTATACCGAGGCAAAACATAGTATCAGAATAATATTGATATCAGTGTGTACAACCGTGTGCTCAAACAGTCTAGAAAAACAATGAGATTTACATGTAAGATATTTTTCAAACGCTACAAACATTGACTGGCTGGAGAACCCCGATATTATAGGTCCTTAGGTTGCCTGAAGTTGCACAATTAATACGTGCATTGAGGCGCAGGAAGAAGAGAATGACTCAGCCGCGACACTGTAGCCTTTACAAGGAGAAACCCTACACGCAGGTCTGCAGCTTGGTTCTTTTTTGAACTTGCTCTTGTATTTGTCAGGAAGCACTTACACAGAGCAGAAGGAGTATTTTAAATGCACACTTTGAGTATCTGGATACGTTTTAATTGTTATTTTAGTAACATATTATTCAAATAGTGAATTTAATATTAAGTGTTAATGACTATGTGAAACGTTGTCATCTTCAGTTATGCAGAATATACAAAGATATTTAATTAGTGGCTTACAAATGTAATTGTTACTATCGTATCACCCGTAACACTGATACTAATAAAATATTAGGCATTTATATAAATATTCAAATTAGCACCTTTGCGGCTGATGTCATCTGAAACAGACTATTTTATGTTACCGATAAGGAATATTCGGTTTGTGCATATTTCTACTTCAATTGCACATTTTGATTTAACTGAATTAGGTCTAAATAGCGCATCACTGCCACCTACGTGCCACAGTTTAAATTAGCACTTAAATACTAGCTAGCTACGTCTTCACGTCACGTGATATATGTTACAAACATATTATTATATATTCCTTTAAATCAGGGAGTATAAATATAAGGTTGGATTTTGCACTATTTATAAACTGGCGAGTGCCTGGCTCGGGTGACCCTATCAGCGGCTTAGGTGTCCTACAGTTGTATGAGTATTACACTGTGACGTACACAGACTGTAAGTTCAGTTCTTTTTACCTTTTTTGGTAAGCTGCATGCGGATTACTATCCCTAGTGTCAATTCTCCATTATTCTAATATTTAATTACCAAACAACTTTGATTGACAGTTTTTCTGAAGTGCAATCTCTCTGTAAAAAGGCATTTAGTCCAATGCTTATTTTCATGGCCAATATTAAAAGCAATATCAACGACAACAACAACAATAATAATAATAATAACAATCAGAGAAGCACTTTCGGCATCAAGTATGTCGTGTCATGCAACCGCCAACCGAATTCAACCGTTCAATGTAACGAGTATCAATATTGTTATATTGTGTTGTTAAAATATAAAATTATGCAAATTCGCGGCGAAATTTCCTCTCTCCATCTCTGCCCGTGTTCGTAGATTTCTCCTACTGAATGTGTGGCTACTCTAATGAGGAAACCATTTAACAGTTTTGTTCAAAAACTACATGATATGCATTGTGGGCTAGTCCTAAAATTATTTTGTGCATGAGGGACATTTTGTTTAATAACCGGGTGAATGTTCTTTCTCCATTTCGTAGAAAAACGCTAATTATTAAATGCTTATTGCATATTGCGAATAAAAACATCAGGTTGGTTAAACCTATTTTCATGGTTCTGTATTCAGTCTATTTCCAGTATCCTTAACAAAATTAATAAGACGTCGATCTGTCGCGATATTGTATTAATGCTTGGAGTAAAAAAATGTCTTTTTATTTTAAAGGCATTCAGTCGCATTTCTTCGTATTATTTTAAAAATCACATAAAACCTACAAAAGAAATAATTCAGATGGTTGCACATTAATACCTACTGCTTCGAGAAGCAAGAAAGTGATGCTGGTATCTATTGTTGCCGATAAGTTCAATATGTACTGAGAGCGTTACATCATAAAGGCCTGCAATGCAGCACTTTGCCGGGACCATATGCGATGTTGTGCAAATACTCTTAAATGGCCATGCCTATAAGCAACTTTCCAAGAGGAAAAAAAAAAGATCATCAAGTGAGACTTAACACCGTTCCAAAATTTATTGGACTTTGCTGTTAAAATTTCGTTTATTTTAGTAGTTTGAGAAATGTAAGTGTAAGGAGGCGCGTCGACCCCATTTCTATATAAATTTATGCAATTCGTTTAAAAACATTGCCAATAGTTATAATATTCAAAACTCTTCAAAACAGGCTACATTCGATACCCGTTTCCCTAACTGCTGGTTCAGGTGCGGATAGAGGTGCATACATTTCTTTGTTCGTAAGTATTATTTTGTCAGTCTGACGATGGTTGTACTGCCGATGAACGTAGTGAGTGCTTATGGAAATACGTTCGGACACCTACAGAACTGAAGAAATGCATAAACCTTGAAGAGTGAAGGCGGACTGGTAGCTAGGAAGCTAACGCTGTTGTGTACAGTTGCTTTAACTAGCACCTTTCAATTAAATACTGATAATTAAAAATATATTTAAAGTCTTTATTTTGGGGTCTTTATACATTTGAAATAATGTGACTTGAACCAACATATGCTAAAATTGCGAGTAGGTATGGAAGTGACTGCACATACCACATATCGCAGGGCATAAGTTTGGTAACTGTATATATTTCATATAAATGTATGTAGCATGGACTGTAATAGGAATACACTATTGTAACTAGTTTACCTGTGTTGCCGGCTGCAGGCAGCCATCAAAGAAATCCAGCTGTGATTGCCTGGTTATTCGGCTAATGCTGCTGCTATTAGTGCTGGCCCAGCTGCTGCTAGCAAAACTTTGGCATTAATCTTTATTCCTTGCTTACACTAGACCTCTAGCGCAACAAGCGTGCGGGATTACGCAAAACCGCAGGCGCCGAATAGCAGAACAGTGCTGCGGATTTATCCAGAATCGCTAGTATCTTTTAGATTTCGGTAGGTAATTATTATCGGTGATATAAAATGTGGGGAAACAGCCGCCGAGTAGAATCCGCCCGGCTTCCTCCGGATGCTCCGTGTTATCTGGCGGGGGCGGGAGTCATCTCGCGTGCTGTAAACCCTTTGTTAGTAAAGCATTCTGGCGCGAATTCCTATTCAGCCCAGCTGAATGAAAGTGACTTTGGATTCCAGACCGCTGTCCCCTTTAGTCGCGCAAAGGCAAGGGAGGGGGGTCTTCCGCAACAGCAATCGAGATACAGGAAAAACACAGACATGCCATTCCTGTAATGGTCAGATAAACCGGGACTGTCATTCCCAACGAAGAACAAAAA
>JAODKL010000038.1:1065053-1095640 GCA_026780765.1 Petrocephalus schoutedeni
TGAATTTGCTTTTCAAACTGGAGAAAAGTGCTGACAAGCAATGTTTCTACCAGACTGATTATTATATTTCAAATATACACATATATATGAATGCGATATTATTTGTATTTATCATACACATCCTTTTTGTCACACTTATGAGTCAGGATGTCTGAGAATCTTATGCCACGTGCATAATACTCACAGGGTTACTTGAATTGTTGGGTTGTGTCAAATAAAACATATTCCTGGAAAACGTCACTAAAATGTTTCAGTCATTGGTTGTACTTGCCCGTTCAATTGTGAGATGCAGAATGTATGTGTGTGTAAAATGCATTAAAATTCTAGCTCTTTAACATTAGCCATGTGGCATGAAACATACAAGTACAAGGCTAAGGTCGTTGTCAGAAGAATTTGTTTAATTGAAAAATACCAAGTTACATTAGATATTCCAAATATCTAAATGACAAATGGAATTTACTTTTTTCTGAACAAACAGGCCAGTCTTATGGCCAGGATTAAGGGTCAGGTTTATGCAGACAGGATACCAGGGCCCCCACCGAGTGTAACATTGACAATGACCATTAGTTTAAGCAATCAAGTCCGGCACATTCAACAAAAAGGTACCCCTTAAAAGAAAGGAAAGTTCAAAATAGACTCGCTGCAGTCTGCAGATTCCTCCCATTTGGGTAAGAGACGACACCACAACATGTTTTATTTTTTTTTTCTAAAACAGATACTGGCTGGGATTCCCTGGAATTATATAACGATACAGTGTTGTGCCCATTAATTTATAATAACACGTTGGAAAGCGTTTAACAAAAAAACATTTTTTTGTTGCTATGTTATTTTTCATGGGGTAAATAAAAAGATTCAGACAGAATGTATCAGATTGACTCGACCCAAACGATTTTAGTAGGTTTAGTTTCTAACACGCTGCGCGTTTTAAGCGATTAGCAGTTCCTAAAATTGCGGAATAGCAGATCTTTCTGGTTTTAACAGAGGTTAACACGCCTCTCCTCGCGTATCTGTACTATCATGGATTAACACCTGCTACTACCTGAAGATTCTGTCATGTATACCCAAGTCCTCAAGCAAAATTTAAACGCAGCCTATACGCTGATTGCAAAAGCAACGCAGCATATAAAACTAAACGGATAGAAGGCGGATAGTTAAATTTTCCTAGTACAGACTGTTCTTTGTGATATAATTTTGTTCTTAAGATAGCATTTTATTTTATTGCTTAATATATTTGATTAACTGGCATAGCATACATATTACGTATTACGTATAAGCCAAAATGCATAAAACTGAAATGTCAGTTTAATCAAGCCAGTTTACCAAATTCAAGCATGTCTTCATTTTTTTCATCAATTTTCTGCCCTTTCAGCAACAATTCATTTTATTATGAAACTAGGAAAGGATACTCAACACTTATGAAGAACAGATGCATTATCCAATACGAAACTATACTACTACAGAGCCTAAATTATCGCACTTTAATTTTATGAACCTAGTTTGCATGTAAATCCAACAAGATCAGCAGCATTTTTATGACACACGTAAAAACTCGCTTAAATTGACGCTTTTATAATTAATTCTCAAATATGTATTGATGCAGCTGTTTTGCAATTTCGTAAGGCATAAAGACGAATGCTGTGCGCTCGTTTACATTTTCCGTTCTTTCTTTCTTAAAATATGTGCTAAAGCAGTCGGCCGATTGTAGTCTTTCGCACATGTGTATGACCATACTTGAGAATATATTAAGATAATGCAGAAACTGACTGCAAAGTATTTCATAGTATTTACAAATAAGTCAGATATTCAGGTAGGGGCGCATATTTTCCCATTTTTAAATATAACGTTAACATCAAAAGAAAATAATGTAAAAAATGAGATACAATAAGATAAGTAATTAACAGCTTTGCGAGTTGTTTCGGGCTGTTTTCTAATTGTTATGACGTGCGCCTAGCAATGCATTGGCGGCCCGCTTATAGGTAGTTCCTTGCGCCCTATAACTCCAGAAAGAGGGTGAGGAACTCAGGAGACAACATTACCATAACATTAATTGATAAAACGGCTATTGAAGCTGATGATGAAATTGTGATTTCAAACACGAAAGGAGAAATACGTCTTCGAAAGCAGCAGTTACATTTTCAGGACATATCTGAGGCTAGTTGTTTAAATACGTGGCGCTACGTAAGTGCATCTGACGCGCGTGCTGTCTTCGGAATGTTTGGTAAGTGCCAGTGCTTTAAATGCGCAAACAAACGGCGAATCGATGCGGCGCTAGGCTATAATATGTATATTAACGTAAAGCAGCTTTATCATACAGGAGAATATGGTGAATCCTTACCAAATGTCCTTTGTTTCCCACAGGACTCTGTCGCACTAAGGAATTTGGCCTGCTCGAGGCGCTCTGTCTAGGATTTTTTATTCTCTCCGAACCGCGAGGCACGATCGTATTTTAGATGTTGGAGAGTTTTGAAGCCTCCATAGCCCGTCACTGCGTTAATATTAGATAAATTCTTATAATGAAAGGCATTTGTTAATCCCGTGGCGCCGTAAACTATAGCTAACTAACCAATACCACAGCAAACCCGCAATGAATCTTTGAAAAAACATATAGGCAAATAATTCCAATAATATTTCATGAGGAACAATTACTGTATTCTATGCTGATTTAGCACAGTATTAGATGTTTGTTTTGTTACCTTTCAATTATAAAGACAGTGGCGTTCTATAGCCCCGAAGACATTGGGGATGCTAGACGCCATATAAGGGGCAGTCTACGTACTAACTTGACCTTCAATTTGTATGCAGTTCCCGCCCACACAGACAGTAGCAAACGGGGCTGGGGGCTGGGGTTTACGCAGTACGGCTCTTTCTCAATCTTAACAAAGAATAAGCGAAAAATTACTGCATAATTTTAAAAAACTGGTCAATTACGAAATACAGAAATATGTGTCGTAGAAGACGCTTCACATATACGTAACGGTTCGCCTAGTGTCAAGCCGAAAGATTCATTCCGTTTGTGTGTATATTTTATACATTGTTTCTGTTGCAATAATTTCCAGTCCTTCCTGACAATAATGCCGTTTTCTTTTGCTTTAGGCCGACTCGTCCTGTAGCTCCAAAGCTAAATGGGCCGCATAGCCTTTAAGCAAAATGCACAAGCTGTGCAAAAAATAAAACAGAGAAATCAACAACTATTGAGGAAGTGTTATAGAAGATCAGTCTATCGCGTCGTGTAAATTGCATTTATTAGTTGAAATCAATACACAATTTCTCTTTTGACTTTAGGCCCTAATAGCATTTTTTTGACGGCTGCGCGGTTAATGCCTTTGTAGAAAATGTGAAGTTCAACGCTGCCGACTTTATGTCTGGCACCTTGGCTGGATCGTTATACACATACCAGAATACTGCTTCAAACGGCGTTAGAAGCGAAATAAATACTAGACATTGCCACAATCAACATTATTCTGTTTGTATTGGTATAATTTACACGGAACGTACAAAATCTTGATTTGCAAATATTGATTTGACATCGATTATAATTATATATTTACAATATAAGACGGATTTAAAAAATCGCTGTAATTGCGTGGGTTACACAACATTGAAATTGTGTAATTGTGTATTGAAAAAATCTAAAGGCAACTTGAGGTTGCAAATTAACTATCATGTTGCGAAATTCCGACTTGTACAGTAGAAAATATTTTTGGCCTACTTTGTCAAACAATATTGTAAACGTATGAGCATTCATATCTAGAGCGCGCCGGTGACTTGGATATAAAGATTGAATACAATGCTTGTAAAAAGAGCACACCTTATTCGTAGCACACAGCGTTATATAACGGGAATAAACAATGTTTAATCGCCGAAAGGTCTCCGTGTTGAGATTACCGAATGCACACAGACGCGAGAGGAAGGAACAAGTGGACCGTCGAAAATCGAGAAATATTCTAGATGAATGTCGAATCGATCAACTCATTGATCACCTTCGACGTAGTGCAATTACCGCATAGTTTACCCTTAATAAAACGTGCGTCCGTGCTTGCAGTTTAACATCTTGTTTCACGCATGGTTTGATCATGTTTAAGGCTGTATACAGCTGTGGGTGCACGCAAGGAATTTGCTAAATATCATTTTTCTGATGCTGCATTGTTGGGACAGAGTGCACACAAGCGGTTCAACAACATAATACAGAAAAGTGGTTATATTTTGTCAGGACCAAATCTACATTTTCCACTTTCTACCAGTTGAAAATACCCATCGCAAAACTCCAAATCGTCTTCTGGGTACCCCATGCAAATCCGCTGTAACAAGCTATTCGCCAGTTTAATGCTGTATTTGCCTCTCTGCTATGTCAAACGACGTACAGTAGAATATCCCTCTTTCCCTAGCCTGTGCCACAAATTACTGCTGTGGTGCATGGTGACCAATGGCCCAGCACACCACAAGGTCCGCGCGCAGCACAGACTGCAGCTGATTGACCTTTGTGCCCTAGCGACAAGCGCAATAAACACCGTGCGACTGTCTCAAAGTCAAGCCCGCTGACCAGCGCATATATAGCGTTTAAAAGCTTTCTATATACCATGTTTATATCCGATTCTAGTAAAGGTTCCCACAGATTTTCTGGCGACTCGTATAAATTCATGTATGGTGAGTGTGTGTGAGTGTATGTGTGTGTATGCGCGCGCGCGTGTTATATGCATTTGTATAATTATACACAGAGAAACATGCGTGTGATATTGACAAGCAATTTCAAATTTTTTATTTGAGTTCGCTCCAAAATGTTACCCAGCTCTTTTATAATATAATACAATATATTTTTTTCTATGCAGAAATCAGCATGTTTCTGAAACACATTTATAAGTAAAGGTATTTTGCGACAAGTTTGCGCAAGTCCACCGAACAATAAGGAATGGCGTTCCTGTGCAACTCATTTGTTTCTTTTGAAAAATCTCACTATTTATCGAATAATCTTTAAAACGTGTATAATAATCTTAAAAAAACATTACGAAATCAAAACAAGATACGGTAATGTTAAACAGGAATGAAATTATGTCAGAAAAGAACCAACAGCTCAACTCTTAACCCCGTATCTCTAGATTATACATTTAAAATGAAAAGAATCGGCTTATAGAGTTACTAATACTGTATTCTGGCAAATTGTTTAAGTCGTGGAAACACAATACACAACTTGCTACATACTACACCAAAGACAGCATGACTCTATGTGGGAAACTCCTACAGCAAAATACTTTTATGTATTTAGTGATGCTCCCTTATGAAATATTACAGATATTATGATTTGGTCTTTTATTTTTAAAGCGCCATGAAAACATTTCACACGTTTAACTGGCCTGTTGTGTCAAGACATTTAATGATTAGACCCCTACATTTTGTGCAAATTTAATTTCGACCATGTTCGATTAGAACTGTATCAATTAGTTTCAAACTATATCAATTAGTCTCAAACTATATCAAAGTTTGAGACGTTTTTATGATACTATAACAACATCCAAGCGACCTTTTTTGTGCGCTGTAAAGGTAATCATCTTCGACAATTAAATGATAATCTGGAGCTGGGAAAAATATTAGAATGGTTTAGAAAATCTTGAGAAAGGTCGCGTTGAAGAACGACCGGAAAAACACGGGGAAGACATTTTTAATTTGTCTTGTCACAAATGTCAGACATATTTATTGATATGACCCAGCATATGGCTTAAGTGACCTAACGATTATTTCAAGAATGAAGACATTTTCAATTAATCGCCTGTAACAGTGGTAAGGTGATAAGCGTTCATAACACAAGCGCTGATATTTTACCCATAAAGCATGCCTTTCTCCAGCTACTGTAAAATATGGTATCTTGAAAAGAAGTTTGATCGTTACAATAAATAGAAATTGATACATTGAAGCAAATAGTGTGCACGGCCGTGTGTGTTGTGGGAGAGCAGGTTAAATATTTTTCAGTTACATGTAGTGTTGTTGTGTACTTTAACTTGTTTGCGCACATTGGCTTTCAACATAAATGGGGCCGTACAAAATAATTCGCGAATATCTATCCAGTCACGTTCTAATCACTGAGAAACGGCGAAGTCCCCCTGGGTTACAGTATGCCCTGGTTCGCGGGACCAAATAACTGACAGCATGTTCATATCTGTCATATTCAACCTCACAACATTTGTAGCAATTTAGCTGCACTGAATGCACTGAACAGGCGGTTTGGATAATTGACGGACTTGACATGAAAGACAATTGAATTTAATCGTAAAATGGAGACCACTAATATTCAAAACGTATTTGCCCACTGAAAAATGCGGTTTTCTAAACTGGCAAATCCTAATAGCAAGACACGTTACTTGAGTGAAGACTACCAGGCTATGAATGCCTCGCTTTCGCACGAGTGCAAATACATTCTCGCGCCGCAATTTCGTACATAAGATATTAACATTTTCGTTATAATTGCATAATATATGACATTGCCTATTTATGGGGCGATTGTACATAGTTGAGATTGTAAATTTAATAACGGGCTGAGATAACACCCCCCTTAACATGTACAAAGAAAATCCAAATTGTATTGCAGGGCTAAATATTTCCGAGGATTTGCTCTTAAAGATGAAATAACATAACAAGTTAAATTTAGATATTTATATTTCTGCGTATATTTATTTTTACCTAAGTTCTGTTCTGTGTCCTGTTACTGTTTGCCCTGTGTGTTACCCCGTACATCACTGCAGGCAACACGCAAGTGAGCATCTCATTGTACGCACCAGTTGTACAAATGACAATAATCCTTTTGAGTTTGAATTTAAGATGAATACTTCTTTTCTGTACTATACAGTACACACTTTTCAAAACACAGACTATGTGGAAAACCACAGTTTTATTTACACAGTAGCACAAGCATGCATATTTAGGCCCTTAATGAACAAATTTAATTCAATTTCATGTGTACCGTACTTAACTGTCAATATATTACTGTAATAGCAGCAGTAGAAATATAATAATAAAATAACTATTAATTAAAATTAATTAAATTGACGTTTAAGAGTTTATTTATGAGGTGGTCAACATAACATATATACATTAATGAATGTGTGTGTATAATTGTCCATACCTTTACAACAGAATACACAGGATACATTGCTATAAAGATTCTTGGAGACACAGGCATATATACTGGAAAAAACAGAGCAGAAATTCGCGCTATCGACTTGTCACGTAGTACATACCATAAAAAATGTTCATGTAGGAATTCAGAAGAGATGATATACACTTTAATGCAATCACATTTACGGAATAGTTAATCAAAAAGAATGTAAATAAAGAACACAGTTCATTACAATGACTGACATGTTTCGTTAAAAAAAACGTCTGTATATTTAACACTATATAAGATGCAGTTGACGCTAACAGACATTTTGGTTTTATTATAAAATTCTTAGAATATTAAGCTTTGCATGCGTTATATTAAAAGCGATGCAATTTATTAAGAACCACTCTGGTGTCAGAGTCAGTATTACGTTTTTTGCTTAATTGAATATTTAGAAATTATTAAATGCAATTATCAGTTACGTTTGATTGGAGGCTAGCACATATTATTTTTTATTTTAGCCAATTCAGTTCTCTGTTTTCAAGTACTTACGCCATAACCGTTGGGTTGACGCTTATTGTACGGATTATTTTATTTCTCATTTTGATTTCGAGGGATTTAAACTAGGGGCGCAATTACGCGCGTGGACAGTAAAGAGACGAACGAGAAAAGTATTTTCTTACAGCTGCAACAATCCACACCAGTTTAGACTAAGTTAATACTGAACTTGAATACTGATTGTGGACGCCATTCTAATCCCGCCCTTTACCCAATATCTAAATCTCAATTCAAAGCTTCGTAGGGGGCGATAAAGCGTAAGATACGTACGTTATCTGTTTCCAAAAGTTTGCAAGAGCTTGTTTATATAACGTATACAGACCAGTTAAAGGTCAGGTTGGGGGATCTGAGTCTTTCTGACTCAGCCGGCCAGATTAAGAGCAGTAGCGCACTCATCCTGTCCTTGACCGTGAACATCCCCATAGCACGTGGTAGCAAGTGCGGTGTGGATACAAGCGTTTTATTGTACTTCTCTGTGTCTCTCTGCTCCAACTTATTTGTGTGGTTGAATTGAATATCACTGCAAAGGATCTTCCTTCGTACCAACTGGTAAAGAGAAAGTGTTTTTTTTTCTTCCCTCGTTGCTTATTTTATCGACTTCTCACGTCATTAATCCCCTTTTCTGCAGTTGCTGCATTGCGTTTAAAAAGCATTTCCCATTAATATCAAGAGTGATAGCTTTTTTGGACATAAATAAATGGGCAACGCCATTGTTACGGCGAATCATGACTGTATTAACAATAACCTATAGCAATGATCTAATTCATGATTATGGAAGTGTAGAGGCATTCTGTACTCTGGCATTTTATCTCAGAGGGTATCAGAGAATTCACTCATGCCACTAGCCGTATTAACAAATATCATATCAAACCTGACACTGATATATCCATGAAAATAGTATACGCTTTTCAACCAAGAAATCAAACGGAGTACTAAGTGTCGTAAATCATAACTTGATTGGTGTCCCGATATATGATTAAATGCAGAGTGTATTTTAAAAGAAAGACAGAGCCTGCTCTCTCAGTAACAGTCTTTTCTTTTTCATCCGCCGGTTCTGAAACCAGATTTTAACTTGTTGGTCACTGAGGCTGAGCCGGTCGGACAGCTCCCTGCGCCGCTGCCTGGTGATGAACTCGTTTAGCATGAACTCGCCCTCTAGCTCAGCCAGCTGCAGCTTGGAGTAAGGTTTACGTTTCTTGCGGGTCCGGGTGTGCATCGGATACCACGGGGTACCTGGAGAGGAAATGTAAGCGCCTGATGAGGTTATACGAATTACTGGAGCCCACACAAAGCATCTTCCGAAATCTCTGCGTTCGTGTCTGTAAACACGGTCTGAAGCACCCCAAAACAGACCCACAACAAATGCGCAAACTCCTGCTTGTCTTTGAACTTGATATTGAATTTTACGGATTCTAACGGATTCTGTATAAAATATAAAATAATCACGTAACTATGAGCAATGTAAATCGAAATGGACAATTCGACTCATTATTCAGATTGAATAATTTACAGTATCTGTCACACTAAGGTTTTACTGTCGTTGTTAAATGTACATTAACGCGATAATGAAGTCTCGCTTGAAAACTCCACGGCTTAGTTGCCGTTTTGGGGGCATATTAAACGGCTTCGAAGTGAACAAAGAAGAGATATTAATTCTGTTTACGAGTCATTAAAACAAAAACAAAAACCTCTCTACTCAACTTAGGCAAGCACAGCTGAGCGTTAAATATCCCTAATTTATCTGCACAATCAAAAGCCCAGTGCCTTTTCTGCTATGTAAATAGGCTATCTACATTTATATGATTCGCAAGAGACAAACTATGTTAAGGTAATTGTGCTTAAAATATGTGCATTCGATGGCGAATATCGAGTTTTATAGTGTTGCTTTTACTAGTTGTTTAAAAGACTGAATGTAAATTCCTGAATGTGGGAAGCATTTTAAGTGCAACCCCTAGCGGCGTTTCTTCACCAAGCAAGCCGGCGGTAGCTAAAACAGAATGTACTGGTTCCGATAAACCGTGACAAATCATTTCAGCAAAATATATGAATCCCATAACAACGTTATAATCGTGTGTAAGAGGAACCTACTGTTACCGTGCTTGCAAGCGTCTCACCTCCGCCCGCTGCCATGCTGCTCGCATGATCTACCGGCGAAGTCAGCGTCTGGGGGTCGCTGCCAGAGGTTTTTCCTCCTTCAGTGAGTAAAGACGAGCTGGAGTCGGATTCAAGGGATTGACAGGACGGTGGGTCTTGGGTTAGCTGCTCAGTCCCATAATCATATTTAGAAAAAGCACCACTGTTGCTCATGCCATTGTGCAGTCCGTGCTCAGACGCTAATGAGGCACTGTCCCTTGACCTGTCCTCTCTTTTCAAACCAGCGCCCTCGGCACAACTTTCCCTATTCCCACTACCGTTGTTATAATAGCATTTTCCTTCATCTGGCCGGGTAATTTCACATGATCGGTTGAAGGAAGGGTTAATGGACACGGGGCTACCAAAGTAGGACTGAGGGTATCCATTGCACGACTCCGATGGGTTCCACGGGAGAGCGCACACATTGTCCCTTCTCGGATAGGAGAGAGAGGGTAGCCCCGCCAGCTGTCCCCCGGATGCTCTAAAATTTGGAAAGTAAAAGGTGTCTCCAGTGTGGATGTTTACCAACGGTCCCACAAAACCAGGATTAAGAAGATTATGCTCGCCCATTTCCGCGGGCCCGACCAACAGCTTCTAGTTTATTGCAATCTGACATTTAACGTAGTTAAAGCCAGAGCTGCAGCTCATTGGCCGCCATCGGGTCACGTGTTTGGGCTAATTCACCCGCGTAGGCACCACCCACTAGGTCTTCTGCAGACAAAACAAAACATTAACTTCTGTATTACGGGTTTTATATGCTTTTAAAATTCTATAAAATATTTTATTAAAATGTAGAATCCCGTCATGTTTTGGTATTATCTGCGTCCCCAATGTGCAGATTTTTTAAAAAACGAACTCAATAAATACTTGAAACTGTCCCAAGCGTCATGTAATGCTTTCAATAGACAGCAAATAGTATTTAAACACTTATCCTCAAGAAAAAAATATTTATTTTGTAAGAAGGCGGGGTGCCTTTGACATTTTATTTTAGAGCAAATTATGGTTGAATTCAGTGTCACATAAAGCTGTGATGCCTCTATTTTACAGGCTTGTTTTAAGCAAAGAGTGATGCTCACAACCGCTCTTCACACATATTTACAGTAAGGGGGTCACCAGGTTGAAACCACTGGCTCTGTAAAGTTGGGCGATACTCGGTAAGGTTATTTTAACGGCGTATTTCAAATAATACACTGGCCCATACCTCATAGGAGCAACTTTAACAGATACCCCAATAAACATTCTCAGTCATATACTGGAAATCTTTCTGTAAAGCCTTTAATACTTTTATATGAATTATACCAGTAGCTATGGGGCGCCAACAGGGTGAAACTCCTTACAACATATATATTATTATGCACGTATTATTATTATTATTATTATTAGTAGTAGTAGTAGTAGTAGTAGGAGGAGGAGGAGGAGGAGGAGTATAACAGTAAGTACTAAGTAGATAGATTAAACAAACAAACAAACAAACAAATAAATAAATAATGTGCCTATAGTATAGTATAGAGTAGCCTGTTTAAAATATATACGTCATGTGACTGCTGCCATACCAACAAAACTAGACATTGCTGTCATTTAATAAATCAACCGTAATGAAGATGAAATAATTGCAACATCTTCCAATAAGCTGATAGAGCACGGGGACGATTTTAAGATGAAGGAATCAGCAAGAAATATTTAGGCTACTTAACTCTTACGTTAAAACCACACCTCAGAACTGCTTTCCCGTGCATGTGTACGATGCCTTCCGTCAATTTTACTGCATGTGTTTCCATTTATAAATTTTCGAAATGCATAGTCGTTTTATAAATTACACTTGGTATGGCCGCAACCCTCGGCAAACCTCCCACACCCAGATAACGACCAACTATGTAGATTTTATATAAAATATGTATGTTGTGGCACATAGTAACTGTGCATACGGCAAGTGTGCAGTTAGAGCCCATGCATACAATATTGAGATTATTTTCTTTCTTACTTACAAAACTGACTACTTACAATACTTTCTGACCGACGCTTTCTAACTACCTATATTAAATGTATTTGTCTATTTATATTTTTTCATTTTACCGTACACTATCCGGCTCGCATATCAGTAGCCTTCAATATCACCAAATGTTGTATTGAAAAATACCAAGTACTGCCACAGAAGAGATCAACCGATGATATTTTCTAGTATCTCGAATCTAAGAAATTCAGTACGAACTGTTTGCACAATGTCTGCTTCTGCTTTTTCTATTCAGTTTCTTTCTGTTCACTATGGAGGAATAAATGGGTTTTTGCAGCAAATTGTAAGCACAGTGGCACATTTTTTTAAAACATTAATTTAATAATAGATTCCATGAAGACGCCCAACATTTAATAATATCTGCCAGCAAATTTTATGGGTATTTTTGCTTTCTATATGTTATCAGTCAAATAGTGTAGCCGTTAAGAAGCTAATTGGAGAATTGCGATTTTCACTTAATAATTTCGGGAATATCAGGTAATGTAGACCTAGCAAAATTAGCCCTCCAGTCTGTCTATCTTCCTATGCAGACTAACAATAAAGACAGGCCAATGGTATGGGATCACTGGATCTTACAGTGTTCCAGAAATGTCCGTTGTCGATCACTTATATTAAATTACAAGTCTAGTATACATGATAGTACAAACATAGATAGTAGTACAAGCTATCGTTTGGAGGTAGGAATTCGGTAATAGGAAGCATGCAAATATATTTATTTCTTCTGAATCATATGTACTATTAAATTACCTTCAGGCAAAATTGCTGCAAGACGTCGTTCAAATCGATGAAGGAGCAACTCTAGAAGACAGAACAAGCACCGACAGAAAACTAAGTAGGTCTAGGCCTAAGTAATTTAATATATTTATAGAAACACACTGGTAAAACCCCTAAGCACAGAGCATGCTTAAAAATATCGTTCACTAGAAAGAGCCCACCATTCAGTTGCACGTGGCAGTTCAAGGTCACCGTCTAGTGCACGAGCGGTTATTGAAATGTCGGCCCAGTGGTCCGTACAGCCGGGACCGTGCGGTTGAATGAAATACTCTCTTCATTCCAGTTCTGTCATGACATCCCTTTATAATTGTTACCCCTTTAATTATTGTAATTCTCTGCGGAGAAAAAAATACCCGTGCAGTTTTAGTTTTGGTGAGTCGTTCAGTTTTATATGGACTCGATTAATGAATGTTTAGAAAATAATAAGATTCACTTCCCCCTGTGTTGAGCTTGCATTCTAATAACAATTGCATAAACCCAAATAGTTTTTCCGTCGAGAATCGGATCTGTATGTACTTTCTTGTGATTTTTAGGTTTGCGCTAGGCGACTTTCCTATAGACTAACTGCCTAATGTCTACTATCAGTGTGAATAAGGACATCTTAACATTTCCACATTGCATTTCACTGACAAAGAAAAGACGCCAGTGACGACGTAATCCAAAACATTATTATCACACAATTCCTCAAATCAATTAGCAATTATACAGTAAGTTTCATATTCAAGTTTAAAATGTTTTTATGCTTCTGCGTGTTCTAATGTGTTTGCATATTGCCACTACTGTTTTTCAAAGCAAACTTAGCACCTTGTGGAAGATCACAAGTACTATCTGGCCGTTGCATTTCGTTGCATTAAGTTGATCACATACTTCTTAAACTCTTTGAAAGTTGAAACCGTGTTTGTGTCACGCATGATGTTTGGTATTGACTACTGTCATACACATACCCCCGATGCGATCCATATTATCCCTCTGCACTGTTGACGAAACATGCAGTATTCGATACATGTATTCAAAATGTATTGAGAAATTATCCACAAAAGAGAGTCTTTGCGAGCGAAAACAAAATATCAAATTGTGTCAATTCCGTTTCATCGAAGGTACCCAAATAATCACAAACACGAACCCATATACACGGGCGTGTGGAACGTTGAGGTAATGTTTGTATATCGCATATTGTGTAATGTAATTTTTTGATTTGTGAAACAGGGGAATTTAATTGATCCCAATTTATAATCTATCTATCTATCTATCTATCTATCTGTCTATCTATCTATCTATCTATCTATCTATCTATATTCATTATTCTTTAAATATCTCGGGTGTCAAAGGCAACATATGGATATTTACAAAGTGCAAAGGTGAGTAAATACACAAAACCCAATTAGATTAATAGTATAGAACAACACATACTTTTCATTGCACAATCGCAATGGAAAAGAAGAGTAATATGTGTATAGTTGGGGAAATTCTAAAAGGAAAATCATGCTGAATAAAAAAAAAGTAATTTACGAATTCAACTGAATCTGATTTTGGTAAACTTTATTTGTTGTAAACCCTTCGCATGTGATGCAAACAAACATCTTAATCACATTAGAACTATTAGAATTAGCGATGATAAGGAAGCTCATCATACATTTCAACGAACTTTAGGTGAGTCAAATTACCGAGTAACAGATTTAAAAAATGCGATGAACAGTGTAAAAATTGGTAAGTTAGTAAACATTCAGGGAGTAAAGCAAGCAAGACCTGGCAAATGCTGTGTTTACGCTTGAGTGGCGCGCTAAAGTTATTAGCTCTCCACCTCCATCAGTTCACTCTGCCGCCGCCAGAGGTTATCAGCCGCCTTTGCAAGTATCCTCTGCTCTGCTCCGCGTCCACAAGTGCTGGAGCGTCCCTTTCTGTTTACTATTGTTTTCAGTACGTAGGAATACGCCGTTTGTTTTACCTATCCACACTGGATCAGCTATCAATGCGAGGTGCTGAGAGTTGGTAGCTGAAATGTTTAGGAATGATTTGATGATGAAACGAATGATTTAATGGAAGGTTTAATGTTAAAAATCAACTTTTAGTAAGAACGGCTATGTTTATAGATGCCTCTGTTGCCTATCATTTCAAAATCTTACTTACAGAAAAACATGTTTTGTAATCGAATATGTTAATAAACATTTGTAACTAGGCATTAATTGGGAGCTCAGCTTAGCCGCATTTATGCCTAGTCGACTCCCCGGCCAATGCATGTTTGTAATGTGCTATTTGCTTCACTTACACGCTGCTTTGGATAAAATCGTCTACTAAATAAAATACAATAAGATAACAAACAAACAAGTAAATAAATGTAAGTTAAGAAAATATAGTTGTGGAGATTATGAATTAAATAATTCCAAAAAATGTTGGCAAAGATTTACTCCACCTCTCGGATTTTCAAAAGGCACGAAATATCGCCAATTTTCCAGTTAATCTCTACGAACGTATACTTTTCTAGTGCATTTTCAGTAGGAAATTAATATTTATTGCAGACTTTCTTTTGAAAATATCACAGTCCTAGATTATTTATATCTTATGTGTATTTATAAATGGATTAGGTGGACATTCGTATAGCACAAATACAGGCCTTTGTATAGCCCAAGTCATAGGCCTGATTTTGCTATGAATGATAAAATATAATACTATATCATCTAATATGTAAGATAGCGAGGCAATTTAATATTTAAAAAATGGTCCATGGCACACCACTTTAATAACATGGCTAACAGTCTAATGTTTGTATAAAATGATTATAGTTCAAAATATGAGGTCTCAACATAACGTATTCGTATTAACAGGACAAAAGTTCTGATGAACTCCTGTTGCTTGGTATAAATAGAACAGCCATACCTGCAATCATGAAGTGCGATGCCTCGGTACTCTTAAATCCACGATTTACTAATAACTTTAAACAACCGAACATTAATCACGTTCCCTGTTGATGACTGATGTGGAGGAGACGGACTGTATCAATGGTCTGCTTGTACTTTGCGGTCACGCCTCAAAAAGGAACTGGAAAATGCACTGGTGGTTTGGGAAAGGGATTAACTTGGATACGGAGCTGGGGTATATGCGATTATGTAAACTACATTTCCAAATAAATTAAAATGCACACTTGCAAAACGGACTTTCGTGATCTCAGTTAGAAAATATACAGTCTAGAAATGCTAGGGGTGATATCCTAGCACTTTCTTTGTTTATATATTTATGGCACGTCATTAACTCGAGCTGTCTAGACGTTGAAATAACACTTTGTTTTCCTACAAACAAATCGTGAGAATTGGTGCCCCCCCCCCGTTTATTTGGCGAAAGCCGCGTGATGTCAAGGTCAAAGTGGCCGCATAGTCATGGTCAAGGGTAAGGCATTGATGGCTTCGGGACAAGTTAACACAAAAGAAATGGATTGGCACAGGATACTATATATTTTTGTATAATACAAGCCGGTTGTTTTAGCTGCAAGTGCACCAAGCGCACGGTGTTCTGTTCCATGTGTTCAATAATATGCCAAAATGACACACTTCCTCGGGACATGCTATCGAAACATGGTAATGCCTTGGCCGAAAGTTTAGTTTATTCGTTTGAGAATTTCCTTTTTATTTATATCACTAATGTGGAATTACTTATCAATAGTTGAATGATATTCTACTTTGCAGGTTAACGGACGAAATATTTACATATTTAATCGACTTGCGCTGAGTGTAAATGTTCATTTATTTATTGTGTAGAAAAATATGAGTTTACACAAGATTGTGAATGGGCTACTTATGTTTCATTTGTGAAGATATCAAATCCGATTCTTACAGCTAGATGTTCGTACTTTTTAGACCGGTGAGACGTGAACCTGGTATGTTAAATAAATGCATATAATCTACAGAATACAAATGAGTTAGTCCATTTATTGCATCACATAAAATGGGAGTACGCTACACAGCATGCTTTGAAAATCAAAGTAATTTCTGAAAAGTGATATCTAACACAGGATCTGCAAAGAAAAAACACAATTTTTGTTTTTATACAAATGAATGGATATTTAAAATTACTTTACTACGTAACAGACTGATATAATTTTTTTCCAGTCCATGTAATTGTTTTGACAGGCTCTCCCAGATGGTCTTGAGGGCATGCCAACATAATCCCTGCAAGAGATTCAGCTTGAAATTTCAATACAGTTTATCTAGCTAAATGTCTGTTTAATCAACAATTATTTAGCCCTGTGTTTGTTTGCACTCTTTATTATGTTTGTTGTTCTTGTTTTTGTATTATTTATTAGACGGTTATTAGATTTTTAAGCCAAATCAAAAGAGCGGGAATACATACTATGCGTCGGCCGCTCGGTCCGTGCTGTTCTTCGGCAGCCTCGTCAGGAACAAGTAAGCGTTTTAAACAAGAACAACTGGATGTCGCTAATCGTAAAATAAGGTGAAATATAATATTCACTCGTAATGCAAAGCATTAGGCCTAAGCTGAAACCGGAAATATCAATTTCACTGGGCTGTTGATACCTGCATTAAAAACACCAGGCCGCAATTTAAGTTCATCGCCGTGAAATAACTACTGCATCTTAACCAGCCAACGTGTTGCTCTTCTTATATACTTTATATGTCTCTATTGGATCACACAGACAGCTTATTCCAGCTTATAGACTACGTTACATTTTAAGAGTTGTTTATATAGCTGATTATATAGTTTGTGAATTACTCAATGTAAACGTCAGCGTGGCATCCAACTGGAAAAACTGGTATGTAAACCTTTGCATTCTAAAAATTGCAGTAGGTACCTTACATGGTCGGATGAGACCTTTATAATCCTATACAGTGTTTACATAACTTTGCGGTTGTTTTTAAAATGCTTCATGGAAGGGTTAAAAAATCATCCATATTTCCAAGCATTTCACGTGCACCATTATTTTAAGCAATGCTATATTAATCAGGAACATGGCTTATGTGCGTTGTGAATTCATTTTTTTCCATTATCAGATATCATTGTCGTCGTACACGTCCCCTTCACTCTTTATTCCATTTCACACTTACTGGTCGAGCACGACAATACACTTCACACACTCTACTCACAAAATGCACAAAACGATGACAAAGGTTTACATACTGATGTGTGCATACAAACCAAAAAAACGAGAAAGTATACCGTGCATCATTGTACATTACTCAGTCATTTTAATATTTTTTTATAATAACTCCAGTTCCATGACAGAAAGACATATTCCTCACTGACAAAGAAACTAAGTGTGACGATACACAACTCTTGTCAGAACGTGGGTATACAAATTAAATACTAAAACCATTGTATGGTCCGTTTCAAAAGTGGGACTCTTGCTTCAATGGTCGGCCTTTACAAACTACCAAGACGTATTCCTTCGTTTCAGTTTTATACCCCGTTTCTCTCCAAGTTCATTTTGAGAAGATCGGAATCTATACACCATGCTGGTCCATGCAGAAGACAGCTCTTTGTTTCACTCCTGATCCTGGCTTTCTGATTTTCTTTTCCATTGCTTGCTGGTGCTTGGTTTGATTTTCCCTTCATGTAATATACAACAGCTTATTTTGTTTTATAGCGTTTGCGTTGGAGGAGTCAACTCTCAGTTTTCTCCCCAAAAGGTACATTTATGTATGATTAAAATGTTTTGAGAGACATGGAGTTGTGTATGAATCGTTCGCGAAAACGCGCCTCTATGAAACAGAGATTATATTAAATATCATATACATATATATACAAATCTTTATACAGCCATATAAAAGACAATGTTCAGTTTGTTTCTAATCTTTTTCACAGCATCTCTTCTAGGTCCAGAGAAGTAATTGTGTTGATGCAACAGAATCGGACTTTAAATTATAAATAGGATTAAGCGTATCTGGGAGAATCGGAATTCCGAATAGAGTCTTCACTCCGAGTGAATTGTTGTTAGGAAACAATAGTTTTTCATCACAATAAATTCATAGCGGGAAGAAGCTCGAGCGGGTATCAGGTGCTGTGCGCGTGGGTAGCGCTCTTGGACTTGCTGACAAATTTCTTCTCTTTCACGCGCCGATTCTGGAACCAAATGGTGACCTGCCTCTCGGAAAGGTTTGTTGTAGCGGAAATGCGTCTTCTCTTGTCTTTGGTGATGAACTTACTAGTCGCGTATTCTTTCTCCAGCTCCTTGAGCTGCATCTTAGTGTAGGGGACGCGTTTCTTGCGGCCGCGGCGGTAGCTGCTCACTTCAGGCTGCAGGGGGACCACATCTACAACAAGAAATTAAAAATATATGAATAAATAAAATGATATCCGAATACATTAGGCTTATACCAACATTTCCAGGACATTTAACACAAAGCAATACCACGGTGCCAACGAGAACAATAACAATAAACCTACTTGTACCAAGACCGCGTGCACCTGACTGAGAAAAATTGCACGCTATAACTTTTTTGTTTATAGGTTTATCTCACAACATGTTTAGCTAGACTTTCATATCGTTTACACCAGGATACTGAATAACTATATTGTTGAATGATCATATTATGACACTAGATGGACGGAGCTTAACGGCGCTCTTGGATGTTTTCCCACATAAATGTCAGCTCTTCACTATAAACACGGAGGAACTTAATTTTGGTTACTGGGAATTCCACAATAATGTCCTTATTTCTTTATTTTGAATGCTTGACTTTAGTTCTAATATTGAAATTACACACTTTTAAAATATATTTCAAAATAGATATCTGTATTTCCAATATTTTTACAAAAAAACATCTGCATAAAAATGTTTTGAAGTCTTGGCAAAAAAAAACACACCTGTAAATTAGGTACGAACATAAGTGTACGTGCGCTCGTGGGAGTAAAGTATTTTTTAAAGAAGGTGTCAGAACTTAACATTTCCCATATACTAAAGTGTGTGCGTTTCAGTAAGTGTCCTCTTAGGCCAGCGCTCAGTGCGCAGGTAAGCATTGACATGAGATAGTAAGCTTCATAGTCACGCACAAAAGTAACAGTAAACTATCCTAATAATGTACTGCGTCAATTCATCCCCCTACTGTACACATTCACATCTAAAAAACATAACTAAATTAGAATGCATTCCCTCTAAACTATACACTATTCAGATATTCAGACGTAAGGGTTTGGTCACAACCGACTCCACACACTGGTAGATATCCTACGTTTGCGGCAAGTGACGTATTTCGTTTATTACCACCTGTTGATTTTTATATTTTTATTTTATATTACTGCCATTATTTTACTAAGGTGTTTCTGACTGTTTCCCTTTTTTGAATGTATAAAGAAGGTGTGTGTACATATATATGTACATATATATGCGTTTGAAAAGGTATGACGTAGACCAATTGCGCTAGAACTAAATAAACTAAGCTACTGCAATGTTACTGCAGTTATTGAATTAAGAAGCAGATATCAGTTCCGTCTTTCTTTGAATATTGCCTTCTGTTTCTTTTGTATTTTATTGCTGAATACACCGGGAGCGTAACAATGGCCTGTCTTGTGTATTAACTTAATAATGCTAACAAAATATTCCCGGTAATTTGATGCCACAGACCTGTACTGATTGGCCAAAGTACCAATCAGATGCATCTTATCAATACTGTTTTACTCATTTCCCGGCGCAAGTCACAATATGACTTGAGAATGTCGCAGCATTTCACGGTTGTCATTTCTGAAGTACTTTTCCACAGCCTGTTTGTGTGCAGCATTCTCGGTTAAACCCACAAATAGGCAATTCCATTTCGATAAAACGAGCACCTTGGACATTCAAGCCACAAGCTGCATTTTTAAAGCTCGATAAAAGATAGACGACAAGCAGAAATCTAGACAAAAACACCCCCCCCCAAACACACACACGAAGTCATAGGTCATTGTCACGTTTACTCAGGGCAGCCCTTGCTGCAATTATTATACACTATGCAATACTTAAAAATGCAAAAAAGGGGAAACGCAGTTCTGGCGGTTTCATTTTCACCCTTGCAGCATTTCTAGCGTTAAAATATCATTCCTCGTACTGTGCAATTGTGCTTTTGTAATTAAAGGAAATTTGAGGTTATAAAGCATATACTGTGCAGTATATTTCCTTGGGGTATCCATACAGGCACTCTGTCGTATCTGCACTTAAAAATGTTACATATCGTGTGGGTGGAGAGAAGAGGTGAAAACGGGAATATGAGATAATGTCGTGACAGCGTTTTTCTGCAGGTAAGTAAAGAATTCAAATCCATGTTTAACACGCCCGCTTGCTATACAACTCAGACCAATAAAAGTAATTTTACTGTCATACTAGAAGCTCGGAGTATCATACAGTAAATGTCTAAAATGCATCTGTAAATACCGGAATTAAAATCGCTCGGTTTAAATGCCGAGGCTTATATTTAAATGGTGGAAATTTGCTGGCAATCATTAAGCAATGAGCTTAGAAGACAAATGTAAATTTACCAGTACATGCACGCAGATCAGATATCGACATGCGCGAAGCTGCAGAGAGGAATGAGAAAACATCGCGTTTGGCATTGTCTCTGTACCAACATTATGGCGAAGACATATCATCGGAATCAAATGCTGTTATTGTTATATATTAACGATTTTGCAGACACGCCGATTAGCTCAAAAATGGAAAAACGCACCTGACTTTAGAAGATTAATTTTAACAGCGTATTTTAAGTTTCTTTGTA
Source organism: Petrocephalus schoutedeni (assembly GCA_026780765.1). Classification (NCBI taxonomy): domain Eukaryota; kingdom Metazoa; phylum Chordata; class Actinopteri; order Osteoglossiformes; family Mormyridae; genus Petrocephalus; species Petrocephalus schoutedeni. The sequence continues at coordinate 1,086,310 of JAODKL010000038.1, forward strand.
AGACATTTTGCGCTGTATGTATCAGCTGAACATTTTCCATTACTTCCCGAGATTTCTTTTAGAACGTTTAGCCTTTCTGTAAAATCAACTGATTATTGAATCTGTGCGTAACCTATTGACAAATTTGTCTTAGGGTATAGATTGTTGAAGATTTTTTTATTGCTGTGTTACAAAAAAATCATACAAATTAACATACAAATTAACCAGTACTTAAGTAACCGAGGTATCGAAGATCCTCTGTAGAACTATACATATAACATGTCAATAATCATCATTTCTTGAGGGCGTTCGTACATTTGAAATGAATTTTTTGAGATTATTCTTATCTTTTTTTAATAACTTTTACACTAATCTGAAATACTCTGTAAACGTCCTTAATGCGCCAACATGCTGATTTCCATACCTGGGAACGGCGATTTCCAGAGATGAGCGGACTGCGTTTGCTCTTTAGAACAGTACACCTGCCCGTCCCAGCCGTTAGAAAGAGCCCAATGCTGGTAGCCCTCCATTGGAATCAACGCATCGTGCCGCGTTTCGGGATGTGAGCTAATACTGGGGACCACTGATACGTCTAAGTAACCCGGGACTGCCTGATATGAGCTGGCAAATCCAGGATAAAAAGCGAACTCTTTAGCCCTGCTGGATAGTTCTTCCGTAGGCAACGAGCTGCTTGTTTCGGCGTATTTCTCCACTGGGTGATAAGAACAAGGCTTCTGCTGCAAGTTGTGTGAGTGAGACAATCTGCAGCCGTAATAAGGGCTTCCAAAAGGGTAACCATAGCCCAAGGATGCGCTAGAAGAAGTTTGGGGCGCGGGACACTGTCGGCCGGCTTCTGTAGAGGATATGTCCGAGTACACTGAGCCCTGGTGAGTCGCTATGCTGCCAGCATGTCGCCCTAAAGCTGGGTGCGAAATAAGTTCTCTGCAGTGGCTCGCAGGGCAATTCCCGCTTAGTCCCTCCATGGTTTGGTTTTTATTTTGAATATTTTCATTCGGGGTTTTTTCATAAACGTACATCAGTGTGTCCGCCCAGCGTGAATGCAGGACCAGCGAAGTCGTCATATCACGCGCTGCCGACGCTTTTTAAAAGTCGACTACTCCAAGATAGACACCTCATTTCCAAGTACATTTTTACGCAGGCGCATGCGCATACGACGCCCGAGTGTCTAGTTCGTTAAGGCTGAGGCTCCAGGACACGTGACAAATTAACGAGGCAGGAGTAAGAGGGGAGGGGGAATTCATCCCTTTAAAAATCTACCCCCTCACTTTCCCCTATAGCACTATTTGAAGAGCAGCCAGACATCTCATTGGATAAAGTAAAACAAAAAAAATCCTGAAGGGGAACCTTAGGGCCGACTTCGGAGCATTGACGATGATGCCAAGCTGTACATTTTGTCTAATTCTATAAAAATCATATTGAATTTAAGTAAACATTATGTATAAATAAACATCATACATATAGTACTATATATATAATACATAATAAACATTATATAAACGTGCGTTCCATGTTCCATTTAAGAAAACGTTTAAGAGTATATTTTAGTATATTTTTACTACACCATCTATTTTATTTTATTTAGTTCTGGCATCTTATCACGACACATTGACAATGAAATGAAAATCCGCGTAGAGAAACACGCCAGAGGGGCGGAAAATATTAAATTCTTTGCGAATAAGGGAAATTGATCGTATATACTTGCACATACTTTTAGTGTTTGTTAAAGACTTAGGATTTTATACAATAGGTTATATTAAATATAAAAAACAGTTTACTGTTATAGTGTCGACTATTGCGTTAAGCAAGATAAATTCAATCACAGTTTCAAAGGACAGCTTTTACTATAAACAGCTGCGATGTAGTTAAATATTTTTTCTAATTACTTAGACTGTACATTAGTAATTAAAGTGATGACGTTTTAGACCTTGGATTTAAATTCTTAACTTTAATGTTTCCTCTGAGTTGCACACATAGTCTTTTCCAACTCTGTGTAAAATGATTAAGGTATAACTAAATATCCGTACTACAGAAATCTTTCATGAAACACAAAATTTTGAATAGTACATATCAGCTTGTAATTTTGACATTGAAATTATTTTCTTTACTGTTCAAACTTTTGGAACATCTAGAAAACTTGCACAAAGGGCAGATTCTGGGAAGTCCAAGGTCAAGGTAAAACGCGGGAAAACGGAGTCGTAATCATAGTCTAGACAGAAGAGAATGAACTTCACACCAGCACGTTCGAGTTTACATGCCAAGGCATTGCAGTTAAGAGAACTTCATATGGCTTAAAGAAAGACAAGGTAATACACTGAAGTCCGAACAGGAAGCAATGTATGAGTTTAAAGACGTCTACACTGCAGAAATACACTAGCCATTAATTGTATACTTGATACAGAGGGAAATACCACAATCGGATATGAAATAATAATATTACTGGTGGTTTAACCTTCAGATACAAAGTAGATGCGATTTATTTCAGGTATGTTATTTAAAGATAATGCACATATATAAATTAAAAATGCGTCTACAATTTAACGTAAAATTGCATTATCTCTCGCCTGACTTTCACCTCATCTCTGTTCTCCTGATAAATAAATTTAGAATTTTTGAATATTTGAACACGCAGACTATCAGAAGGTTAATTTGAAGTTTCAAATTACCTACGACTCTCCTCTGATGAAGTTTGGTGCATTCCAGTCGAGAGGCTAAAGGCTAATTATTTTTTTTATCGCGTTAAGCACAGCGAAGCAGACAATGAATATTTTCACAGGATAATACCAAGGCGGACATATAGCCGATTCTCGGAGAACATATACAATTGTACATATGTACATGATTAAAATGCTTTTGATTATAATGTATCATTCGCAGACGTTAACAAGTTATTTACAGTTTAAGCAGCGGTCTGACTTATGCCGATTCAGCAAAATAGGACACTGTATAGTGAAAAATACGACTGTTTTGTTTGATTCAAATGCTTTCACCGTCATTCAAAATTACAATAAGTATCCCATAAGTATTTCATTGCGATACACAGTCCGGTTGAACATAATAATTTCACTAATTATGACAAATGTATTCGAGAATCTAAATCTCAACTATGTATCAATATGTATGCATGTTATGCATGTCATGTATGTATGTCAATCAATCTAAATAGCGAATCTATCAATGTCGATTTCGTCCTTAGTTGTACTTTATCAAATCCAAGACAACTGCGACTGTGTGAGATTAAATATTGTCGAATGCAATCGGATTAATATTCATATCAGTTAATTCAAACGTGGGTTTTAGTTGACTTCATATATACCTTGGGGTATGTTCGCAATAATACCCACCATGCCAAATGCGCACTCAGTCTGGAAATACATTTTTATTTGGAAAAATATAACTTTAATGCGTGGGATTTTTCTTCATATATGCCTTTCATTTCAGTGTATATGCTGACAAACTTGTCTTGCCCTGGATATGAGTTGGGTTCTAGGTCTATATCTAGTAAGTATCGCATCTCCCTGTCAACATAACTTGAACTGAATTGAACAGTAAGACATTGTTTTTTTCATGTGGTTGCTTTGAGTGTGCACATATTCAAAACAATGAAAAACAATTCAACGGAATGAAGAGATGGGGTGAAGAAGAAGTGGACGGAGTGTGTGTGTGTGTGTTATGTATATAATGTGATGTGATAAAAAAAGTTATTTTGACGTTGTGGGGACAATTTTCTTCCGGAATGAAACAAAAAATTCCAAAAGTCTAGTATTTAGTTTGGTTCCATATAGTTAAGGTTAGGACTGGGAAGGGGTTAAGGTTGTCATTGTTGGGATTAGGGTTTTCCCATAGAAGTGAATGGCGCGTGTGTGTGTTTGTTTGAATGCATGATTGAGTTGGTGTGAGCAGTGACTAAACACAGGAGACTTCAGGAACTGCTTATATTCTGGTTTTGTTGAACCTGTATGCTTTTATTCTTCTCCGAAATGTTTCGTCGAAGAATAGCCTTAGCAACAGTGAAAAATCTGGGCGGCAGTGTCTTCATTACACGTATTAAATTCAGAAAACATAATTTGTTGTGCGAGACCTTTTCGTTTGATTGTCTGAAACCTGCGAGTCTTAAGGTTAAGGTCAATTTTCGGCCATTGTCTTCTTAGTAAAAGATTATTGGTAACAATTGATACTGTATATGCACTCTATTGTCCATATAGTGTCAAACAAAGAGGTCTGGCTGTGTCAGAACATCAGCAGCTCGGAGGAGATAAATCCTTTGCTTTGTTATCCACGAGACCAAGTTATAGGTATTGGTATAGACATAATCAATTAGACATTATCAATACAGTTTTAGTCATTTATCTGTTTGATTTAATTGGAAATGTGAGCACATACAACAAAGCTTTTAACTGGGAAAACTCAATACTGAAGTGAGTTTGCCGTGAGAATAAACATTGAATGAATTTAACAGATACCTTAAATTTAGCAGTTTTAAATTTGATCTCAGAATTCATGGCAGTTCTCTACCACATTTGTTTTTGCTTATTCATGTTTTTTTATTAAACACAACAAAACCTTGCTTTGTTTACCAGAAGTGTATGAGGGATATTTTTTGATAAAATAACAGCTTTACAGGGGAACTGTTGCTGTTGTATAGTTCCATGTGAATTCCATGTGTTCCATGTGCAACTATGTTTCTGTGTACTCTGAAATGAGCAGAAACTAGCGTTCGACGTGGAACAAAACCGACAAGAGACGGAGCAGGAGAGAAAGGGGCCTGAGCGACTGGAACCGCGCATTCAGTAAGTCAAAGCAAAAAACTCTGCAACTTGCGGCTTCGCTGAGACCACAAATCTGTGACAGAATCAGTTACTGCTAGAGACCAACTAGTATCATTTGAAACTCAAATACGTCTACAGCTGTAATTTGGGACACTGTGCTGGAGATGCGAGACCAAGGCAGTATTTTCGCCATTCTGTATATTGACCGTTATTTTTACTGACCAGTGTACAGACGAAGTCTTGTATGCCCAGTTCATTATGAGACCGCATAGGAAATTATAAAGCAACGGAATTATTTATGAGCGTGTTTACTTAATATTTACAAAATAGCTCGTTAATAAAACAAAAATTATATGAAACAAGGTTTTCCAAATCCCTGGATTTGCTGTATCTTCAATGGATATGGTTTATTATCCTGGTATTTTCTATAACGCAAGGATGAAAGCAAATTATTAAATTATTAAATGCATTTGTCTCTGATTCCCAGGACTCTAAATTTGAAGAATTTATACTTAATATATCTGGCAAAGACAATCGAAAAAATGCATTAGCTAACAAACGCCGTCGCAGCCATCTTGCAAAGCAACACATTTAAAAAATAAAATATAGTATGTCTCTTTGTTTTGATAATCATATAATTGTTACTTCTTCTATATCATCTAAAAGGCCGACTTTTAAAATGGGGTTAGACTTCACTCACCATGGCAGAGAACAAAGTCAGTCATTAATGAGAAATGCATTTTTTCTTAAACAAGCATAATACTTAAACACGACAACTGGAAACCAAAAAAGCACACTTAAAGATGAACTAATGAAGAAATTAGGACCAGGTAAGGCTAATGCAAATGTTGCAAATACTTTATGTTGAACCTATTTCCACTGAAGCTAGACTGATGCGGGTTTTTTGCGGCACAACTGGAAGGCAAGATGAAATTTTGATTCAATTTTGATGAAAGTCTGATTCAGATACAGATTGAGTAAACATTATGAAGTACTTTCACTTTCATATTTCTCTTTTTTTATATTTCTTGTTTTATTTTTTTGTTTATTGCAATGCACAAATAAGTTTTTATTTCAAATTTCGGCACTGTGTACAAAAAGGCTAAATGCAAGCGGGAATAAGCGCATGTCCTCTTATAATATTCCGACTAAGTGGCAAAACACAAGTGCTACGGAAGTTGTGCATGTATTTTGTACGATAACAGAAGCTAAATGTCGGGGGAAATGGCCCGAGCTTACAGACCTGTCGCGTCGGAAGTCCAAGTTCAAGTTAAAAGAGGCGGTCACTATCTGTCCAGACAGCTCAACAAAAGTGAGAGCCATTAATTAGCCCGCTTTAGCCCATAGTTTGATGTTACATTCCATCCTCTTCCTTGTCAAAATCAAAACATTTTTTTGCGAACGTTGTTAAATATTTCAGTGTAAGATGTATACCGAGATATTTTGAATTATTATTCATAATTTTCTCACTTTTTAGTGAGAGGAAGATTGGACTATCCAGCCGTTGCATTGCGTCGCTGATGAGGTAACTATACTATTAGGTTGATCACATACTTCTTAACGTTTTTAAAAGATGGAACCATGTCTGTGTAACTTATTATGTTTGGCATCGACGAATGCCAATCAGACTGCCTGCCAGGGAAATATACACTATCACACACACATTCCACATCAAATGTATGAACTGCTATCTAAACATAGACTGAATTTATAGACATAAATACATACGTGCGTGACGTAGAGATATCGTTGAGATAGAGATTTTTTTATCGCGTATTGTGTAGTGTAATGGATTTGAATTATAAAGCGCAATTATCATCTATCTATCTATCTATCTATCTATCTGTCTGTCTGTCTGTCTATCTGTCTTTTTGCGAGGTGCCTTCGTTATAACCAAATGTTACATGTGTGACAGTATAACATAAATATATAAGTATTATTCAGTTATTGATTGGTTGTGTGGTGATCTTTAAGGCTGCTGACATGGGTGAGTACATGATCCTCCGGATAAGATATGTTTTTTCTCTTTTTTAGTAGTAAAACAGCATCCAATGTCCTGTTTCGGCGAACTTTCAATTTTAATGCTCAGCTGTTCAGTTTGCTTCAAATAATCGAGGCTAGAAAGTCTTGTGTCATAATTGAACGCAGCTTTTGTGAAACATTTGTGCAGTTCAAGGGGGTGCAACTAATTAAAAAAACATTAGGCTTTTTCAGAATTGTTCACTTATCTTTGTCCATCTGAAAAAGGAAGAACATAAAACGAGAGAACATGGGAAGTTTTTTTTCCAATGTATTACGAAGGAAAATTTACGGGACCATATTTGACATGGTGTAGAACGCGGCAGTACCCCGATATTTTGTGTATACGTCACTAATACCTCGCTACCTCTGAATACTGTATCAGGGATTTCATTAGGGATCGTTAATAATAAACAAATATAAATGAACAATTTACATGTTTGAATGGAAAACAGACAGAGAGAAGGCCCGGTAGTCATGTAGTGTGTGAAAAATACATTTGGTAGCATATTTCTTACAGCCCATGTGGAAGCTGGTTTTCTTTATTTGGTATGTTTGGCCTTGTTCATGACATATTATTTTATTTTACATTTAATCACATTTATTTCATACAGAATGCACAGTTTCTTTTTTGGTAAATATTACAATTAAGTTAAAGCACAAAAGAATTGGCTGATGTAGTTGTTAGAACTTGAATGAATAACACTATGTCTTTTATACCTTGACAAATTAAGTATTCCATTACTGTACTGCGTAATATACAGTTTATGCCTTACTTGCGGGTGGATATGACGAACTGGATAATTTCATGGTGGCTTCTTTTTAACCGTAAAATAAAAACACTTTATTAGCATAAACCCGTCAGCGCCGGGTGCAAGAAGTGGCTCATATCATATATAACTTTGTCACTTTGCCTCCTTAAATATGTTTTTGGTGTTTTTCCCTTTTATGCATTTTTATGAAATTATAAAACATGATCAAAGGGACTGAAACACCGAGAGGAAAACAGTAGATTCCTCTTGGAGACCTCTCAGCTCTCCCATGAGAACAAAGGATTCTGGACATTAATTTCATTTAATTACATAACATAGATAGCCAGTCTTGGGTATGAGCATTAATTACAAAAACTTTAAGAGTGTAAAGGGAATATGTAGCAAACATCCTTGTTAGCATTTACAAATTTTGTAAAAAACATCCAAAAAGATATTAATCATTCTGCATGGTTAACTCACTCCTCTGAAATAGCAGTATTATTATGTCTGGCTGGCCATTTCCTGCTTCACTCAGGTTTCAGTAAAAGAACTTGTTCACCACTATTTAGGTGCTTCTCCTCTTCCTCGTCATTAATATTATTATGATTATGATTATTATTAGTTGCACGCTTTTTCATCTAAGAGTAATCCAAAATCGACTCACATACTATAAAACTATAAAACATAATAGTGTATAGAAATAGCATCTAGAAGTATATTATCATTATAGGCTAGATTCAAGGGACATCAGTCTTGCCAGCACTTAATCGGGCTAAAAGACTGGTCGATAAAAAAAACTATTGTTTCAATTAAAATTAATTAAAAAATAGGTTAAAAAGAAGTGGCACGTGCTTGCAATACTAAACCGCAGTGCATGTCGGCCTACATGCGGACGTATGAGAGAGGGGCAGAGACGGCCCCACGTACTTCAGCTGACGGAAATTGAAAACATTGCATGTTTCCGGGCGGATGGTGAAACATTAATCTGTCTGCGCTGACTGGATTTTTAACCCAATTTATCCCATATTGGCGCACCAATTGTGTCATAAATACGCTAGGTCAGGACCCCCAACGGAAATACTTGACGTGGGGTGCGTTTCCCAGAAGAACTACGTTAGCAACTTGCGGAGTGTTTCCCGAAGCCTTCTTACGTACGCTATACGCTGTTCGTAAGTTCTACCTTAAGTTGTCTCTTAACACCACGACTTGTTTCCTGAAACGTTTTTAGTTAAGCATACCTTGTGTAAGACATTCTTCCGTAAGGTTGCTCTGAGCCACTCTAAGCTGTGTCTCTGCTGTCAGCTCATACCACTAGCGGCCCCCACATTTCGGACCTCAAGCCTCGGAAATTAGCAAAATACAGTATGTACTCTAAGCATTCGACAAGTTGTGTGGGATTGGGTTTCACAACTAAACATCACTTAACTAAAAATAACTGGAGGGCGTTTCCCGATAACAGTGACTCTTAGCGACTTAGGAAGACTCTAAAAATATATCTTACAAAAGACATTTCTTTTCCCACCCCTGATTCCAGAACAATCTCATAAGAGTTTGCTTAAGGGAGAGCTTCTTAAGAGCGACCTTAAACGGCCCCGGAACACCTGGGGTGACTTTCCGGAAAGCTTTGTAAAGCTAAGTAGTTCATCTTGTACTTAAGATCAATCGTAGCGAGCGGTTCCTGAGAGGGGCGTTGCATGTGCAGGGGATATGGGTGTTACCAGTGCTTGAAGTGGGAAAAAATAAGTGCAGGAACTCTAATTTTCCGACAGATCGGATCAGTTTCAGTAAGTACCG
>JAODKL010000038.1:1132807-1150755 GCA_026780765.1 Petrocephalus schoutedeni
GCCAGCCTGGCCAATGTCCCCCCATTACAAACAGCCTGGCTGTGGCCCCCCTACCCATGAAAGCCGGCCTGGTCACAGCCCACCCTCCCCCATTAGGACTGGACTGGCCACAGTGCACCCCTCCCCCATAGTGCGGGCACCGGGTATCCGATCAGATGGACGATCAAACACTAATCATTCCCTGCCGGCCCATCCTGCGGAAAGCCGCCATTAATTCTGCAGAATTACATGGAAATGGGAGCCATCCTTTACGCAGCGGCGCAGCCGAGACAGTTATACGACGGGGCCGCCGCACGCGGCAGATGGGCGACCCGGCTGTGCATATTAAACACCCCCCACCACCCATGCCCTTGCGCTCCGGCACATCCTCTCTCTCTCTCTCTCGTTCACTCCCTCCTCTCCTTTGTCTTCCCACTTTCCTCTCGTCCTTACTCTCACTCTCTCTCTCCGCATCTCCTTGTCTTTCTGGTCTTTTAGACTCCCCCTGGGTCTCCGTAATGTTTCTAATACATATGGACTTTTAATCTACATGGTAAAACTGAGCCATTATTTCTGCTATGGGGTAAAAATCGAGGTGATCTGGTATCGCCTCCAGGGCGCGTCACCTACACTCTCCCGATTCCTCCCTAGTCGGGCAGAAGCGGACTCAGTGGGAACTCCCTGCTTGACCCCGACAGCAGCGCTGACCCGCCCACATCGTAACTTGTGCATGTGCTGACATGTCGGTCCAGCTCTAAGTTAAGAAGAGACTTCCTCGAGGCATCTGACTTCTCTGAATGTCGCTATGTGTGGAAATGCTTGATAAAATACGCCGAGTAACAGAATCAAAACAAACACTGCTTTAAGATATTTTTTCAGTGAAACTGATTCAAGACAAGAGCACACATACACACTTTGTGCAAGAGAAAAGCATTAAACAAGGTGCTGACTTTCACATACTGATGCACCTACCCATTTATTTTATCATGGATAAACGGATGTACGAAGAAAGTAAATAAAACAATAAGTAAATGATTTTTTTTGCTTGTCGCTCCTCCGAATCGGCATCTCTCCAGCCTCGCAGGACGCCAGCTCCCCGGGCAGCATTGCTACAGCTTTGCTCTGGGGCTGCTGCAGGAGGTCTGGGCCGTTTCTCTGATATAATGAAGCGCTTCATGTTTCAAGGTCCGGCAGAAGGAATTCCAGCTTTTTTATTGCTGCTTATTTTCTCTGCAGGATCGTTTACGGCAGCGGTTCAGACGAATTGCCCTGGTCAAGGGTACAGATTCCAGGGAGCCCGTAGGACGGCGACACGGGTCCAAAGCAATCAGCCAGAAACGGGCTGTGACATGCGGCGACACCCATGAAAAGGCTGAGAGATTAGGTGGTGCAGAAACATCATTTCAGGATTTTTCTGTCCCACTAAAAAGCAGTGTGACCTCTGACCCTGTTACCAAAATATACTGAAACAACAGAAGATTGTATACGAGCACCGCCGCTTTGTATTAACGCTGTTAAAACCGAAATGTATTGGAATAGGATGGAAAGTAGTTGTGGATGGTGAGTCTTAACTGGCTGGCAGAGTGACCAATATAGTTGGTCAATTATCTTGTGTAAATTCTGGTCTCCTTTCTTTTTGAAAGAAACGATACACTATACCAGCACGGTTCCTTCTCAAGTGATTTCACTTGACACACACAGCTTAGTTGGCAAGCCAACTATCAAACTAGTCTACTAATCACTGCACAGGTGATCAAAATCTCAATGTTAACTTTATTTACAATATTTACAAATGCTAGTGGCGAAGTATGACATACAAATGATAAACTCTCACTCTCACATTTGAAACGAAATATTTCTGCGCCCTTCCATGCTACCGAATGAATGAATACTTCACATTGCCAACATCACGTGAAACCTATCAGTCATGAGCATTAATATCATTGGTAGTTGATCCTGTCTTGTCGAGTGATCTCCCAATCACCATGCAGAGAAGACTAGCTTCCAGGTGGGTCTACAATATCGGACTGCAGTCTACTTATCCAATCAACATTACCTAAGGAAAAATTATGTGTAAAGTCCTCTTTGGCCAGTGAAACTGGGTGTCCGGGCAGGTTCCAAAAACACGTAATCAGACCATATTCATAAATAAGCCTTCATGTATTCTCCATTTGGAAAAAAGAACATAAATCGTGCATAGATTTACAGTGGTTGCATGCAGCTATCTGTAAGGAACAACCCACTGACCCAATGACGGAATCCAACAGAACATGCCCCGTCAGACGGAGTCAGTGGTAAAGCATGTCGCGACATGGCTGATTTTAGTCAGGGAAACTGAGAAACAAATGATTATCTGCTTAAATTAAAGGCAGTTGGACTCAACAGGGATCCATACAACTTACCAAAGGACCAGTGGACCATGGACATTGATATGTGGCCAGGAATCAGGTTTCCTGACATTTATATATACCTGATTTCTAAGCTGGGGAAATAAACTGTCTAAACTTGCTTTGTGGATTAACCCCTTGTAAGGAAAACTGGGTCTGTCTTGGCTTGCTAACACTATCGAACCATCCCTCACTTTGCAGAACACAAGGCTCATCATTATGGATGTTTTTAATAAATGCCAACACTCTGGTGTAATGGTGTAACACAATTAGGAGCGAACCCTGTTTCCCTGTATTCTTTAATAAATGCTGACAAAAATACTTTACATATTACTACCACCAGTGTGTGTACATTACGATATATATGAATCATGCAAAATATTAAACAGACGAGTAGTCAGTACAATCTATCAATCCAACATCAATAATTCGAACTGACAATCATAAATTCATGTTTCAGAGCCTTGATTCCAGTTGTTTCTGAGGACTGCAGCAATCCATTTGCTTTTCTTTTTGCAGTCTGTCAAAAGAAAGCCCTGATTTCTGGTTAAGTTGATTTGCACAATAGCTCTTTTCCATCTTAGATGTCCTCTAGCTAAACGCTAACACTTTTTTTTTTTCTTTCCACTCAGCGGTTGTCAGCGCAGTGACTCCCCCCCGCTGTGACGTCATGTGCATACCCTTTATTGGTCAGCCCAAAGCTCTAAATGCATGCCGATTCAACTTTCGGACGAGGCTCAAGTCTTTTGATGCACGTGGCGAGCTGCTGTGCATGTTTTATCAGTCCGTAGCGGCTTACGTGCTTCCCTACACTGAGACCAGTTTGGGAACTGGCATCAGTCCAGGTAATGCCAAATGCCTGATTAAACTCATTAGGAAGGTCAGCTCCATCACGGGACTCACCCCTGACACACTGGAGGCAGTAGCAAAAAAGAGGATGTTGGCAAAACCGGACAATATTATGAACAATTCTGCCCGTCTGTCTCAGGGCGCACTACCCTGGAGCACACTCTGCCACTGGCTCGTTCCTAGAAAACGTTACTGGGGGTGGTTCCTGCCACCAGACACCACAGCGCCTCCTCCTGACGTGCCACTCCCCCACCCCCAGCCATAACAGCCAGGAAGCAGCTCATCTTGAAATAGTAATGTCCGGTGCTATCAGCTTTCTGACACATTACAGTACCTCTACTAATTTATTTACGAATAATCATTTCCCCTCTTAATATTTATTTCATTAACATTTGCATTATTCTGTTTCTCAGGATTCTATTTGTGTGAATCTTTTAATCTGCTTGCACATTATTGGTTTCTGCTTCGTTTGCACTGAGAGTGCCGTCTTACGTTCTCTGTAGAGGATAAGGTGTATGTTTGTCTGCGCTCTACATACCCGCTGCTCAATGCACTAGAATTTCCCTCCGGGATCAATAAAATTCATCCCAAAATTGAATTGTAATTCTAAGCACCCCCCCGACTCGCACACAGCGTTCGCGCCACCCAGCGTCCCCGATCAGCACAGTCGTCGCCGCTCACCTTGTCAACAAGGCGAAAGGAGGCTGTCGGGCCTGGGTCTCCTTTCCTCTGCGTCTACATGTGACTCCAGCAATAATAATAAAAATGCCACGCGGGGGAGATGTTAACAATGCCGTTAGTTAATACTGCCAATATGATAATATACCGACACAGCTGGATGACAGTGAAGCATAATCCCTCAAAGAATTTCCACTCCGCCAAGATATCCTGGTCATAAATCAAGACACAGTCAAATTAAAACTGGCAGCACGTTTGTGAATTATTTATATATATATATATATATTTTTTTTTTATTTATTCATTTTTTTTTTACTGAATCTCAATTACAGAGAACAGCCCCGTCGAAAATGGAGCCATAACATGAAAGCCAGTGGGGAGGGCGCGCTCGCAGTGTGAGGAACGTGGAAGCCCACCGTCGCATCCAAAAGGCTGATCTCCACTGGGTGAGAACAGCGCGGATTTTAGCCTTCAGGGGCATTTTAGCAGGTTCTTTAGCAGCCCGGCCTGTCGCTGGCACATATGGAAGAGGAGGCAGCACTGACTGCGGCCAAGAAGATGTTTAGAAAAAAAATGCGTCTGCAGCTCGTGTTGCCCACCAGCCCGATGCCTCCTATTGGACGGCTCCGTCTGGTCAGTTGTACCTGGTCACCACTCTGGCTCAGCTTAATCAGACCATGCCCACAGTGGGCAGCAGTGCCACTCAGCCTCCTGCCTGTTCTTCTAATTCAGAGTCAGTGTCTGTTTCTCTGCAGCTGTGCTGCTTTGCGCTCCAATGCACTCTGTCTGGCTGCCGCACTAGAGTTTCTCCACCTGGAATAAATGAAGTACTTCAGTGGGTCAATCTATCTAAAATATGCATTTCTTGAAATATGGGCGCCTGATAGCACAGCGGCACCAGCATTCACACCACACACTGGCCGGGGGTGTGGACTCTGAGCTCACATGTGACCCCTTGTGTAAGAAGGCCAGTGCGCACAATCCTGTCCATCAAAACGCACACAAACTGCTGCTTTCCGTGCCAGGTTACACTCACAATTTGTCCATTGCTCAAAAGTGAAAAGGTTTGCTGAAATTTTGTTTGCCCATATATTTACCGAGGATGCCGTATTATCTTTCCACGCAGTGATTAATGCTGAATTTTAGCCTACGGCTGCATTGTGTGTGATAAGTACTCTGGGTAACGTCTCTGGGTAAATTTCACCAGCAGCCAGGTCAACACGCCGTGCAGCAGTGATATTGGTCAGGCAGGAGCCCGAGGTAACAGAATATAAGTTCCTACATATATATACAAATACACAGCCCAATGCAGAGACGGCAGAGCTGCACACGTGCATGTAGAGACAGACACATTCTGTCACGCCAATTGTTTTGGCCAGGAAAGCCACAAGCTGCAAGTCTTTGCCAAGAATGTGTATTTTTGACCTTTATTTTGTATTTGCGTTGTTTCGTGAACTGAACCAAGATGGGTTTTGGTAATTCTTACTGTTCCGTTACAAAAATTCATCTAAGTTTCCCGGTTCCAGTTCACAGAAAGGAAACGCACGTTCCACTATGTATTTAGTAACTGGCCACAGAGACCAAAACTTTACAAACATAAATCAGTTCCATTTATTCAGACTGTGCACCATGCCAGACATTATAAGTGGCCAATCTACTGCACGTCGCCTCCAAAGGCCCTAAGAAACAGGACAACAAGTAAGAAATAAGCCCATTACAAAAACCTCGAACAATTCAACAGTTAACTTCTGCTTTAAAACTTTTGGTGCACATTCAGATGAGTATAGCCATTCTGCCCCTACCTTTGTAAAAGTATGTAATTGACATTTCAGAGTAATGGTCAAAAGGCATGGGTGAAGCCAAACTTTTAGGCAGTCCTTGAAGCATTTACGATCTCCATACCACATGTGAAAGCAACGCTGTAGGTGGTAAACGTTAGACAATCTATTGAATCTTACTTTGGAGTTGTAGACTTTCAAATGCTATTCTCAGACTGCTAACCTGAAGAGTTACTGTGAGGTATTGCATGAATTACCCATTGATTAATGAGTTTCAGCTCCACACCGACAAGGAACGGACCAAACGCACTTTTATCAACAACAGCAAAATGCAAAGGTCCTACACAACATCATCAGGCCTGCGTATGCACTTTATGAACACCAGCAAAGCAGAACGGCACCATACTTCTTAAAGATGCACATAGCTGCAGTGCCGCAAACCGTTTATCACAGGGTGTCAAGCAAAGATTTAAGCGCAGCGCCATCTGGTGGCCACATGAGAAAAGACAACTTGTGGAAATACAAACTTTCGGCCTGCAAAGGAAAGAAAAAAAGAGCCCAAAAAGAACTCTCAGTATTCATTCATCTAGCTACAGTGATGAATATACAATGAATGGCCCCAATCATACTGAATAAGGCTGACGCCCGTTTGAACTGGCATTCACGCTGTGGTGTGAAAAACACGTGGACATATTGTTCTTTGAAAAACAGACATACATTGGGCTTTTAAAAACACAATTCACTGTGGAAAAATCTGAAACATAGAGATACACGTTAAGTTCCGAATAACACCCGGTAGAGGCATACACACGCCGCACTCTGACAGACACAGGAGCACAGACCCGGTGCCGTGTTAATGATGTTACCCAGCGGCCCCTCTCTCTGGACTCAGATTACCGAACGTCAGCTGCAACCCGACACGCTGTTTACCAAGGTCATGTATCTACTTTGATTTTGATTTGAATTTAAAACTGATTTGTTTTTTACATCTAAGGACATTTTTATATCTGTGTGACTTATGATGATGGTGGTGTATTACCCAAAGTGGAATTAGTTCATTTTTGTGTTTAAGTTATTTATCTGAAAAAAGCAAAACATCACATTTGTATTAACTTTCACACAGCATGAGTAACATTAAATCGCAAGGTACGTAGGGGATAAATCACGGATCAAACTGCATTCCCCAGAGACGTCAAGGCCGGACACGACAGCACGCTTCCGGTCTTTGGCTTACTTGGAAATTGTAGTCTTTATATACATGTGATGGATGTTCTACAGTTCATTTTAAACTACAATTCCCATTTTCCCCGTGAAACAGTGTTGTCACATCAGTGTTTTTGTTATTGTTGTTATAGCCGCTGAGTTGGAGCAAGTGATACTTTGAGGACGAGGAGATCTGCTCATTTTTTATTCCGGAGCAACCCAGAGACAAAGGATCATTTATAGTATTGGATGATCTTACTTTCAGTCGGTTTATAAGTCTGTCCACGGCGGGTGAGTATTTCGCGATCTTGTTAACATCGCTTTAATTAATTTAGCAATAAGCTGCAATGAGGTTATATAAGGTCGTATGCTTCTCAGAGACTGTTCTTCGTTAGCTTATGGTTTTCGGATACCACCGGCAGATTCTCGCTTTGTACCATCCCGCCTGTGAGGAGCAGGACTGGATGATGATGTGCACTGATAAGCGAGGATACCAGTGGCATTTTCCTATAACTACGTAATATAACGAACAATAGCTCAAAAATTCTGTGCTGCCGCTGCTCGGTTCTCCCGGTAGAGTGACGGGGCAGCATCTCACCCCGTCCTGCCGAGCCGCCGACACACACGTGTATGTTTATCAAGGTCATCATGGCAGATTGGGCCTCAGAAAATCTCATTCGAGTATAATCTCCACGGATCCATTTTAAAATACCTTTAGGCTGCATGATTAAAACCTCATCTTACTGATTTAGCTGTGCCCCATGTGATCCATGGTGTAACGTACCGGCCCGTCACACGGGGGTTGATGTTTAGGGCCGACCTGTTTATGACAGACGGGGCTTCTCGGTCATATGGTAGAAGCTCAATGGCCATGTGCTCTTTTCTCAAATTACAGCATCCCCCCTTACTCCTTCTAAGAAAAAAGATCCCCAAACACTTGGGAGTGTTTCCCAACACTTTACCTTTCACCCATTTTCCATCTCTTCTTCGCCTCCCGATGGTCTGCATTGAGTACTGAGCTGCTTCTGTGCTGTCATCAGCCCAAACTAACCAAACACTGTAAAACCAAGTTAATATAAATCAAACATCAGGTGCCTGATTCAGCAAGTGCTTTGACCACCAGGAGACCAGAAAACAACCTGCAACTGCAAGCCTCAGTACTGTAGTGCTTCTTTTGTAATCATAACTTGAATCTGAGCTCATTACTGAACGAGACTCTTTCTCCCAGTAGTGATGAAGGTGTGTATGAAGATATAGCTTATTTTGATTAATTTTTGTTTTCACCCCTGTAAGAGTAACCCACTGCTATTGGCTCCTTTTTTGTTGACAATAAGTCTCCTGCTGTCTTGCATGATTTTACAAGGCTTTTCTGTTTCTTTTTTGACCAAATAAATGACATCATAGACGAGTGACAGAGTGAGCTGGGGTGCTGCTCCCTCCCTCTGCCTTGACAGTCACGGACCCCAGGAGTGCTAGCTGTTAGCCGGCTAGCCGTTAGTGAGATTGTGAAATGTCTTCATCAGTTGGCTGCTGCAGCTGCTGGGACTTGCCCACAGCTCCCCCTGTTGGATGTCCAGGACTGTCGCTTTAAGTCCGATGCACAGAAACTGCAACGTGGATTTTTTTATTTTTTTCTTATCGATAATCCGTATTCAGGGCTGATCTCTGCGATGGTTTGAGGGGCAGATGCTCGATGGTTACGTTTTTGACTGGAGAGGCATGCCGGTTTTCTGAAGGAAAAACCACAAAATGGGCTCGCTGTGTCTTTAAGGGGAGGCTGTAGTGCTCAGGACCCCCAGCTCGCCTGTCTTCTTATTGGCTTCCTGTTATTTGCTGGCATCTTGATGTCAGTCCCTTAATTGTCCTGCCCTGTGATAGGTGAGTGTGCGTTCGGTTGTGCGGATGGCGTTAAGCGCGTGTTGTGTGTATGACTGCGCTTACTCTCTCATGCAGCGGGAAGTGCCTGCGCTCGGGCCGCATCCTCACCATGGAGGGGACCTGGAAGGTGGAGTTCAGGAACGTGGGCCGTACCTACTTTCCCCAGAGCCGCGTTGAGTGTCATTACAGCTTAGGGGCCCAGCATGCCTGGAGCAGCAGTGACTGGATCGGGCTGTTTAAGGTACGGATCTTTTGCGCTGGCTCACTCAAATGGAAAGGAGAAGTATAGTGTCTTAGAAACTGGCGTGTGATCAGAAGGTCGCAGGTTCGGATCCCGGGAACAGTGGAGTGCTTTCATCTTTGGGCCTATTGGGTCCTATTTAAGGTTTAAGGGGGTTCTATTTAACACCTATCTGATCCTATTTTCTCAAAAGAAAATGTTGCTGTGGATAAATAAATAAATAATGTGATCAGGACACCGTTATACATGGCATGTTCACTGCTGAAGTATTACCATAATGGCATGTTTGACATGTGAGGCTGTGTTCTCGAGCGGGACTCATGGTGTCCCCACCTCTCCCACAGGTGGGCTGGTCGTCGGTGAGGGATTACCACACGTTTGTCTGGGCCCTGGCCCCGGCTGGGTACCAGGAGGGAGTGGCTGTGAACTGCTGCGTCCACTTCCAAGGTACTGCTTCGCTTTCCTCCAGAGCCGAAGGTCGGCACCGGGGTTAAAGCGCCACGGGAGCCCGGCTCCACGCTGATTGAGTGGTTTTAGATTTCGCTCTTCATCGAGGGGTCTGTCCAGGGCTCGTTAAAAAGGCTCTCGGCTCGGAGAGGGTATCCTGTGGGACATCATTAGATGGCGTGTGGCAAAGGTGGCCGGCGATTCTATATGCGGAGCAGGTCGTTCGCTGCTCTTCCGTGTGTCTGGATTAATGTGTCTCTTTGTCAGGTGATAAATGAATTTGCCAGAGACGGGATCCGATTGAGTGATTAAAAGCTGAAAGAGAAGGATGGATCGAGTCGGGGGAGCGGGCAGGGGGATGAAAGGGCCGCCTTTATGCCGAGACTAATTAGACAGCGAGGCCTGCCGCCTTAACGACCTTGTGAAAACGTGGCTCGGGAACTATTGTTCAGAGTTCGGTTAATGAAGCAGTAAGTCACAGGCGGGACGGCGAGCAGTTTGTCAGTCGGGACAGGGCAGTCAGTGCGGAGCAGGAAAGCCAGTTCACGCACATGTAGGTGTGCAGTGCGCAGCACCTTAAAACCGATAAGCATCTCTGCCCCCGTGAAGGTAAAGATTACTAGGCTGGATTACTAAAGGTAATCAGAAAAGATACTTAACAGTATTTGTTTCTGAGTAGATGACAGTCAGATTGATCTGCCTGTGGGTGGTGTTTGTCACAATTCTAATTCTAATTCCCTCCCTGTCCCACCCCCCAGCGTCTTACCTGCCCCGCCCTGGGGCGGACCCCTTCCAGTTCGTTTATGTCGACGGGAAGGGGGAGGTGTGTGCTCGCAGCTCACCATTCATGTTCTGCGCCCCCAAGCCGCTGGAGGACCTGGTGACCCTTGAGCAGGAGGCAACCGGGGAAGACGGGGGGGCCGACCTGCTGGTGGTGGTGCCGCGGGCTGAGATGTTGCAGGTGGGGCCGAGGTGGGGGGGTAATAAAAGCTGCAGGCAGGCAGGCCGGGCTTCAATATAGGGGGTGTGGGAGAGGATGAATGGAAATGAGCTGCTACAGGTATCTGGGAATCACTCAAGGAGTAAATGGGATCTGTGGATGGCTTTCCTCCTCCTCGCGGGGAAAGGGCCGTCTGGAGGAGCTCCTGGGGGAGCACTCGGAGCTGCTGCAGTCCCTGGATGCCGCGGAGCGGAGCCGGGAGCTGGAGAGGGAGCTCAGGGAGCGGGTGGAGGTGCAGAGCGGCCTGGCCAGGGCGGAGCTGGAGGACCGCGTGGCGGAGCTGAAGGAGAAGCTGACACAGAGCCGGGCGAGGATGGCGGAGATGGAGAAGGAGCGGGAGGTGAGGAGGAAGGGGCCACACCCCGGAGGGCGGTGTGCTGCGTCCATTAGGGGGCTTCAGACCACTTCTCTCTGCCCCCCAGCTGATGTCTGCAGAACACGAGGGTCTGATGGTGGAGAGAGTCGAGAAGCAGAAAAGGATCCGGGAACTGGAAGAGCAGGTGAAGAGCCTCACACTCAGGGGCTTGGAGAGGGAAGCCGAGCTGGACAGGTGAGGGTCGCTCCCCCTCCCCACCTCAAAACATACTAGGCATACTGCCCCCACATGGTACCGTGTGGCATGACAACCAGCCAGCCGGCTCCATCTGTTTGCAGGATGAGGGAGCGCATGCAGAACCTAACAGCACAGGAGAGGGGCGCGGATGAGGAGATGCGGTGCCTGAGGGTAGGAACCCCCCCCCCCCCGCACCACCACAAGTCCTGTGTGCTGCATGCCTCACCCGGAATCTTGAGCGCAGCCTCCCTGCCCCCAGGCCCAGCTGGAGCAGTCGGAGGAGGATCTGCGCACCCTGGGGAGCGAGTTTCAGGAGCTGCGGGGCTTGCTGGCGCAGAGGGACACACAGGTGCTGCAGCTGAAAGGAACCATCGGCACACTGAGCAGCAGGCTGCAGGCTGCGCAGGGGAAGGAGGTCAGAGGCTCAGCACGACTCTGTGGTGTGCCAGAGACTCAAAGACTCAGCACGACTCTGTGGTGTGCCAGAGACTCAAAGACTCAGCATGACTCTGTGGTGTGCCAGAGACTCAAAGACTCAGCACGACTCTGTGGTGTGCCAGAGACTCAAAGACTCAGCGTGACTCTGTGGTTTGCCAGAGACTCAAAGACTCAGCATGACTCAGAGGCTCAGCATGACTCTGTGGTGTGCCCGATACTCAAAGACTCAGCATGACTCAGAGGCTCAGCATGACTCTGTGGTATGCCAGAGACTCACCATGACCCTGTCCCCCCAGGAGGAGTGTGAGGCAGCCCTTAGGGAGCTGCAAGAGCTGCAGGGGCGTCTGGTCACCAGCGAGGGCGCTGCTGATGGCCTGAGGGCAGAGCTCACTGCTACAGCAGCAAGATGCGACCAGAGCCGCATGCAGGCTGCACAGCTCACCTTGCAGCTAGCAGACAGCAGCCTGGCTCTCCGGGAGGCCCGTGCCGCATGGGGGCAGGAGAGGGAGACGCTGCAGCTGTGTGTCCAGGTGAGGGTGCCATGCATAGATGTGGGGTATTCGGGGAGCCAAGGGAGGTGCCCTGATCAAGAAGGAGAAACGGAGCCCAGACACATCAGCTAGACTAATGAAAGGGAAGACAGTTGTTGTAATATGTGAGAGGGTGGTGGAGTCCGCAGACTAGATCTTCTGTCCCTTCTCCAGGTGGAGAAGGAGCGGGTGGAGAGACTTAGCAGAGAGCTGCAGGAGAAGGAGAGGTGCCTCCAGGAGGAGAAGATGGAGAGAGAGAAGGTGGAGGTGGAGCTGGGAAGAGAGAGGGACTGTAGCAGGGTACAGGAAACCTCAGAGACTGAATGGAGGGTGCGTGTGTCTGCATACAGTGAGAAACACAGTGATGGAGCCAGAATGGAGGATGTGTGTGTCTGCATACAGTGAGAAACACAGTGATGGAACCAGAATGGAGGATGTGTGTGTCTGCATACAGTGAGAAACATACAGTGACAGAGCCGGAATGGAGGATGCGTGTGTCTGCATACAGTGAGAAACATATAGTGACAGAGCTGGAATGGAGGATGTATCTGTCTGCATACAGTGAGAAACATACAGTGACAGAGCCGGAATGGAGGATGTGTGTGTCTGCATACAGTGAGAAACATACAGTGACAGAGCCGGAATGGAGGATGTGTGTGTCTGCATTATTATTATGTATTAGTATAATGTATTAGTATTGCTATGTATTTTAAGGCTGTTCCTCGTCCAGGTGCAGCTCAGTGAGTCGCGGCGGGAGCTGGAGGATCTGAAGGCCAGTCTGAGGATGGTGCAGAATGACAAGGAGCAGCTGCTGCTGGAGAAACAGGCAGGGGCCACAAACACACACACTTACAGTGCCAGTCAGAAGGTTGGACACGCCTACTGAAGATAACGACCCAAAGCACACCTTGAGGTTATGTAGTTTTATCTGCTGAGTAAAGAAAGAGATGGAGTGATATGACAGATGACCTGGGCCCCTCAATCTGCCCACATAAACCCTATAGGAGTGGTTTGGGATGAGTTAGGATGTGCCTAGAACATGTAGAAACTCCTTCAGGTCTACTGGAGAAACATTCCAGGTGGCTACATCTGGAAGCTGGTTGAAACAATGGCAAGCATCTGTTGTGCTGTCATTGAAGCAAAAGGGGGGCGTTTTGAGGAGTCGAAAGTTTCAGAAGAAAGAAAAAACACCTCTCTTGATCGTTGTGACATTTGATATCTCTCTATGGCTTCGAAGCCTTTTACTGTAAAGCAAATAAAATAGCTACAATACAGACAAATGCATTAAAAGCCGGTGTGTCCAGACTTTTGACTGGTTCTGCACATATCCACGCACATTTAATAAGCAGTACACACACATACATATACCATATGCAAACATATACAGTATGACACAAATACATATACAGTATAGTAAGATATACAGTATACACACCAACATATACAGTGGATATAAAAAGCACACATACCCTTGTTAAAATGCCAGGTTTTTGTAACGTAAAAAAATTAGACCATAATAAATCATTTGAAAAGTTCTGCCACCTTTAACGTGACAATATGAACAATTCATTTACAATATGTACAATTCAGTTAAAAAATAAACACCTGTTTGGGGGAAATATAAAAAATAAAAAGTGTACAATAAGCTGGCTGCATACGTGAGCACAACATTAAAGTAATACTTTGCTGAAGCACCTAACCAGCTTATTGTATGTTTTTTTTTATTTTTGGCCTGTTATGTTTGGTGTATCTTTCATTTGAATTGTACAGGTTATAGGTCACATTAAATGATCAAACTCATTTTTTTACATTACAAAAACCTGGCATTTTAACAGGGGTGCGTACACTTTTTATATCAACTGTACAATATACACATATATCTGTACATAGATGCACATATATATGTGTCTGTATTCATGAATTTGTTTATTCATTTTCATAATTTATTTTATTTAACAGCAGTTTCTTATTTACAATGACAGCCTGGCGAGTGCCAGAAAGAGAAAGGGAAGGGAATGAAAAAGGGAAAGAAACATATTGTATTAAACTGAAGTATAGCATCTGCAGATATTATTAAAATGTTCATAAGTAAGCCCTTAAAAGCAGTAAGTGTTTTTTTGCTGCGGGTTCCAGTCATTAACTGCTGCAGATTGAAATGACAGCAGGCTTAAAGATAACAGCAGGCCTAAAGTCGTATCGGACTTAGGGGCTTTTACTCTAATGTAAGGGACAGGCCATGTTTTGTACTTGGACACAGATACTGCCTGCAATAACTGACTCAGACATGGGGGTCAATATCCAAGAAGAGCTTTATAAATAAGTATAAACCAATGTGTATGTACAGGAGATGCTGGACTACATGCGGCAGCTTGAGCAGAGGCTTGATGCTGTGGCTGATGCCAAGTGGAGCGAAGCGGCCTTCTCCTCTAACAGTGAGTACCTGTTCAGTGGGCTCTGCCCAGCCCACCTTATAATGCCCCGCCCATCTTATATGCCCCGCCCACCTAGACTCCACCTGCCGTGTCATGTCCCACCTACCCTCCACACTGTTCTGTGCCCTCAGGTCGCCCTGACAGCCCTGTGTCTGATTTTGAGGATGATGGCCTAGAGGCCAGACGCCACCACCCGCCCCTGGCCCCGCCCCTGGGCCCCTACGGCCTGTGCGAGGCTCCACTTTCAGAGACACTGCTTCTGGGCACACCCCCCCCATCACCACGGGAGCAATGCCGGGGAACTGTGGTCATCAACCAGCCAGCGCCTCTCTCATCACCACGACAACCTGGCAGCGACATCGCCTCGCAGAGCTCAGACTCGGTGAGGAGCGAGGCACACACCCTCACACAGAGCGCAGGCAGACAGTGGCGGTAAGTCATGTGGAGTACCTCAGTGCTGATCTCTCCTGTATGATGTGTTTCTGAAATGAGGAGGAGGAGCAGCCTAAAGCGGCCCAATCAGAAATGGCCCCATCAGAAATGGCCCAATCAGGAGGCCAGAGTTCCAGGAAGGCGGCGACCCCGCTCCCACTGGACCAGCAGGACTCCGCCCCGAGGTACCAACAGCTCTTACACCCAAGCGGACATGCAGACACATGCTGTCCTGGGCTGGCGTGGAGATATTGGGCGCTCAGTGGGGATGTTTAAAGGTTTGGGGGAGGGACTGATGGTTGAGGACAGCAGCATGAGGCCTGCTCTGATTTATCACGGCCGCACAGAAAACGCGTCAGCCAATTTTCTGCCCCATTAAAGCCGTCACTTCCTTTGTCTCCCTCGACTCGTCCCCCAGATCCTCCTTCCATCATGCTTCTGTCCTTCTTCCTGACCTGCTGCCCTATTTCTTCCCTCACAGCAACTTTGCCAGCGCCCCCGTCTGGTAATGCGTGGAAGTGCAGGAGCCGTGCTGGAGCCAATTTTCCCCATCGTCCTGTGAATTACGCAGTTTTATACGCAGTGACTGTAGACATCCACAGAGCACAGCCGGTCCCTTCCTGCATGATTCACGTGTAATGCAATGCAAAGTACAGGAATAAAGGGTATAGTTTTTATTGTCAGTGTGAGTGTGACTGTGTGTGTGTGTGTGTGTGTGTGTGTGCGTGTGTGCGGTCCCCACATTGTGATAGAAACCTGTTATTTTGATGTTGTGGGGACGTTTTTTTCGGTCCTCACAAGGGCAAACTTGGTTTTATAAAAAAAATTGTGAATGCAATCAAAAAACTTAAAATGCCAAAAGTCTTTTTGTTTGGTTACTTATGGTTAAGCTTAGGGCTGGGTAGGGGTTAATGTTGTCATAGTTAGGGTTATGCCCATAGAACTGAATGGAGATATCCGACAAAGATATAGATATCTAATCTGTGTGTGTGTGTGTTTGTGTGTGTTTGCAGTTTTAAAAATGGTTTGATTTACTGCAGTAGGCAGCACCTTATTTCACTTTAATGGAGTCTTTGCAAACCACAAAAAGCTTAATGATATTAGTCAAGCAGTACCGATATGCACTTTTTATCACCTCTGGTTGATCTGCAAAGACCTGTTGTTTTGTCACGCTGTCTGTTTACCTTTATTTAGAATCCTTTCGCTTTTGAGGAGGTGGCATCATGTCGACATTAACAGTATAAAGGCACGTGTTTGAAAAGGAGTAGTTTGTCCGGACGCCGCTCAGCGTCTCGCAAAAACGGACCCTTCTCCCCTCCACACCGCTTATACGTTATGACCGCTGGTCCTCAATCTGACGCTGCAGCGAGGACACAGCAGCCGGTCGACGCTCCGTCCTCCAGACGTGACACCGAGCTGCTGGAGACTCGCCGCTTCACCCTCAGCGATGTCCGATGCACGTTCACACCTGTCTTCTTTTCCCACCTGTTGCATTTCTGTAGGCGGCACTTACAGTTATGCGTTGTTGTGCCGAGACACTTCCGTCTGGTTCCTCCTGTCTTTTCATTACGTGGGCATCGTTTTTCTCTTATTCTAGTTCAGGGGGTCCCCAACCACCGAACCGCGGACGGGTACCGTGCCGTGGGCTCTGCCGAACTGGGCCGCACAGAAAGAATAAAATGTTTCACTTTTTATTTTTATCTATTAGTCTGCAAGGTATATTATTTTGAAAAGTGACCACTTCCGTCCGCTCCCCTTTCCCGCACTTTTTTTCGGTAAGCCCAGAAGCTAACGCTTGCAAGGATTGAGTAAAAAAAACAATTGTCTGGCATGAAACCAGTCCGTGGTGCAGAAAAGGTTGGGGGGCCGCTGCTCTAGCTCATTGCCTGGGGCTCACGCTCTGTTACGCACAGCGACATGTTGCTCTGGGCCCCAGCGCTGATTTGGGTTGCTGGATGTTATTTCTGGATTATGGTATGCTCTGAGTCGTGCCTGCATTGGAGTGCATTGTGTGGTCGTGTGTGGCAGGACATCGATGCCCGTCCATTCTGGTGAAGCGATCGTGTCCGGTATTATTCATTAGGTCAAACTGTTTTATGACACTTTAGTGCATGTTTGAATGATTTCATTATATCCTCTTTGGATTTTTTGTTCGCTTTGTTATACTTAAGCTTTTTTGCCCTTTATGCTTGCCGCTGCACGCCCGGTTTCTCTCTGATGCTCACCTCACGCCTGCGTTTGCACCCCCACGCTGCTGCACTGCACTGGACGCCAAAGTCCCACCCCCTTTGAGGATTTTTGAAATTTTATTTTTGGGTTTCTCTCAGTTATGCCTCAGCCCTAAATGTATTTTTTACGTCCGTATCTCACAATGTACAGTGTTTTCTGTAATAAAATATCTGTGTACGAATGTCAGACTCTGAGTATTCGTGCGTGTTTAGGTCAAAGGTGGTGCGGTGAAAGAAATCAGAACCGTGTTTTACTCACGGAGCGTCACAGGCAGTCTGTGTCTTTGTCCTTCCTTTCTCTTTCTCCTCCTTTTTTCCCAGTTGCCTTTTGTCTGGGAACCTGCACGTCCCTCCGTCTCTGGGACAGGGAGGTAATGACAAAATCAATGGCGTCGGTTTCCTGTTTTATGACATCCTCTAAAACCTTAACCAATAAATGGCTGCGAGACGGTGGACTCCCCTGTTCTTTATCTCTTTTAATTAGAAATGTAAAAGAGAGCGGAGGCAGGGCCCACTGCACATCTCCCTCTGCCTTTATTACCCCCCCCCCCCCAGCCAACCCGTGTCCATATCTTACTGTCCATTTGGGTCTCTGTCTGCACCCCCTGCCTCAGGCCACTGCTCAATCCTGGACTCTTTAATATTTAAGGCAGGTTCTACCCATCTCGCTGTTCTCCAGGGAAGCTATAAAATTTACTGCCTTATTGCTTGCAAGTACAGCCCCTGGGGAAGGCCTTCCTCTTCCTTTATTTCACTGCCCTGGTCCAGACCTTCCTCTTCTTCTATTTCAGTCCTGTTTCTGACCATCATCTTGCTCTGTTTCACTGCCCTGGTCCAGACCTTCCTCTGGTGGCAGCAGTCTGGAATGATAGCAAACCAAATTGTGTGTTTGCTT
>JAODKL010000038.1:1186065-1199603 GCA_026780765.1 Petrocephalus schoutedeni
GCCTGTTTCTGAAGGTGTGTCGTCACCTTCAGTTACATGGCAGCATAAAGACACCTGTGACATTCTTCCTGACTCTCAGTCACACAAACATGCTCTTCGTATCACACACACTGCATCCCACACACTCTCACAGTGTCTGTTTTATACACACTGCATCCCACACACACTCACACACTGTCTGTATTACACACACTGCATCCCACACATACTCACTCACTGTCTGTATTATACACACTGCATCCCACACACACTCACCCACTGTCTGTATCACACACACTGCATCCCACACACTCTCACAGTGTCTGTTTTATACATACTGCATCCCACACACACTCACACACTGTCTGTATTACACACACTGCATCCCACACATACTCACTCATTGTCTGTATTATACACACTGCATCCCACACACACTCACCCACTGTCTGTATTACACACACTGCATCCCACACACACACACACTGTCTGCATTAAACATACTGCACCCCCACACAAAGCCCTCATACACTGCCTATATTACACACACCATCCCACACAAAACCCTCACACATACTGTCTGTATTACACACACTGCATCCCACAGAAAAGCCCTCACACACACACCGTATTACAGACACTACATCCCACACAAAGCCCTAACTCACACTGCATTCCACACACACTGCCTATATCTGTACAGTGTGGAAGCATCACTGAAAGTGCCTCTGTGCAGATTGTGAAGCTGCAAGCACCTAGCAGTAACAGGATATCTCTACGAGAGTATGTCACATACAGAAAAATCAATAATCAAAAGTTCACTTACAAAGTGCTGCCATCTCCTTAGGTAGGTCTGCCCCAAATCTGCCAAACAGGCTGCTATTGGCTAGCAGGTCGAAGGGGGAGTGGCTTCTGATGGAGTTGAAAGTGAATGGGTAGACAGCTGGTGGGAAACCAGTCATGTGGCCCACCTGCCGTTCCCGATTGGTCGCCATTGCGAGCAGAGAGTAAATCCGGCTCAGTGCAGCAGGAGGGTCAGTTTCCCAGGCCGGATACGTAGATCTCACACCGATTACCGCTGCCCTCTACTGGCTGCTGCAGGACACGCCAGTGGCCAGGCTCACTGTGGGTGGGGCTTCTATCAGCTGCAGACCCCAAAAGGGAGGAGAGAAAAGTGAAGATGAGGGTCAGAAAATGTAGGCCTACCATCATTGGACCATAATAACTAAATCATACAGTCTTTTGCTAAATATCAGTTTCTTTATAAATAAATCCAAATGTAACCAGCCCACATGGTCTGTACTTGAACAGGTCTCACATTGACTCTTAACCAAAAACACAGGAGTAGACAGAAAAAAAGGCAGAGGGAAGAGGAGGGAGTAGAGGATAAGGGGGATGGCTCATTTTAATCCACATGCACTGTGAATAATAAACACAATGAAAAGAACAAACATGCATTAAACCCTGATTTTTTTGTCTGTAAACATTCAAAGGTGCCAACATAGCATGTGTGGAGTTGGGTGAGATGGCCTGAACATCATGAGCATGCCTCTGATCTCCATCACTGATCTCCACTGTTGATCTCCAGCACTGATATCCACCATTGATTTCCATCACTGATATCCACCTCTGATCTCCAGGATTGGTCTCTATCACTGATCTCCACCACTGATCTCCACTGCTTATCTCCACCACTGATCTCCACTGCTTATCTCCACCTCAGAACTTCATCACTGATCTCCACCACTGATGTCCGGCACTGATCCTCAATGCTGACCTCCATCACTGATCTCCACCACTGATCCTCAATGCTGACCTCCATCACTGATCTCCACCACTGATGTCCAGCACTGAGCTCCTGCTTACAGAGCCACACGCAGAGCCACCGTAATTTGGCCTAAAGTTTGCCAAAGCATATTCAGTCCTGTGCACTTCATTGTACAGTGACTTGGAGCTTCAGCAGAGGGGAGAGGCCCGGGATCTCTTTTCTGCAGTTTGGAAAGTCCTCCAGATTTAGATATGATTCTATGCTTTACCATATGATTTAAATTAGCAGAACTCTGCTATAAAGGATTTGTGTGCCAGCCTAACATGGAGGTTGGCCCAGTCCCAGTCTCCCTGGGATCCGAGACCCAGACATGGATTTGACTGCCCATCCGTGTAACACCCCCAGACGCCCTCCTCTGGACTCGTCCAGCTCACATTCCCCATCCTGTCTTCTGGTTGGATCTTGCCAAGTGGATTAGCCAGGGCTGCGGGCTATCTGTCTCCTGGCAGGAAGGCCCCCAGGAAGCTGCCCCATTCGCTTGCCTGTCCCCAGGGTGACTGTAAAAGCGGATGGCGTCTGTGGCCTCATTTTCTAATGTGGTTTTTGGAAAATGGGAGCCCAGAAAATTCTATGCTTTTTGGAACTGCTGCGGCTGGCGAATCAGGAAAACATATGAAAACTGCTGCTAATAAATTCACATAGAGGAAAAAAAAAAACAGCAGCCAGCATGCACAGCTGAACTGCTGAAGCAAGCAGGACAAACGGAGGCGAACTGACTCAGTATGTACACCGGGGGGCAGTATGGGGCGGCAGGGCAGCTTCTTGCCCAAGACAGGAAGCACATGTACCCGACACACATGCCCCCCTTCCCCCTCTTCCTTTCCCTCCTCTTTTTCCACAGAGGCACTTAATTACAGCCTATGGCTGCAGGCAGCTTCAAACCGCCGCTAATTTCGACCTCCATTACGGTAAACTGTTCCACATGTGTGCCGCGGTTCGGTGGCCACGTTTCAGGAAGGGGAGGCCCCTCTGCCAGCCTGCCCCGCGCGGCAGCACGCCTCACAGTCTCCCCACCGCTCCCCATCTCCTGCTCTCTGTCTCTCTTTTGCTCCTGATGTTTCAGTTCCTTTTCATTACTGCCATCGACATGTTCGTGTTCATATCTTTATAGGAATACCATCCATTCATCTCTATGGGCAAATCCATACATACAAACATAACCCTAACCCCTACCCAGCCCTATCCTTAACCATAAGTAACCAGACAAAACATAAGACTTTTGGCCATTTTAGACTCTTTTATTGCAGTCACATATTTTTATTAAATTAGGTTTTCCCTTATGGGGACTGGAAAAATGTCCTCAAGAGGTCAAAAGTATCAGGTTTTTATTACACTGTGGGGACACTGAGTCCCCACGAAGTAATATAAACAGAACCACCCACACACATACACACACACTGTCACACAGCTACTGCTCACACAAGGACTGGCCATATGCACACACACACACACACACACACACACATGCACGAGCTAAGTCTCCCTCTGACATGGCAGTATGACTCTCTGCTATCTTGTCCACACTGTCATGCCTACACTGCAATGTCTCTTCCCTTCATTCCTAGAATAACAATCCTTCTTTTCTGCATAATGAATGATTATCTTCCCAACCTCCTCATCACTGTGTGCTTCTATCTATCTATCTGTCTGTCTATCTATCTACCTATCTATCTATCTGTCTATCTATCGGTTTGTCTGTCTGGTCTGTCTGTCTGCCTTGCCTGACTGCCTGTCTGTATGACTCCCTTGCTTATTGAACTTTGTCAGCATATTTGGGTTTTAAATAGCACTGTATAGATCTAACTCAATTCAATTCAATTCAACTTATTTTTATATAGCGTCCTGTCCCAGGGCGCTTTACATGGGTGTGTTTGAATACATTGCTATATGCAAGTCAAAACAGAGTGGTACAGAGAAAATGAAATACATAGAATGAAAGAAAGACAAAAGAGAAAAAAAGAAAAGAAAGAAAAAAATGCCTAATATCTAAAGATCTAATGTGAGAATATTGTACGCATTGAATGCAGTTTCTATCTCCGGTGAGTGGAGCAAACTGACACAGCAGCTAGAAGAGAAGATGAGCGTCTCCTGTCCATACCAGTGTCATCCTGAATGAGATATGCTGGATTAAGGAACCATCACAACATACAGGCATGCCCTGGCTGCAGTGAGTTTCCTCCTCCAGTGTCAGTTCATCTCTGAAAGTCATGGATGATACACTTAATGCATTCATACTAAAGTGAATATGAGAATTACACTGACAGTGTTAATCTGAACACACTAGCCGACTGCTGATACACCTATACATATCCGCAAGCCTGACTGGGAAAAGTTGTTAGAAGATGAATGCACAGATGGATAGATGTAGACACGATTTTCGGAGCCCAGAAATGGGCTCCTCTAACTCTGGGGTTGTGCATATGGAGTCTGGCAGGTTTTGAATCCGAGGTAAACATTTCCCAGTTTGTCTTTGTGCAGTAAAAGATGTTTTTTTAAGAATCCGTCACCTCACTCTCTGCCACTTCCTCCCCTACACAAGTCCCCTGCCCCGTCTGCGGATGCACCCCGCGCCCATGAACAAACCCCTCAGTGTCCCGCCACCTCAATGCCCCCTTCATGGCTCTGCTCCCCGTATTCTCGCCCCCCCCCCCTCCGACATAAACCTGTTCTAGCACGCTCGGGGCCCCCATCAGGTGGAGCTGGGAGCCGCAACACTCCCGTTGAAAGGCAGGGACTTTCCGCATTTTTTTCTGGGAGGCCCAGATACCAGCATAGCCTGACGGAAGTGCTCACTAAGGGCAGCCAGACACACGACGTGAACCCTCTAACCCTAACGTCACCCCCGCTGAGCAGGGAGCACCGTGGGCCGGCCGGCTCACTCACTCCTCTTTTATCGAATTCATTTTCGCGCACGTTTCTGCAGGCGGGGACGTCGGCTGCCTGTTCACTCAGCACTACAATTTTTTCATTTGTTTCCTGTCATACTATCCGTGATGCACTTTGTTCATTCAGCTCCCAGCTTGTTTCTGGATTGTGTGTCATCAGTTACAGAGAGTCCAAAGCATTTGCTTTGCTTATATTCTTCACTGTTCCCAGAATATGCCTGGTTTTGATGTTCCTGGTTTTTTTTTTCTTTGGACAACACAGGGCCTTAGACAAAGATGTCGGCACACAGGCAAATGCGGAGAGCAGTTTGACATCAGCTGTGATTTTGAAGCCATCACGTTAATAACCTCCATTCGACAACAGATGCTCTGTAAGTAGTGCAGCTTTTCAAAACAAAAAAAAAAAAATGGCCCCGCCACCATCTGAAACCTCTCACAGACATACCTGTTCCGGCACCCTCTGCTAGTGCTGCTCAACAGCATTTAAAGACTCCGTTTGGCCAAGCCACACGCTGCTCTGTACGCAGCACGCCGGGCTCTGTTGCTGCCACTTCCTCCGCCACGTAGAGGTGAGAGGCTGTTGTGACAGTTTATGCCTCAGCAGTGATTTCAGGGCAAACCAACTGCATAAACATGGGCGTGACTGAGACCCAACAAACCACCAGCGAGCAAAACACCAGAAAGAAACAGGAAAAGGGTTTCAGACGGAGGGGAGGGGGGCATTCAGAGACCAACGGTCTCACTCACTTCTGACTTACGACTACGATGGAAAACGACCGGCGAGCTCGAGTGAAACGACGAAATGTGAAAATTAAAACTAAATCAAGGCATTTCGGGAAGCTGTGTGGACCACAGAACCAAAGGACGTGGTTAAGCTGCGAAGCAGAGGTATTCGCAGCCGCCCGGCCCCACCCCCGTGCCAAGGTGTTTGTGTGACCCGGGGAAATGGTGCTATCACCAATCTGTGTGTGGATTTCACCTCAGCCTTACTCACTCTGGCCTGACAGGCAAGGCAAGCCTCAGCATCAATTTACCTTAAAAACGGCTCCCCACATTTTAATGAGGTTATCAAACCTTCAGAAATGACTCAAGGGCAGGAAAATCTGGCACCCTGCACGTTCTCCGGTGGAGGACATGTCTCCCCCTGTTTGGATCTGTAACGTGGGTTCTATCCAATCGGGACTGCCGCGGATGTGCACACGTAACGTGCAATGACTGAGGAGTACAGAAACGAAGGTCTTTCGGCGCAAACTGCAAATGGACATCATCGTAAGAACAATGAGGCTTACTTCATAAAAACTCCCTAAAACAGGATCCAGATGTGCACGATTGTGTCGCGTTCTTGTGTAGTTCGTTTATCCATAAGGGCGACAAGCTGGGATATCAGAGCTTACTCTCTGCTGGTGGAAAGGCAGAGACGTGTGTGGAGGACCAGCGTTTGTAAGTGTATTGATTTTATGGTATTCACACGACCACATTAAAGGCAGGAAATTGCAGAACGAAAGGAGCCAAAATTAAAGTCAGACCATCAGCTCTGAAATGGGCTCCATGCCTTGGACCCGGATAGTTAAACCAGCCAATATGGACCCCTGACAGCAAGCCACACTGGCACTCTTTGAGCTGGACAGAACCACTTCCTGTGCCTGCAGCACCATGGCTCTGCAGCTAATGATCTTTTGGCAGCTCTGACTCTCTCACCAGGCCTTGATGTTCCAGTTCCTATGTTCGTCTGCGCAAACAGCAACTGTGCGAGACGGCTGCAGAGGCTATCGCTTGCGATGAGGACACTCAGCACCTGGCACCATCTGACAAGTGGCCGAGGTAGTGATGGGCCAAATAGGTCAGCATATCCCACCGCCGGTCACAGGCGCTGAGCTGAACGATCACACCTATTTTTTTTTTCTGCTCCACCCCTTCAGCCAATCATTCTGAAAGACAGATTTGAGTAATTATAATAGTGAGAAGGGTGGGCACTTTTCAGGATGGTTAAAGGGTCTGAGGTGGCTACAGTAGAAAATCCAAAATGTAACCCTACAAAAAAAAAAAAAAAAAATTAAAAAAATAAAAGAGGTCAGTGTGACTGACTGCCTGACCGACGAATCATTCAAGTAACAGCTGGTCGGGAAAACACTCAGGTGCAGAGAGATACATGTAAACACTTATGGTACTTCTTCTTGGAACTGAGATATGTAAATGCTCTGCCAATTAAAAAATGAATTTCATAAATTCTATTAAACAATTAATCTTAAGAATACGATAATGTTTCGTCAAACTGGATCTGTGAAATATGACCGCTAGCCTTATATAACAATGTGCCCAGCAATGCAGAATCACACTCTCATATTAGTTTTATTACATTTAAATATATAGGCACGAGGTGTAATGGGGAGAGCAGACAGAGTAAATGAAGGACCTATCCAACATGCAACAAAAGAAGAAAGAGACGGAAGTGGGGAGCTTTAATCCTATTGGGGTGGTGTGTGGCTCAGCAGGTTAATGCCTGTGATCAGGAGGTCACCAGTTTGAATTCGGCCTTGGCAAAATAGTCACATGACCCTGGGCCTTAATAAGGTATCACTATTCTATTCTATAGCAACAGGTGCTTGAAACAGGTGGGATGTAGATGGACCTGGACGAAGGGGCCTGTCCCACACCACCAGGTCTACAGCAGCCCCACCCAAACCAGGAGCATGTGTTAGCATGAAATAGCTGAAGCAGCTCATTCTCTTTCATGCAGTGGGCTCTGGGAGTTTGTGAATTACTGCCTAATAGCCTCAGGTGATGCAAAAACGGGCGCACAATGGCCGACACCTGCAGCAACACAGACAGGAAACAGCGTCCTGATGGTTTCCTGCTTAATTACAGAGTAGGGCGAGGGGGAAGCCCCCGCCGTGGCACCTCGGGCCCAAACAGCCGCACCGGCCCCACCCTCAGCTGCCAGCCCTGCAGAAACCGCCGGCGAAAAAGTGTCTGTCAGCAGATCCGTGCTTGATGCCAAAGCACAAGAAGGTTCAGGAAAGGCAAAACAATGCAGGTGAGAATTCCTGCGTGCTAGTCGGCACCGTGCATTCCAGTGTGTTGCAAACATGCCTCCAGGGGGTGTAAACACAGGAGAAGCACCACAGTATCTCACTGTAATGGCTCCAAACCCCAATAACACCCCACTGGCACAAAATCACATATGAGAAACGTGGAAACACATTCATCTGTCAGTCAAAGAGGCTTCACTGAAACACAGATCCTATACAGCTACACAGTAGGGGCTGCTGATGGAACTGTATTAGGTTAGGTGCTGCTGACAGGACAGTATAGACTGGTAGATAGTGGAAAATGGGGGGAACTGATGAATAGTATTGACTGACAAATACTGGAGATTGGGTGGTGCCGATGGACAGTATGGGCCGATACTGGAGAATAGGTGGTGCAGGTAGACAGTATGGACCGATACTGGAGATTGGGTGGTGCCGATGGACAGTATGGACAGATACTGGAGAATTGGTGGTGCAGGTAGACAGTATGGACAGATACTGGAGAATTGGTGGTGCAGGTAGACAGTATGGGCCGATACTGGAGATTGGGTGGTGCCGATGGACAGTATGGACCGATACTGGAGAATTGGTGGTGCCGATGGACAGTGTGAACCGATGCTGGAAAATGGGTGGAGCTGATATGTTGGTTTGGACAAACGGATAGTGGAGAACATTGGAGCTGATAAGACTGCGAAATACTAAAGAATGGGTGTTGCTGATGGGACCTTTAAAGCGTATTTTGTGAAGTCTTTCAATCTGTTGCACCATTTCCAACTCAGATAAAATAATTTGCGTGTAAATCTGAATGAGTTTTCATGAATCTCACCTTCTTGGTTTTGGTTACTGGCGAAGTGGCCGCGATCATTTAAATGTGAATATTTTTGGCACAGATGACGCACGATTATTTGGAGCACAAATCACATAATGTATAAATATTAGTGCCATATAATATTTGTTAGTGTAAGTGCATACTATATAGTTAATATTGAACATTTGGTGGAAAAAAAATAACTGTGGGATCTATGCATCTTGACTTGTGTACATTGTGCATCTTTGTCTAGGCAATCAGCCTCACTGTCTCTGTGACCTTGGAATCTTGTGTTGCAGTGACTTTTAAACATTCTGGTGCCATTAATTTTACATATTTAATAAAAGGTCCAAAACAAAGTGATCCCGATGCACACAGTAGAAAATTTGTACATACCGGGGCATAATTTAGATGTTCCATGCATGGCAAGCAAAGTGTACAGTAGAGACCGTTTTTTAAAGAAATTGGTGATAAAAATTTTTATGTGACTGTTCAGGCTAGCATACTGCAAGAATTTTCACATTCGCGATGATCTTCTGCCCTGAACCCTTGGGAATGTGACGGGGTGACTGTACATTGTTATCAGTGAAGCTGGATATCAGCTTTTGGTTGATTTTCTTTGACTGCACTGCATAGGCTGGCTGTAGGTGCCCTTTGGTAAGAATGGTTAAGTGCCTGTCTGATGGGTTTTTGTCTGAACCAGGAGTTCATTTTGCTTGCAAGTCTGCTCTGCTGCGTCTGATTGAATCAGCGCCCTGCCTGGCTTTTGGTTTTTCTGCCGAACAGCCTTTCAGATTTTCATGTCTCATTCACAGCTAGCATCAGGACACCGAAAACGCCCACTGCTTTGCAGAACTATGGCACACTTTGGGTTTGGATGTCGAAAAATCTACCTTCAGGTTTCTGACCACACATCCTCCCTCCTCCCTTCTGGAAAGATGCACCGCCACGAATCATCAGCAGCCAAACCCCAAAGATCGGATCGAGTTTC
Organism: Petrocephalus schoutedeni; assembly: GCA_026780765.1. Classification (NCBI taxonomy): domain Eukaryota; kingdom Metazoa; phylum Chordata; class Actinopteri; order Osteoglossiformes; family Mormyridae; genus Petrocephalus; species Petrocephalus schoutedeni. Next base: position 1,195,586 of record JAODKL010000038.1, read on the forward strand.
CACACACGAGCCATCAGGCTACTCAACAGTTGCTAAGTGAGTGACATTAATTTCATTCACACAATGTGAATCGTATTCATTCACATTTTTGCCTCCATGAGGTAGATTTTTCACATGCATCATGAGCACAACCTCTGCTTCTGTTCTGCTATGACAGAGGAATGATACTTTTCAAGAAATTCCACTGAAAAACTTCCAAGTCCTTTTCATACCTGGGGAGTCTGTCAGTCTCTCTGTCCTGCTAAGCACTCCCACACACTGAGAGCAAAACAGAGAATAACGTCAAAACAGTCACTTAATTCATCAATGTGCGCTTGAAAATCAGAATACGTGAAACACTATTCAAACGGCATGTCGCAGAACAGATTTCATGGAACCGCTGAAGACCCCCGGCCTTATTAACACACCTCTCTAACGAGTGGAACCTGTTTATCGTTCACCTTTAACCCAAACAGAGGTTTACACCGTCGCTTCACAGACAAAATGACTTCCAGCTATGAGAAAAACAGAGGAAATCTAGCTAAAAGTCTGCCTAAGACGCCACATTTTAACCAAAAACAAGCGCGTCCCTGAGAGCACAGCTTTTTCTTACCAATGCTATAACTGAAAACAGGAGGAAAAAAAAACAAATGAGAAAGTTATTTCCACAGACCAGCTGTGGGTTGCTGCCTCTTACATATGCAAACCCCCACACACTCTAACGTACTGTAAGAGGTGCCCAAGTTCAGAGGCACGCGACTGACATTAGCATTGCTGCGATCAGATAAGACGCACTGTCTCACACACACGCAAAAGCACATCAGGCACTCACACACGTGCCCCGGCACTGCCAATGGAAACTTTCTCCTCTGTCTTTTCTTTGTGAAATTTCTGTCTTCGGTAAAAGCCACTGACAGCTTTTTAAAACTTCCCCCGTCAGTCAGGATTACAGATGCCCATGGACCTATAAACATAAAAACTAAAACACACGCGCGGATCAGCGCGCCGCTTGTAAGGGAGACTCACCGAATGAGCGCCGGTCTGCCGGATGGATGGATGGACACCCTCGCTACAATGGGGGAGAGAGAACAGAGAGCTGAAGCAAGTCTGTATCTTTCTTCAGAAACTCTTCAGCAGCACGGGCAGAGAAAACTGTCCGTTTCTGTCCTCCCTAATGCCTGTACACCTCCACACGCTCCCTCTCTCTCTGTCTGCCTCACTCAGAAATCATTATGCACTTTGATTCATAAACCCAAGCTGGGTCACATGACCCAACACTTCAAATATACAGCACATTTTTTTCACAAGCCTCAGATGCCTGCAGGGAAGAAAAAAAGGAGGCAGCCAGCTAAAGTTTCTGTTTTTAATTCTCCTTCTCTCCCTCCCTCCGCCGCTCGCTCCTTCGCTCTGCCCCTCTCTCGCTTTTTCACTCACTTGATCTGCCTGTCAGTGTTTGCCATTAATGTCTTCATTCCTCTATTCTCTGCCTCCCTTCCTTTGTACAAATTAAAATTTGCAGTGTGTATGTCTGTGTGAGTGTATGTGTGATTCTGTGTGTGTGAATAAAAATGCAAAAATACATAAAGGGAGCAGCTTTGGTGTTTTTGTTATTGACTGTGTGGATAAAACACTGATATAAAATCAGTGACTTATTAACCGTGTACAAGACACACTTATTCCGGAGCAGTTGGTGACTGATACTGACCGCATGTCCAACACTGAACGTACAAAGAACATCATGATATTAATGTCACTGACATTCCTCTAAATGGGCAGCTGGGTTTGAAATTCTGAATGGGGGCAGAAGCCACAGTTCTGGTGTTTTTCTGCAGGTACCAGTGTCCGTTGACCTGGCAGGAGTTGATCCCATACTGGTGGCTCAGTCTGAAGTACTATCTCAGTAAGTATCCTGTGCATCTGCCAAATGGAAAGAAAGTAACAGTGTGGCACAGCTTATTAGCACTATTATTATTATTATTAATATCACTACTGCTTGTTGTTATTGTGTCATTATTGTTACCGCTATGTGCCATGTCTCCTCACATTGAACAACCTAACCCTACGGCCTATGTTTACACATTCTGGCACTCGTCACATTGTACAATACAATCCCAAGTCTTAGACTACGGCTGCCATTTGGTTGTTAGTATAAGGTATATTGTTATATATTTATGTCCTTTCATACTGCGCTCTTGTGTATATTGTCTGATCCTGTCTATAACTGCTACTGTACACTGAAATATCCCTTTGTGGGATTAATAAAGTTCATATTATCGTTTCCTATCTAATCTTATCTGTAGTGATCATTGCTTGCTTCTACAGGGAATTTATGACATCTACGACTAATATGAGATAAGGTACTAAGAGTTAACTATGAGTTAAGAATATAATAATTTAATTACGAGTAACATTTACCTACATTTTAAAAAGACAGAGGAACAAATAAAGGAAAAAATTACACGTCTTGTATCAAACATTCATATTCCGTATAAATGCTTTACTGCAAAATCTCGACATTTTAACAATACAATGTACACAGACCCACCTAATATCCAGGTTAAGAAAATAGGTTTAACACAGGTATTTGTGAGAAGGCTGGGTGGTAAAATATTTATAATTCTGACTTCATATTACTCATGCTTGTTTATTATCTTACCTACTTCATGTGTTTATTACAGAGACGGCTAAGAAGAATATGGGAACGCGTGGGTTGGACTAACACGGCATTTGCCTTTAATTAAAGTTGATGTATTGTTTCTGGTCAGTTTCCATACCCTGTAAAGTCAGTGGCAACCAGCTGGAAAGTCCCCACAAAGACGAAAAACAGTAGAAGGGGGGTGCCAGGGTATCCCCTCTGCGAAAACCCACCAGTGCTGTATGTGAGCGTGGGCGCTGCTGGTGGAGCTGGCTCTGGGTGCGCTGTCGCTCTAGCTCTCTTTAAATCCGACAACCCAGACCTCAGCATGCAGACACACCTCAGCAGCGCCGGCTTCTTCACACTTCCTCCTGACCGCAACAAGAACAAAGAGTAGAAATCACAGAAGTCAAAACACCTGGTAGAGGCAGAGCAGTCATTACTCTGCGACTAAAACATGTCACTTTCCCTGTAATGCCGCTTTCAAGTCAAGCGGGACAGTCAGCCCGAGCACCAAAAAACCGCTGAAGAAATATTGGAGAAATAAACATGGAATGGATGGATGGATGGATAAATCTCATCTGATAAAAGTAGTACTGGGAAGAACTAAATTACAGTTTTTTGGTAATTAATTAATTTCTTGAGGAAATTGTACATTTCTGATAGTGATCAACTGGAATCACGTCCAGCATCTCTGTGCTTCCCAGGACACACTCCAGGCTCATTATCATCCTGCACTTGAGAAGTGGCTATGAAAGATAGATTTTCCATAGAAGTATTTCATACAGTGCATGCGTGTGATTCTGTGGGTATGTTGATTTCACTATCTGTTTAAGCAGTAGGGAGGTCAGGGGTCACCAGTGTTTGTGTTTCCGTGTCTGTGAAGTGTGCTGGTGGGGCATATTTATGATCTTTGTGTCTGTGGGACTGTAGACTCAGGGGTAATGAAGACAGATCATACTCTTATCTCTTTGCCTGTCACTAGTTAAAGGTCTTCCAAAATACCAGCACCCAGTATGCTATGGAATCAGTCCTTTGATGTTTGATCATTCCTGGTTAAGGAAATGACATAACACCGGTCCTTTAAGATTTTGACATCATAACACCAAACCGCAAGCTCCTGTTTAAATCATTGAAATGGCATCAGTCCTCTGAGGATATGACATCATAACACCAAACAACAGGCTCTTGTTTAAATCACTGAAGTGACATCAGGCCTCTGAGTATATGACATCAAAACACTAAACCTCAGGCTTCTGTTTAAATCACTGTAATAACATCAGTCGTCTGAGGATATAACAAGATAGCACCAAATGACAGTTCCTGCTTAAATCACTGCTGTGACATCACTCCGCTGCGCAAATGACAACATAACACCAAACAACAGGCTCCTGTTTAAATCAC
>JAODKL010000038.1:1202685-1219049 GCA_026780765.1 Petrocephalus schoutedeni
CACTGTCCCCCCCCCCCCCCCCCCAAAAAACGCACCTTAATCCGTGTGTCAGCATTTAGGTGACAGTGCAGCATGCCAGACAACAGGAAGAGGGCACATGCAAAATGCCACCAGGACAACCTGAGATAAAGCTATCCCTCACCTCATTTTAATAAAAAGTATTATACTGTACTACGTTTGCAAACTAAAGCTCAAATACAGGCCCGTAGGCAGAAATAAACTTGGGACGGAGGGGGGTCATCTCGATAGATTTCGCCGAACGGGGTTTTCATAAAAGGAATTTTACTACCGTGTCTGCTCCAGTAGTTATATAGCAAAGAGTTAATATAACACGATGTTTTCTCAGTTAAAATGTTTTAGAATCGGGCCCATTCATTCTGTCTTTAAATGCCTTTCTTTGGTTTAAGGGTCCTTGAATGGGTGGAGCAAACATGACTGCGCGTCTCACATCATAGATATCCATCCATCTATCCATCAATTTCCATACCCGCTCCTCCAGTCTAAAAGCAAATGTTGCGAACATCGCTCATTGTTTGACTGCATGCTTTGCATATGCTCCGCGGTGTGCGCGCATGCGCGTAGCCGGCACCCCCGCCGACCTGAGCCGCGCCGCGCCGCGGGCACTGAGCGCTCCGCAGGTGCGCAGTTTGGCAGCCGTCTCTCGCCCGCTCTCTAATTATCGGCTCGCTGTTATAACATGTGCAGCTCTGCCCAGCGAACACCACTGCTCCTCCTCCTGAAATACACCACACTGATCACATGTGACTCTGGGTCGTACCGTTTTCACTGAACTCTAACTTCAACCAAAAATTCAACCTTCTTCACGTGGGGGCTCTAAGTGTTTGCAGAATTAGTCATATTTAAACAAATACAATTAGTTTTTACTCTAAAGTGGTTAGATAACGTAATCTGTTAACCAAACAATAGAAGAACGTGATGAATATAACGAAATATCATATATAATATATAACATTTATACTGATGACAGTGTAAATTCAAAATAGTACTATATAATTGATATGCATATTTGTCTTGATATTACGGTAACCTGACTAACTGAGCAACTGTCCAGCGACTGAAATGACAAGATAGTTGCAGGATAATAAGCGCACCCCGTTCGGCAATATTGGAGGTATGGTTTGTTTATAGTTCCCTCTGGTGGAATAACTATGAACTGCAATTTAATCTAGTAGATCGTTTGAACCAACTGGATGGATATTGTTGCTGTTGGCAGTTGTCCGTTTGCAGTCATCTAATCTAATCTAATCTAATCTCATGAAACCCGATTTTCTGACCAATCTGAAGATAACATCCATCACTGAGGCTGTAATTCTTTCATTAGATTGTATGTACAGCTCAGAGAGTGTAATGCTCTCTTGCGGTAAGGTGGGGAACAGCTACCTCTAGTGGAGGTGCTTAAACTAAATAAAGATTACTGCTGTGCTTATGTTAACAATGACAACAATCACACTAATATAACACATCATACAATGTATTAAACATTACATTAACAGCATATTCAACAGCATATACATATGCGTAACATGACATTACGTACATTAAAAGGTGCTTTATACGAAGGAGTACCTCTATGGACGGCATACAAAATGCCCAAACAGCGGTAAATGTTCAACAGCATTCACAATCAAATAACTAACTTACCAGTAGTAAACTTGCAACACACGACGGGAACTGGTATTAAACATGTCGGCATGAATTACTGGCGAATTAAATGAATGTAGCGACACCCTGTAACTAAATAAACAGAGTACCGCCGTTACGCGATATGAAATATGATAGTTGCGAGCGTTAATGATGCATATAATTCTGGAACACAGATACGGTTGCTTACTTGGTCTAACATTACGCAAAGTACGTCAACACGCTGCTACTGCTTTTCAGTTTTTTATTGAACAAATGAACAAAATGCATACAAACATTGTGCATACAAAACAGGCAGGGTATCACAAATTATACTGTAATAGCGTAATCAATAAACGTCATACGTTTTTACGGGTTTCTTGTGCCTAATTTTACCAAAGGTAGAGTTCTTTTAACCCTTGAATGAAACGAAACCGCCCTTCTCTCTATCGTCATCCTCCTCCTTGCGCCGACCCACAATCCTTTGCACACTCAGGTATGACTGATCATCCCATTTTGGGATGCTGTCCTCCTGCGGCAAACCCTTAAAAGCCTTCCTAGGAATGTGGCACCCTTTTGCACAGAATTCATGGATCGCGGTTTCTGGAGTGGGAATGTGAGGTAGATGGGCGGCCATCACTGATCAGTACAGCGATCAGAAACCCTCCGTGGGCATTTTATAAGCTGGGATCCCAGCCGCCTTTCATCGCTGGCCTGAAAAAGTGGGAAACCCTGCTTAGCCATCAGATGAAGCCTGGCGGAAACACATAAACTGTGTGACTACGTTTGGAAAATCAGGGGGCTATTCTACAAAGTGGGAAAATGCAGTGTATAGGAAGCGTGTAGGTTATTGAATAATAATTACTCGTCCACCACAGAGATCAAACAACTACCTTTTTTTTCACAAGCACAGAATTATATATTTGTAAACCACCTTCCCAACACAGTGCCCCCTGGTGTTGCCCTCCAAACTATTCCCTCGGCACTATTACGTTTCCATCCACCACACAAAACCAACGCAGCGTACAAACAAAGCACTTCAAAGTCTATATATCAATTTCATTTTATTTTAAGAAATATCTTGTGATAGATATCGTTGCAAAATGAATGTTAGTTATTTTGTCGTCTAATGAAAAGCTCTGTATCTGGAATTGAGCTGTTGTCAGTGACTTAAGCTATTATGTGTTTGGCTACACAATGCCAACACAATACCCAATACTGAAACAGCAAAGTAGGCCTACCTATACTACATCTCAGCAGCCGAAGACATAACGGATACCAAACTTTTGGAGGGGATGTAGGTCTATTCCCTCTCTAGCACACAGCGGCAGCTCATCATTTTGGGCAAGTCACTCAAATTCATGAAGTCAATAAAAATAAAACATGAAAATTGAGTTAAATAAATTGCTTTGTTTTACTTCCAATTAGTTGTGATTTACCACAGATTTTACTAGTTTATAGTATTTATGATTAAAACTGAGTGGTAAGCCCTGCTCCCTCACACCTCTGGGGCCAGGGTTAGAGTCTTCGCCATTTCCATGTGTGTGAAGTTTGCATGATCTCCCTGTGTTGTCGTGGGGTTTTCTCCAGGTAATCTGGTTTCCCCCCATAGTTCAAAAATGTGCTGAGGTTAATTGGAATTACTAAATTGTTCATAGGTGCTTGTGTGAGGGTGTCTTGCAATGGGTCGGCCCCCTCTCCTGGGTTGTTCCCTGCCTTGCACCCGTAGCCTCCGCGATAGGCTCTGGACCCCCTGTGATCCTGAGTAGGATAAGTGGTTACTGAAGATGGATGGATTAAAAATGAAACTAGATTTGGTGCCGTTGGAAATGACAGCATTCTATTCTTCAGACAGCACTGTTGTTCGGTCTATCTAAGGTGTACTCCTACCACACTCAACAACCCGTACAATTTCAAGAAGTACTGGATGGATCATCTGGAAACATAAAAGTTAATAAATAGAATGAGTCCTTGCAGAAATATTTCCCCACCAATTATGTGGTTACGTCTATTCTTTTACATTTTAATGCCCATATTTCAACATGTCATTTATTATATATAAAAATATTTATATTCTATTTATTTGCACTATAACCAAATTTTTGTATAACATTAAAGTAAGAACTGTAACAGATATTCTAATTGTATGCTATAGAAATCATGAAAAAAATCAAACACATACAGTTGCTACTTGAGATACAAGATGTCACGATTCATTAATGATGAACAAGCATGAGATCAGTATTTAACTTATTTAACTTTGTTTTACATCTCTTCCTTCAGTTGTTCCTTAGTAGTTCAGAAATGTTTACAGAATTAACAGATATAGTAACAAATATAGTAACTGCTTGAGATAAAACATCATTAATGATGAATTAACATGATATTAGTATGTAACTAGGACTTTGTGGTTTGTGGTTAATTAATGCATAAATAATAGCATAATTATTTGTGCCTTTTCAAGTAAAGTGTTACCCTGTTATGACTAGTAACATAAGGAAAGTTTACGGTGAGTAACTAAGGTACGAGTGTCCCAGTGGTGGCTTCCCAGCACTGATCACATATACAAGGGTTGAACAATGAACTGAAACACTGGCCATAGTGACCTGGCACTGTTCTGCAAAAGGAATGGCTCAAAATCCTTTTGGCCACTGAGTAGGACTTGTATCTATTATTCCAAAGATGAATTTATGCTGTATTGGCCACAGAAGGAGGCCCAACACCATACTAATAAATTATTGTGGTCATACACAGTTGAGAGTGAAACTCTTAAGTCCACTAATGCCATGTTATTCGACAACCAAGGAGTACTTCACGTCACAACTTTAATCGGATGAATACACTGGGATCCAGTGTCAAAAGTTTATCACTTTGTGGTGCTGCTTCAATTTTGGGGTGATCTGTCTCAAAATTGTATCAGCTCCATTCTGCCCCACAAAAACGCCTCTGCAAAGTTTAAAAAAGATCCATTAAGTGATTATTTGTCTTAATGGGGTACATTTTTTGGCATTTTTGGCCTTTTGTGGCTCTCACTATGCTGCGCTGCTTCAAGTCTGGGGTGATCACTCTCAAAAATCCGTCAAAGCTATGTATTAGTAATGTAGGCCTGTAGTTATCCGTCCTGTGTTGTAACAGAAAACTAGGGAGCGAACAGGATACCTGGCAAACTGGAGGTTTTATTTAAATGAAAACAACAACAACAGGAGCAGAATTTTGAGACTGGGACGTGGTGCAAAGAATGGAGGAGGTATGCCAGGAGAATCAGTCAAACATGGAGGAAGAGGGCGGGGCTTGGGAGAACACAAGGATCCAAGGATGACAAATGGACACAGCACAAGAGGCAAGTCAGCTCAGGGCTACACAGGAGTCAGGTATGTAACAGTTCGCCAACTCAGAAAAATCAATAGCTCACACAGAGTGCAAGATGGCTCAGACTTTTAAAAAGCTAAGAGATGCATGGTGGTGGAAATCTCCAGGTGCCCCAAGCTGAGAGAGGAATGCACCTATGGCATGGTGGTTGACTGGAGAGCAGCAGGAACATATCTCTCCAGCAGGGTCGCTGTGCGGAGCAGGCTCAAGACGCAAAGCTTTGAGGATGGAATCATCTAAGTTCCAGGTTAATGGCCTGAGAAAGCAAACAGCAAAATGGGGACTGGTTCTTCATGCTGAACCAGAGGGGTGAATTGATGCAAGAGGGCACTTGTTTTGGTTTTCTTCAACCTGGAGATATATGACACTTTAAAGTTGAAAAGTGTCACAAAGAGCCTACCTAGTCTGTCGGGGGGTAAGGTGATTAGCAGACTTAGGATACACAAGGTTGTGGTACCTAGTTGTGGTACCTAGTCTGTCGGGGGGTAAGGTGATTAGCAGACTTAGGATACACAAGGTTGTGGTGATCAGTGGGCCAACTTGATTGCCAGCAACTCTCAGTTGCCGATGTCGTTATTCAGTTCCATGGGGGGGTCATCTTCTTGAAAAAGACACAGGGATACATTTACAGCCTTTGGCAGATGCCCTTAGCCAAAGCAACTTACATAAGTGCTTAAAGACTCCAAGGGTGAATACTTTCTGATACTGGTTCAATGAAACTCTAAGAATACTATCTATCAAAACTCTTTTGGGAAATAGAGGATTTTTTTAAAGAGTAGAATTCTGGAAGTGCTAAATCAAACTGTAGGTGCTAAACCACATACCTCTGAAAAAGGTCTTCAGATGTCGTTTAAAGACAACCAAAGACTCAGCTATTTGGACATCTAGGGGTAGTTCATTCACAATTAGAGGGGCAGCAATAGAGTTGAACCCCCCAAATGGACCAGCAATAGAAATTAGCAAACTCCAAAAAATGTTCAAGCTCTTTACCTATATGGGGTCGAGACCAACCTTGGATAGCTTTCACCTTCTTTTCATAGATGCCCACACCTCAGGGGTAGTTCTTGTAACCAAGGAATCAGATCATTAGAACATGATCAATAGATGGAAAAACCAGGATCAGTATAGACAATCACAAATAGGTTCAGCATAGCTGAGAAGATGGTTATGAACCGCTGGAAAGTAAAAGGGATCCATATATCATGACTCTCAAACTGCCAAATCTTCCTTTCATCCCCAGCTAGGATGTAGATTCTGTTGTAGGCACTGTGGAGATCAAGCTTACTAAAGATTTGTGCTTCACAGAGTTGTACCAGGGCTATCACGGATAAAGTCCTGTGGCATCTTTGGACAATCGCATCTAAAGCATGATAATAAATGCATGACCGGAGTCCTTTTTTCAACTGAGAACCCAGAAAAGATGGGAGACGTCAGTGACCAGATGAGTGACCAGATGTCAGTGACCAGATGAGGCTTCTTTGACATGTCTCCATCGCCTCTTCTTCTGTTTGGGACAATGCAAACAAAATTGACTTTTCGATAGGGACACCCCCTCTATTAGTTCGATTGTGCAGCCCAACTCCTTGTGGGAAGGGAGACTGAGAGCCTTGGTCTTACTTAAGACATGAGCGAAGTCTTGATATGCTGCTGGAACCTGGGTCTCCTCCTCAGGGAGGGGACTCATCATGGAAGAGATTCATCATGGCAATGTAATACAAGCCATTAGACAGCAGGACTAGGCTTATCTTTTTTTCAACCCAGACACCGTGGGGATTGTGGCGCTGCAACTAGGAATGCCACTTGATCATTGTCATTCTGAAACATCTCTGGATGCCCAGACTGCATCAGAAATGCCCAACACCTATTGGTCTCCGCTATACCTTTTGGGTACTGCAATGGGGATCCCAGAAGACCATCGGGGAGTCAAGCTCAGGAGAGGAGTGGCGGCTGCGATTCTTTGTTGTAACTGGTTAACCAGGGAGGTTGGCTGGTCGGTCTGCTAGAGAGCGTCTTTGAGCTGCTCCTGCATATCTACTAAATCCATGTTGTAGATGGCGAGGTATTCTGTTGTAACGGCAAACTCAGGAGCAAACAGGGTGGCAGGTGTATTGGAGGTTTCATTTAAATGGAAGCAACCAGGAACAGAATCTTGAGGCTGGGGCATGGTGATGAGAACAGAGCTGAGGGTCAGGTATGCTAGGAGAATCAGCCTGACATAACGGACAACGGACAGGACTTGGGAGAACACGGGGACCCAGGGATGACAGAGATGGACTGGACCAGAGCGGGAAGGCTGGCTCAGGGCTACACAGGAGTCAGGTATGGCCCGCTCAGTTTGCCAACTCATGGGAAAAATTATACCTTGCGCAAGTTGTTTGGGCTTTTAAAGAGTCTATGCCAGGTGTGGTTAATTGGGTAACTCCACATTCTCATGAGGGGGGCGTGACACCTGTCTTGCACGGGGAGTGCCGCTAGATGAATCCAAATGTAAATGGTGCTGGAATATCCTGTAGTTAACAAAACCTCTGTGATCATTACTATTCATAGACACTGAAATCTGGACACTAATATTAAGAAAAGCTTCCTTGGAGATTCGCAAAGCATAAGCGGGTAGCTACGCGAAATGGGTGGATGGCATTGCACGTTGCTTTCTGCGCCCTTATTAAGAAGCACTTTATTGACTCATGCTTCCCGTTTTGTGTCTGCAACTCCACTGACACTTTTCTTTCTGCACCAGTATCAAGAGATGTTGCGTTTTGCACCTTAATACACACTTTGATTTCTTCGCTGTTACTGAAATAGATCTTGCAGTCCGTGACCTTGTTTAAATGCGCTTTGCGTTTTTGCATAAAATGTGTGTCAGTAGGGCAGCGCTTTCCCTGCACATGCGGGGCCTCTGCAACGAAGCGCGACTGACAGACACTGCAGCACATGGGGAGAGAGAAGGTGCGAGAGAAAGGAGGAGAGAAATCCCCGCAATTTACAGAGAGAAGGCACATTGGAGGGACGAAAAAGATACAGATCACATTTGACAGCGATGTGAGAACGTGAAGGCTGTGCGTAGGGGTGTGTTCGTCAGGGGCGGGCTGCTCGTCTGCTTTGACAGCACTGCAGCTGACGATCTAATGGCCGTGATCGCTTTCTGAACAGCGCTTTACATCCACTTGTGGCACACTAGTCATCACATCCCTCGAACTGCTGAGGACCGAACAGCTTCAAGAAGTGTTTTTTCCCCTTTCACATTACAATTTCACGTTATGTTCGTGCAGTTTTCATTTTATGGACCGCAATTTACGCGCATACATTTTTACAACTTTTTCGAACAATATCGATATGGAATCTGTTCTTGTTTGCTGATCTACAAAGGCAACTACTATTTGCATAAGTCAATATAACTAGACAAGCGTACGATCCCAAGAATGGACAACAGTCCAGGTAAGTTGCTTTTTGGTATACAAATGTATGTAAATACCACTGAAAATGCTGCTGTTGTTTTAATATTGAGCCATAGTCGAATGCGCGCAACACACAATTTAACGATTGAATATACTTTGTTGTGCAAGTGATTCGTATATAATAAAAGATCATCACTGAATTGCGAACATAGCCATATTTGTAGAGATGTGCAGTTTCAGGAGAATAAGTCCATATGCTGGGTGTTGGATCACAAAACAGGTGAAAACATAAGTATAAGCATCAATATGCATTTGCAATGCCTTAAGCAGCGTTACGTTCGGCCATATCAATTTCATAATTTATATAATATAAATGTAATTATTAATAATGAAATAAAAAGTAATTGCATATGAAACATATTCAGTCTGTAAGAAACAATGATTTTTTTTCTGACTGATCTCAATGAAATTTACGTTAAGTGAACACCCAGTAGCCTACCTACCAGCGCGACCATGCAAACTCACACGGAACGCAGAACTTTGTGACTTCTACAATGTTAAAATAGCGATCTTCACTCCTTTAATTATTATCTTTCATACAGGGTAGTCTGATCAGTGTACAGCTCCACATTCAGTCATGTTTTTTTCTTATTTGAAAGAGTATTCGCGCTCTAATAATGCGGTCTTGCAGGAGGACGTATTTGCGCGACACTGGGGTTTTCATGTCCCCACTGGCGACACCGGGCTCACTGATCTGCTTCGAGGTCAAGAACTGCTTTTTCTACCTGCAATGACATAAGAATTACCAAAAATAACTTTTTAGCTCCTTCTTTAGACGACAATTGTACGCGCGTATTATGGGGTAATCAATTTGTATGACTACAACATAAAATATAAAAGAAGGTACATAAAACATGTCATGCTCTGGAAATACGTCTCCTTTTTCAGCAATATGGCAATCAGAAATCTTGCATTGTCACACCAGGAGTTTTTTTTTATCGTGGAAATATCTTTAAAATATTAATCCAGACATATGATTTAGTAATCGTTTCCATAATGTTAATTATACATGGTGTTCTAGATTAGCGGCTTGGTTTTAGTGTCATACGTTGGCTACTGAAATAATACGTCTGCGTTTGCTTTTTCCTAAGTTCGGGAAAATCAACGTTTGAGAAACGCGCCTACGATAAGAAAAGGATTCACAACATACATTTTAACAACAGGGGGAGAAACACCGCGTCGTTATATTGTCCTTTCAGTGTCTTACATGACAGTGCAGGACTCATTGCATGAATTGAGGGAGTTTAGGGAATGCCGGAGTACCGGGAGGTGCAGAGATGAGCGCGCAGTCTCCCGTCCACCCCCCGCCCCCCCAAGTCACTGTCCTGCTCTATTTCATCTGTTAAATTATATCTCTGCTGCATCCGGCTTCTTCCTGCTGGTGGGACTGCAAAGCCGCATCACGTGTACGCAATCTGTTGACCACATGCTGCACGTGACTCCCGCCCCAACCGTTACCGAATCACCTCTTTGGCATGGGGGTGATGGTCAGTGGGTCACCATTCATTCTACAGTCATTCCTTCTCAACTTGTGTCTAATTTATCTAACCCACAGGAAGACAACAGCATTTTACAATACTGTACAAAATCACCAAAGGCATCACCATCCCCTCCATTAGGGGTAACTGTAGCCACTCTTAAACTTTATTTTAGTGACTTCACCTCATTGCAGTAAAAGTTCATGAAAGGACATCATCTGTTTAAATTAAATCATCACCTCACTATCCCACCACACACCAGGGGCGTGGGAGAGCCCCAAACACCCTGGCAAATTCAGGAGACCCAGTACTTTTTAGGGGCCCCAAATTCTACCAGAGGGGATACCAAATTCTGCTGTGTTGGGGGTCCCAAGGTGATATTTTGTCAGGGGGCCCAATGCATCATACTGTACAGCTCTTGTGCTGATCCTGCTTACATCTGTACCTGGGCATTTATTGGAAGCTCAGTCTTGTGGCACTTATGCCTAGTCGACTCCTTGACAGCTATATGCTTGTGATGTACTTCACTTTTGAGTTTTTAGTGTCTGCTCAATAAATAAATGTATATGTAATGCAATAGACTTTCTGGTGATGTAAAGCCCCCAGGATTATTCTGAGAATATGAACTTCCCACACCAGGATGCAGACAATGCATTGGAAGATGATGAGATGTTAGAAAGAACATGTGGCGAGGTATGGAGCTCATACAGACGTCATGCTACATGCTAAGCTGGGTGCATCTGAGATCTAAGCTGTGCTGCCATTCTGGTTAGGAAATGCAGGAAGTGTTGGTGAAAGAGAAAGGCCTTCTTGGGCGCGGCCGCACGTACCGCAGTGACATTCCGATTCCAGGTCACCAACAACAACTTTTACAGTATAAGCACCGACTGATCATGGTTTTATTTTTCTTACCAGTACTTTAACCACTTCATCCTGTGGGTCATCTTCACATGAACTTGCTCCCTGAGGCCTCTGTGGAGATACCGGGGGTGGGGTCACACACATTTCCCAGCACAGTTCAGGTAGCACTGTAGGAACAAAGGCCTTTCTCAGGGTAACTGACTTTTTTTTTTTTTGAGTTTGGACCGCCAACCCGATTTGGACTATGCATGCACAGAAATTACGTCCTTTCCTCTCGTTACTGTTTTACGGTTGCTCGACTTTGTGATTTGATGATTTGATGAAATTAAGATCTTTGTTTTCTACCGCTACTAGGCTTCAGGATCACACTGATAAAAACCTGATCACTTCTGACAGTTCAAATCAAAATAATAAATATGATAAGTGAAAAGTACAAATTAATTAAAAATTAAATTCTGAATAATAATTTAAAGATACATTAATTATAATTCAAATAAGTGATAAATGCAAGCCATTTTTAAATAAAAGGTAAAAAAATCGTAAAATTGCGCAGCTGCCATAAAGCAGTTGTGGGCATTTGCAGTCCACTTATACACACATATGCACATACATGAATACATGTGTTTCTCACCTTGTAAATAGCCTGTAGGGTTTGCAAACTGCCCCAATGCTTTTGATATAGTTCAATTTAGGTTTATAATGGAATACTGCAGATTTGGCGTGAGATTTCCTCCGTGAGCGTGACATTAAGGCTGAAAGCGTGAGAGTTGGTAACCTTGCTTTCTTGTGGTAATGACCTCAATCTCACAGGCTTGTGCATCCTGCAGCTCCCTAGAGTCATGTGAGCATACTCACAATATCTCACCACACTCCACCTCACCTGTGATCAGAACTCCACCTCGGGTCCAAGTGCACTCAGTAGAAAAGAAAATAACCTGACTTTTTCATCCCACATGAATATGAATTGATACAGTAGCTCTGGCTTGCTGGTATGATTGTGGGCCTTTTTTTTCCTTCCGCAATGCTGTTTGTTTGTCTGTCCCTTTTCACTGAAGGAGAAACAGGGAGAGGGAAGTGCAGAAAGAGGGAAAGTCAGATAAAGACTAAGGGGAAAAGGGAGGGAAAAGTCAGAGAAAAGTGGGAAAGGTGAGAGAAAAGAGAGGGGAGAGTCAGAGAAAGGGAGGAAAAGAATCAAGAGGAAAACAGACAAGAAAGAGGCAAAAGTAATGGTAAAGTAGATTTACATCTAAAGTAATCGTACATTAAAAATGTATTGCAAGTCATATCATATTTATAAATCTGTAACTTGATCTGTAAGCAAAGATACTGCAAGTGCATTTCTACTGTGACATTTAAGACAATAGATTTACAGTTTACAGATTCTCGTTTTACGTGAGTATTTCAGACAGTCACTGATGTGCAATCGATAGATGTAGGTAGGCCATGTTTACTAATCACCTCCTTACACTTTTTACGTCATTGTCAATGTAAACTGGAAGAGTGCCTTGTGCTGGCATGTCATTGAAATCAATGTATTTAGTCACCCAGGATTTCAATCATTAATTCATTACTCTGTTTTATTATAACAAATCATCATATTCATTCCCAAGACTTTTATTCCATATTTAGAAGGCATTCTGTTGTAGCTTCTAGTTAAAATAACTACTGCCATCAGCCCAGCCCCGCCCCCTTCGATCTCTCATCAGAATTTGACAACAGTGAGATTTACTTTCCTGTCAAAACCCATCGGTCATTGGCTACACAACTTTCTCCACATAACTAGTGATTCATAAACATTGTGCATAAACTGTGATTCGTAGCCTGAACAAATTACATTATACTACCCCATACTGATCACTATTCTTTAAGGCTCCTGGGTAGGCTAGGCCATGTCTCGACATGTCTTCGATATTATCAAGTTACGATGGAATCATCGGAAGGCATCTCCATCATAAGTCGGGGACTACCTGTACAGAGAAGGAAAACATAAAAATTAAATAAAATTAAGATAACAATATAAACAAGACAATAGCAATATAAAAGCAATAATATAGAAAAGAAGAACATCCAATAAGGAATATCCGAAAGTGCACTGACATGAGGAAAGTGCATGAGGTGGCCTGCTAGTTGTTATGAGTCCTCCTTTAGCATACTGCCTGAGGGGAGAAGCTCTCAGCCACTTGGTTTTGGCTTTCAGGCATAGTAGTGCCTCTCTGTCCACAGCAGCGAGGAGAGGTTGCCATCAGGGTGGGTTGAATCTTTAATTATCCTCTTAGCTTTGAGCCTGTACCGCCTCCTGTAGGTGGCCTGCAGCTACACAGCTGAAAGCAGCACCCAGCAGCGAGCTGTGCAATCCAGCGGGCTGTAGCTTCCAAACCTGCCCGTGATGCTTCCGGTCAGATGTAGGGATGCTAATAAAACGGACTGAGAAAGAGAGAGAAACAGATGGATAGAAGAGAGATGAAGGAAAAGACAAAAAGGAAGGAAAGTCAAAGAAATGGAAGGCGAGAATGGGGGGGGGTACTCAAGGGATGGATGGGAGACTCAGAAAGTGGCTTTGACTTCTGGGGCTGTTTTCAATGCTGCCTTTTCCTGGGCAGTGAAAGCAAACCTTATAGATGAATTATTCTACAACCAAACTGCAAATTTTGAAAACATCAGTCTTAAACTGTGACGATGCAGATGATGTCGCTATAATATCTGCATCCAGCACATCAGTGCTGCACGCTGACCCACCGCAGGACTGCGTGTGGCTGCAATCGCTCGGTCACGCTGACCCTGCACAGGACTCTGTGTGGCTGTCATAGCTGCAGCCAACATGGTGATGCTGCTTGCTGGCCCAGTGCGGGACTGCAGGCTTCACCCTGCAGGAGGTGTGTTAGTGTCCATGTGAGCGGCCGGTCAGGTGTCAGGCTGCCGCGGCCCGTGGCATGGCGCCAGGGGAAACTGGTTATTATTGGAAAAGAAGAGGGGGTGGCCAGCACAGGCACGTGCGCCTGGGCTCATCTACAGCGGGGGCGGAGGGTGGGGCGCTTGGGAGGAGCGTGAAAGGGGTCCCAACAGCCCACTTTCAGCTAGGAGCCTCGGTACTCTCTAGCAAGCAGCGTATCTGTGCTTACAGTGCAGGATTTAGCAGCGCTGGCATTAAACTGCAAACATTTGCCTGCACAGCAGGGACCCGGGAGGAGGGCTGTTCAGTTTCGACGTGCTCCGCCCATCTTCCGAGCGTATTTTTAGCTCTTTGTTCCATTTACCAAGCAGCTATACCCCTGACATTACAGACACCTGCGTGGCCGAGCCGCTGGAAAACTTTCTCTCCTTCTCATATGCTTAATCACATTAACGCACTGGCAGGGACTGTGTTAGGCTCAGGGGCCTGACAAGTGTCCTTCTCTCCACTTTGTGTAGGGGGCGTCATTCTCTATGTCGGCAGCAGTGGAAGCCCCAGCCCCGGAAGCCCATCCAGCGGCTACCAGACACAGTCTCCTTGCCCCCACTCACAGCCCTCCTCCCCGGAGGAAATGACCTTCACTGAAATCGGGGCTCTAAAGCTGGCATTAGATGGGGAGGGCTCTCCATCTCCGAAGTTGGTCTTCCAGTACCCTGAAGTGACAGGTGCCCCCACCCCCAGCCCTGTTCCGGTCGTCAGCTCGTACCCCGCCCCTGGGAAGAGGTCATGTGGCTTCCCTGGCTCTTTCAGCAGTAGGTACCTTTTTATAAACCTGCTTGGCCTGTTTGTCTTATAATGCTCACCCCTGGTGAGTGCTGGGGAAGTTACTCACAAAAGCAATCCATTATGGGCAAGTTCAGGTCCAGAAAGTACAAATCCAAACCAAGATTCTGTTTCAACCAACCAGTCAACTACTCTATGACTGTGACTCCTTATACTCAACTGGTTGGATGGAACAAAACCTTGGTCTAGATTTGTACTTTCTGGACCTGAACTTGGTTGTAATCTAGCGAGTAACTTCCCCAACACTGCCCCCTGTTTGTCAGTCTGTCTGCATGCCTGTCTGTCTATCTGGCTGTCTATATGCCTGATTCTCTATCTGTCTGTCTGCCTGTCTGTCTCCCTGTCAGCTTGTCTGTGTCTGTCTTCCTATTTATTAGTCTGTCTCTCTGCCTCTATGTGCCCGTGTCTGTCTGCCTCCCTGTCTGTCTATCTACCTGCCTGTCTGTTTGTTTGTGTATCTCTCCTTTTCTGATAACTGCTGTCTTCTCTCATCACCAGAGACAGGAGGCATGGTGCTCTTATGTAAGGTCTGTGGGGACATTGCTTCTGGCTTCCATTATGGAGTTCACGCCTGTGAGGGCTGTAAGGTAACGATATACCAGCTCAATGAAACAACTCCAATGTACAGACAAAGCATCTTTTCATGAGTGCTCCCAGTGCGCCACAGTGCCCTCTCTCTGCTGCCCCCTGCAGGGTTTCTTCCGTCGCAGCATCCAGCAGAACATCCACTACAAGATGTGCGCGAAGAACGAGAACTGCACGGTCATGCGCATGAACCGCAACCGCTGTCAGCACTGCCGCTTCAAGAAGTGCCTGTCGGTGGGCATGTCCCGAGACGGTCAGCAGCTTCCTCTCATCCTTCACTCCCACCTCTTCCTCCTGCTCCAACCACACCCCTGGCTCCCCCCCCCCCCCCCCCCCCTCTAATGGACAGTGATCTATGAGTACGGAGCCAGAAAATCCCATAAGCCATCAGTCATCTTGGAAATTGCAGTAAACATAGGAGATATTTCTGGAATCTGGAACGAAGACTTTCTGATCACTCTGCCATCTCGTGCAATTAACACACAGATCCAGGCCCCGATAATGAGAACAGCAGGCCGTGGCGAGCCCTGCCCTTCGACGGCATGGCATAGGGGGCAGCGGCCTTTAGCACAGTGTGGAAACACTGGACATCAGAGAAGTCACAATTAAATAGCGAGTGAATATTCTGTGTGTGTGTGACCTCAAAAAGACTCAAAGGGGAAAAAGAAACAGATGTTTCACGGCATATCTGTACATCACGACCTACTTAGCTGAGTTTCCATCTCGCTTCAGCATGACGGTAGGGGTGCACTGCGCTGTATAACTCCAGAAGTTGCCTTCCCTGCACATCTCACCTGTTGTTGGTTCACAGGCATTGCGGTCGTGAGAGTAGCAGCAAAAAGACACACGGGCCATCAATAGTCTCAAAGCCAGACAATGATTTATATCAAATTTATTGAAAGTGCTAAAACCGCAACCTAGAAACCCCCTTCTTGTTTCACTCACTGCGAAAACAGGAAAAACCCGGTGCAACTGCCGCCAGCCACATGAAGCGAAATGCCCTGATTTCGCGTGTGTTTTTGTTGAATCTGGGCATTTCACTTATATTCAGACTGAGTGGCTGACATGTTCTCACATTCACTTCCTGTCTGATGTTCTGCTGTTTCTTAATCCATTGTCGATTTCTCCATCCTAAAAGTCGGATTCAATATGGGGCTGCAGAGACGTACCGTATTTTCCGGCGTATAAGACGACTGGGCGTATAAGACGACCCCCTGACTTTTCCAGTTAAAATATAGATTT
>JAODKL010000038.1:1226076-1254984 GCA_026780765.1 Petrocephalus schoutedeni
CCTTTATGACCACAGTGTACCCATCTTCTGATGGCTACTTCCAGCAGGATAATGCACCATGTCATAAAGCTTGAATCGTCTCAGACTGGTTTCTTGAACATGATAATGAGTCCTTGTACTCAAATGGCCTCCACAGTCACCTGATCTCAATCCAATAGAGCACCTTTGGGATGTGGTGGAATTTGCATCATGGATGTGCAGCCAACAAATCAACTGCGTGATGCTATCATGTCAATATGGACCAATATCCCTGAGGAATGTTTCCAGTACCTAGTTGAATCTATGCCACGAAGGATTAAGGCAAAAGGGGGTCCAACCTGGTACTAGCAAGGTGAACCTAATAAAGTGGCTGGTGAGTATAGGTGTTACTCAGTAACATTCCGATTCCAAAGCTTTCACTGAGCGCCACCTAGTGATACCCAAAGTAGCATGAATTTTGCTATCCCGGTATTACTACCTAGGTTTCGAGGCAAAACTCAATTATTTTAAAATGCCCTAATTGCACTTTCTATTTTCTCAAATGTTATTAGTACCATTTACAAATTTTGATACAAATTGCTTATATAAGCAAATAAGTCGTTTATAGCTAATGCAATTGCTGGGCGAATTTAAGCTAAAAAGTATCTTAAACCACAAGTAAGCCACGTACATAGCAAGCTTAAGATAAACAGCATAAAAAGCGGCGTCTGTGTTGTTTATAAACGGACACGGCAACTGGTTTTATTTTAAAGCAAGTACGATTTAATCTGCAGAGATTCTTGAATTCGTGAGCTACAACAACATCAATGTGCGGTGAAGGAATCCGGAAGTAAGCTTGTGGCCGGAAGTGAGCGTATAGCGGACATGACGCGGCGCGCAGCCGGAAGTAAGTAAGAGTGTATATTGTAGTTTGGGGGCTTCCCACTGATGTCAGAGAAAATAACTTTTTGCCTTTATCAAGAAGCGGTTTTGTTAGGTTATACACAGCTTAAAAGTCGCCTGGAGTACATTTTGGTTTCCATTAAATGCGGCTGAAGGCAGGAGAGCAATACCGAGGGAGCAGAGGCACTGCGGCCGGGCAGGTGAGTGATATATGAATTGGCCGTAACCCTCTGAGGGCGGCTGCTGTCACGGTCTCCGCGTAAACAGCCGCGGAGCCGGAGCACATCGCCTCCTGCAGCCGCCTGCACTGCGACTCCGGCCTGCACCGAAACGCCCGAAAGTGACACCATGCAATGACATTATGTAGGAAATGACCGCCCTTAAACGTCTTTGCCAAGCGAGTCTTTTCGTGGACTACAGGCACAGTGACGCATATTGAGGCACCCAATGGTTTATTTGTCAGACGTGGGTCAGTTTATCCTGTCAGGGAGACGGCGTAGATACAAGTGCTACTGGCCTGTAACCAGATGCGCTATTGGAGCATCTAACGCTGGCTGTAAATCAGCCGTTATCAAAGAGGGCTTTAAAACAATGACGGTAAGACGCTTTGCACAGGGCACAAGCAAACTAGATTTAATTGTAGATATTCATGTACATATTTGGGGGATGGTGTGGGCGGGACATACCTCCTCAGGTTATGACATAGTGTCTGTGATTTATAAGGTTGCTGGATCTCACCATTGGGCCCCTGAACAAGGCCCTTAACCCCCAGTTGCTCCGGAGACTGGCTGACCCTGCTTCCTCAGTTGTGTTTTGCTTTGAATACAAATGTCTATTAAGTACATTAATGTCAAATTAAGTGTTGCATTTAAAATTGGCCATTAAATGTCTAAGTATTTCATGACTTAATTAAAACTCGAGAAACTTACAAACGAAAGGAGGCCATTTGGCCCATAAAGCTTGTTTGGGGAGTCTTCCATCTCTTCAGAGATGTTAAAATCTTGTCTAGCTCTGCTTTAAAGGAACCAAAGGTTTCAGCTTGCACTATGCTAACAGGAAGACTATTCCATATCGAACTATCTGATATTTTGTTTTCATTGAAACTCAGACAGCATCCATGCTTTTCTCTCACTCTGCCCCGCACTCCCAGGTGGGGGAGCTGGCCCTGTGCTGAGGAGGCCCACCCTGAAAGGCTGCACCCAGTCAGCGCGTCACCATGCTGGTGACCAGCTACCTCGCGTTCCTGCTGCTCCTTGCCCTCTGCCTGGGGCTGGAGCTCACCGCTAGGCGCACCGTGCCCCCACAGCCCGTGCCGACGGCTTCTGCCAACCCCTCCTTCCGTGGCTTTCAGGCACTCTTCCTGCGGGGCTACCTGTTGGCACTGTGGGCCGACTGGCTGCAGGGCCCCTACCTGTACAAGCTGTACCGGCACTACAGCTTCCTGGAGTCACAGATTGCCATCCTCTATGTGTGCGGCCTGGCCTCCTGCGTGCTGCTGGCCCCTGCCGCCGCCTGGCTGCCGCAGGCGCTGGGTCGCCGGCGGACCTGCTTGCTGTTCTGCTTCGCCTACTCGGCCTGCTGCCTCACCAAGCTTTCCCGCAGCTACTTTGTCCTGCTGCTGGGCCGAATCCTGGGTGGCCTCTCCACCTCTCTGCTCGCCACCGCTTTCGAGGCCTGGTATGTGCACCGCCACCTGGAGGTGCACGACTTCCCTGCGGAGTGGATCCCCAGCACCTTTGCCCAGGCTGCCAGGTGGAACCGCGGGCTGGCGGTGGCCGCGGGGCTGGTGGCCAATCTGCTGGCAGAGTGGCTAGGCCTGGGCCCCGTGGCTCCCTTCCTGCTGGCTGTGCCGTGCCTCACCGCCTGTGGCTGGGTGATCTTTTCACACTGGGGCCAGGAGGAGCGGGAGAAGGGGCCGCAGGTCGACAAGCCCAGGCCCCTGCTGGCGACACCGAGCGCCATGCCCCCGAGAGGCCCGACCCAGGCCCAGTTCATGCGTAGCTGCCTTGAGGGTCTTCGCTGCCTCTTGTCCGACCGGCGTGTGCTGCTGCTTGGGGCGGTGCAGGCCCTCTTTGAGAGTGTCCTTTACATCTTCGTGTTCCTGTGGACCCCAGTGCTGGACCCCCACAGCCCCCCACTGGGCATCATCTTCTCCTGCCTGATGGCCGCTAGCATGGCGGGGTCGTCACTGTACCGTTTAGCCTCCTCGGCCCGGTACCGGCTGCAGCCGGGTCAACTGCTGTGCCTGGCGGTGCTGCTGGCTTTCTTCTCCTTCTTCATGCTGACGTTCTCCACAGTGCCTGGGCAGCCGCGGCCCGGCGAGTCCTTCCTGGCCTTCCTGCTGCTTGAGCTGGCCTGCGGCCTGTACTTCCCAGCAGTGAGCTTCCTGCAGGGCCGCATCATCCCCGAGGAGCGTAGGACCGCTGTACTGACCTGGTTCCGCCTGCCGCTGCACCTGCTGGCGTGTCTGGGTCTGCTGGCGCTCCACGGGGAGGTTTCCGGCACTGGTGGAGGTGAAGGCGGCGCTGGCACCAGGCACATGTTCACAGGCTGTGCGGCCATGATGCTTGCCGCCCTGCTGGCTGTGATCAGCCTGTTCACCCTAAGTCGGCATGACAGTGACCTCCGGCTGGAGGGAGCTCGGGGGGAGGGAGATATATGACTCTGTGATGATACATGACCCCCCCCCCCCAGATGCTGTTTGGACCACAAACTGTGCACTGCAAAGTCAATGTGGCCAAATTAAACAACTTTAACTTCCCCATTGGAAAGGACCCCTGGCACTCACATCCCCTCTGGTTCCCTCTTCTGAGCTGGACCACGCTCTGCAACTCCCCAGCTTGAGGTTGCAGTAGCTGTAGCTGCATTAGCAGAGAAGGCTGACGATGGCTCATTTAGCATCTCAAGCGAGCTCTACAGAGAGGCCCCAAGACACCCCGGCCGAGTCTGTGACACCCGTCACCTGTAAGCTACCCTCTCTCTGCTGATCTAATTGGAGGCTGAATCAGAGACTATAGACAGCAGTTGTTTAATATTTTAAAACATATTTCTATTGGATACTGTTTTATGTCAGGGAAAATAAAATGTGCCTGCAATTGAGTATGTTTTTTATTTAAATTCATGCAGGATGGTTGTTTTGCTGCTTATGCAGGATAATTTAATCACCAAAAGTTGGACTGACAACTGATGAGCATTTTATCCAAGAAAGGTACTTTTTACACGGGTCTTTTGTTCAATCTCTCTGTTGAAATGAATGTCAGCTATAAAATATCTGATGTCTGATTTATTATTATTATTAAGTGTTGGGTGTGTTACTTTAAAAAAGTAAATAGTTTATAGTTCCTAGTTACTTCTTCCAAAAGGTAACTGAGTTAGTAACTGAGTTACAGCATTATAAAAGTAACTAGTTACCAAGGAAAGTAACTTAAATGTTCAAATATATCAAATAATTTGGTTTTCCACCCTCTTTATTGGAATTTTAAATTCAACTGTATGTTAAATTATTTATAATAAAAGTGAATATTAAATATATTTAATGAATGAAATTGACAATAGAATAAATTACACGGGACAACAAAAAAACATTTTTTAAACCATCAGATTTACATTTTCATCAGTTTTTCAGGCTGATTCCATATCTGTTTTCAGTTTTTTTCTGTCACATCAACTTTTTGAGTTATGAGTAATGCTAGTTAATACCGTAATTGCAAGTATTGTGTACTGAAACAAATGCATCACTGTGGTATTGGGTAAAATATCTTTAGAGGAAAAGCAAATAGACAGTGGGCATAAAGAAATTGAAAAGTGTTTAACCACCATTATTTCTTCAAAAATGCTTTGAGTTTGATTTCCTTGTGTACACCATGTCTGGATTGTTGCAGTGCAGCATCCAGCAGTAGTCGGCAATCATGCTTTCATTCCAGAAACCTTGGTATCGAACCTCCATTGACTGAATGTCTTGATGAAAACGTTCTCCTTGCTCATCACTCACCATACCAAGATTCTCTGGAACAAACTCTAAATGGGAGTGCAAGAATTGTATTTTCAATGATATTTGACAGCCCGGTTTCTGGTATGAATCAAGCAGATTCATTCCTTGTTTGCTGGAGACTTGTGGTTTCCCAGAAAGTTTTCGCATGGCCACTTGAATGCATCCCAAGCTTCTAGCTCAGACGCTGAGAGCGATTTCCTAAAACCTTCATCCTGCAAAACAGACTTGATCTGTGGACCTATAAATATCCCTTCCTTAAGTTTTGCGGCACTTATGTTTGGGACAAGTGTCTATAAATCATAAATCAATGTCTAATCACCTAGAGAATGGTGATGCTGTCTATTAGATAAAAGACAGACAACTCTTGTGATACACTTAGGCAGACTATGTGTACATAATATCATACTACATATAGCTTCATCACAAAAACTTGACATGCTAGAGAAAAACTAAGATTTGAAATCAGCATGAAAAATACTACAAAACCCACATACATTTACCTCTGATGAAAATGACCTGTAACCTCTGTTATTAATAGAGAACATTGTACACTAGTTCACACTATTTTAATCTTGCTGTCAGACAATGTGAGACAAGACGCCTGTGAAATTTAATATATTATTGTAGATATTGAGATTAGAATTGCTTACAACCGACGTGAAGAAACACTTTGCTCCTGGCCATGATGTACATGTAACATATCCATTCTTGGCTTTTATCTCAGTGAGGGAAAAGTAATTTAAAAATGCTACTTTTGAAGCGGCTCACCATTACTGCGTGTGTCTCTTTGGTTATCTGAGTGTGGGACTGTGCGTGTGGTTGTGTTTGGGTGTGAACACCCGCCCAACTCTGCCTCTGATTGGCTTACCATGAAATTTTACTCTTCCTTAGCCAATCATCATCCCTTGTGGTTGTCTCGCCCCTCACCACCCCCCCGCCAAAAGAAGAAATACCTGCAGTTTAATTATAGTGACGCGCTGCATCTTATTGTCAGTAACGGTAATGGCGTTGTAACGATGGAAACAGAATTTAGTTCGATTACCCGTTACTGGAAAAGATAATGCTGTTAGTAACGCCGTTTATGTTAATGTCGTTATTTCCATCAGTCATTATTAACATTATTAACATCAATTTTATTTATTTGTTTTTGCGTGTGTGAGTGAGTGAGAGAGAGAGAGTGAAAGATCCATGAGTCTAATTTACAGTAAATCTTACCCCCTAAAGTTGTGTGCCCCAATCTGGGCCTTAGAGACCCATAGCCAGTCTTGCCAGACAGTCCACATTTTTGGTACGAAGCTGGGTGGGAGCAAGAATAAGGACTATCTGTGGGACCCTGGGGACCGGGTTGGGAAATGGTGCACCAAGTTGTCACATCTTTACTCTTTTTCCTAACATACTGATCATGTGCTAACTACATTTTCACATTTTTTTATTTGAATCCTGTAACATTCTTAATCCAAATTACCTTGGTATATCAATATCCAGTTACTTAAACTGTTAAAACTGTGTGTATACTAATTAAAATCTTTTATAAGGAATAAAGGAAACATTTGTTTATCAAATATGCTCCCTCCCACTTAAATATATGTGTTTATATTTACAGCACATTACCCCTTCTTACTTCTTTTATCCGTTTGTATTGAAGCACAATGGAATCATTCTCTGGATAAATACGCATCAGACCCCCTGTTGAGAGACAGTTGGTATGATCCCCGCCTCCCTCACCTAGATGTTTCCAGAATGTCCTTCTACCCTGGGGGGTGGAGTTGTTATGTATTAGGATTAGCCTGTCCATGTAGTATAAAGAGCATTTTAATCTTACTGGCTGACAGTCGCAGCAGGTTCCAGATTTTCTGTCCCTTTGTTGTTATTCAGTCAGTTACAAGCCAGCAGAAAGGACTCCGAGCAAGTATCTCAAGAAAATACACGACCTAAAGAAAAATGTCTGGCATCTAAGCCAGAATCATGACACAGGGTAAGGTAAAGAATCTTTTGTTACACAGGAGAACTTCTGTTTCGGAGTGTTAGTAATTACAGCATCCATTTACCCCAAATCGTGCAGTGGATGGATTGTAAATGTGTTTTTTTTTCACATTTTGCCACTCTTGGATGAATGAGTGATGTTGTCATGACTGGGTGGACTACCAGTTAATTTTGTCAGAGTTTCTGTTTTGTTTAATAGGTACTATAGTGCATTTCCCTTGCAACGGACCTCTAACTGGATTCATGATACATTTTTACTTAGTTACTTGTGTGTGTGCTTTTTGGAGAACAGTGCTCAGATAATTATAACAATTTACTGTACATACTATATATGTAATTAACCAGGCACCAACTGTACCGTCTTTTCATGTTTCAAACTGGACCCTCTGGTACGGAAAACGGGCAGCTTTGGTAAAACAAAGAGCGGCTTTCTGAGAAGACAAAGCAGGCTTTGAGTCCAGCTCGGTCCAGGTGGGCGTGTTTGCGAAGCGGCCAAGCTGAAGCAGACCCTGAAGTTGGCGAGAAGCAGGGAGGCTGAGGACGGGTTCAGTCACAGGGCTTCGCAGAGCTGCCTGCAGCACCTCGAACTAATAGTGAACCGAATGTGATGGTATAAGTACACAAGCCAAGTGCAAGAAACGTGCGTGACACCAAGAGTGTGATAAAGCCAGCCAAGCAAATAGGTAACTGTCCTGCAAAGCTTAGTATGTTAAAGAATCAGTGGTTGATTAACAAATGATCGATTGTTGTCTTTCTTGTTATTATAAACAAGACAGTGGGTGGGACAGCAATGCGGGTGTCACCGCCAAGCTACGAGGAGGCCACTGCAGGTAACACCAGCGCATATTTTCCAGGATACAGGTACACGTGTGAGCCAAAGATGAAGGTAAAGGGTTGGCTAGGTGACCCTGTGATTCAGGTATACGTGATGCGTGTGATGAAGGTGAAAGGTCGGCTTGGTGACCCTGTCCTCCCTGCACCATTCCAGGCCCCCGTGATGCTGAAATGTTGACAGGCTTTGGGTGGGATGATGGAAACATCCGGCGAATCTTCATCCGCAAGGTCCCATTCACCTCTCACACCTTCCATCCTTGAACCTGAAATACACGCCATTATAAATTTTTAGCAGCGGTGGGCACTGCTAACCAAAAAGTTATATTTGATAAATATCAATCCAGTTGTTCCCTTACATTTAGCCCCGACTACCTTCAGTCCAAAAAGCCAACTAATGTCTCGTGTTTACACATAATCAGCCAACAGCGTACCAAATAGACTGTTGCATATATATAGACACAGCTGACAGGAAGAAATATATATGATTTTACGGTTTACAAATGTTAAATTTTATTCACTTTACCTGCAATTTTGTTTTGCGGATTTGTAGTTAACGGAACTAAATGTAATGGAAGCTAACAGGTCTGTTAATGGTTTTCAAAGTTAGCGTAAAGGCTAATCCACTAAAGAAAAAGTTAGCTGCCCACCACTGCTTTTTAGCAATGATAACACAACATCATTGTTAGTTTATTATAAATGCCAGAAGGCATTAGTTTCCCAGCTCCATAGTTTATTAGCAATGCTGGAATATCAGTACTAACACGGACCAAATGTATTCATTGATCAGCAGAACTAATATTTCTTGGCTTGCATTTATAAAGCTGTTTTTGCCTGATCTCTTTGTTTACGTGTGTTTATGTTGTTTATGTGAACACCTGTTTAGCACTATATGTATGCTCATTTGCACATTACGTTCCCGCTGGTGTATACACCAGAATTTCCCTCTAGGATTCACAAAGTACATCATAATCCTAATGCCTATGTCTCACACACTGTTACAGGTCTACACCATCATAATGGTTCAGCTGTTGGTCACTTTGGCCATTGTGATCCTTTTCACCTTCTGGTGAGTGCTGGTATCTCCTTCTATTACCTTTGAAATACGGAAATGACTTACAACCTTATCTCAGAAACACAGTGTATCGAAGTGTGTTGCGAACGACCACAGTTTGAAGTCAGCTGGTCCAGTCTCTCAGTGATCTCTAATCTGAATCAAATTAAACAGAAATCTTCATATAACAGGTTTCTCCTGGAAAACCCACTGCTTTGATTACCAGTAATCCCCGAACTCTCTTTTACAGTGAACCAGTAAAGATTTATATCCAGGCCAATCCTGGGTGGTACTGGGCATCGTAGTAAGTGGCCACTTTACCGTGATTTTACAGACATTCTCAGGGTCACCTGCTCATTGCTGCCAAAACAGGCTACTAATCAGTTTCATTTTGTGATTGTTTTACTGGCCAATAGTGTATTATTTTTCATTACATACCTGACGCTCTCCTGCTGTGCTGGACCAAGGTGAGCATGAGCATCAAAGCAGAGATCACAGTGTTGTATTGTCTGTGGCCTTGGGCCTCACTGTGTCTCGTCCATTCCTCCACCACAGACGTAGATTCCCCTGGAACCTCCTCCTCCTGGTCATCTTTGTGAGTATCCATCTGCACGCCGGCTTGTCCCTGATGAGAGTCTGGGGGTTTAACACCTGCTGCTGACTCTCTTTAGTCTGGATATAATTCCACACCTGTATCTGTAGTTTATTTGAGGATGAGGGTTAGGGCCACTTATAATTTCATTCATTCATATTTTGCCATTCAGCAGATGATCTGAATGTCACCCTAAGTGACACTGTACCATCTTTTATGCAGTTCTGCAGCTGGAGATTCTTCTTGCTTTAGTACATTTTTGCTCAGTTATATTGCAGAAAGATGGCCACACCTATGAATACCTATCCACTTACTTACAACCACATGAATGTTTCAGCAAACGGTACCAGTCAAAAGTTCGGACCCACACATATAAAGAGTTTTCTTCATTTTCAGTATTTTCTACCTTAACAGTGAAGACATCAAAATAATTCCTGTGGAATTATAAAGTGACTAAAAAAGTGCTGAGCAAATCAAAACAATCTTATATTTTTGGATTCTCCACATTAGGCACCACTTTGTAACCTCTTGGCGATCTCTTAGCAAATCATTAATATTCCTCATTGACATTCATCACAGTCCTTTGCAGACAGCCTCACAGCTGGGGGTCATTTCAGCACCTGTTTTAGCTAAAACTACTATTGCGAAAAAGGAGTATCCAGATTTTTGCCTTACATGAACAGTTATTCAAGCAGCGCACAAATTATTTTCCCCTATTCACAGCCTGGGTCTAGTTCTCATCTCTAAAGTTCTTTTCTTTGTGGTAATTCAGTTTTTCCCAAGCTAACTGTACCCGTTGTGTTGCAGACGCTCTGCCTCTCCTATATGACGGGCATGCTATCCAGGTACAGTCCCCCTGCTGAGTGTAGCTTCTTTCTGCTTTTTCTGTCCATCTGATGTGCTCATATGCTCTCATGCTACATACTCCCCGCATGGCCTGTATGATGGCCTCTGTATCCAAGTAAAACGCTCTAATGCTGTTTGTAGAATAACCATTAGATGGCCTCAGAGAGTCTTTGAAAGGCTTTGAAAGGCATTCTTTGAAAGGCTTGTGTTGCGGGGCAGAATATACTAGCACGTTTTAGCAATCCCAAGATCTTTATAAATTCCACCCTTCATATTCTGTATTTCAAAGCTAGTAGATTTAGATTTAGATTTTAGAGCTGCAGACTGTCAAGTCAATGTGTCTAATTTCCATTTGTCTAAATATGTTGCCTTAGAAAGCAGTACTTTGGTGTGGCTGTTGTACACTATATTGACAAATGTATTGGCACACCCCAAAGG
The DNA here is from genome assembly GCA_026780765.1 of Petrocephalus schoutedeni. Lineage (NCBI taxonomy): Eukaryota > Metazoa > Chordata > Actinopteri > Osteoglossiformes > Mormyridae > Petrocephalus > Petrocephalus schoutedeni. The sequence goes on from JAODKL010000038.1 coordinate 1,236,673, forward strand.
TGTTCAGTGGGGTTGAGGTCAGGATTCTGTGCCGGCCAGTCAAGTTCTTCCACACCAAACTCACCCAACCATATATTTATGGATCGTGCTTTGTGCACTGGGGCATAGTCATGCTAAAACAGAAAATGGCCTTCCCCAAAATGTTCCCACAAAGCTGGAATCATAGAATTGTCCTAAATGTCTTGGCTGAAGCATTAAGGGTTCCCTTCACTGGAACTAAGGGGCCTAGATCAACCACAGCCAGGTAACATTCTCATGGCGTCCACTAAACCCAGACTCACCCATCAGACTGCCAGACAGGGAACGTGATCTGTCACTCCATAGAACACATTTCCATTGCTTCAGAGTCCAGTGGCGGCATGCTTTACACTGCTCCATCCAATATTTGGTATTGTGCTTGATGAAGTGAGGCTTGCATGCAGCTGCTCGGCCATGGAAGCCCATTGCATGAAGCTCCTGGTGCACATTTATTGAGCTGGGGTTAATGCCAGAGGAAGTTTGGATCTCTGCAGTTATTGAGTCAACGGAACACTAGTGACTTTTATGCACTATGCTCCTCAGCACTCGGTGACCCCACTGTTACTTTGCCTGGTCTGCCACTTAGTGGCTGAGTACCTGTCATTCCTAAATGCTTCCACTGTGCAATAATACCACGTACTGTTCACCATGCAAGAAATGTAATGAACTGAATTGCAAAGGTGGCATCCTATGACAGACCATGCTTGAATTCACTGAGCTCTTCAGAAAGACCAATTCTTTCACAAAGGTTTGTAAACCTGACTAAAAGGCTAGGTGCTTGATTTTCAATGATTGAGTCATGTGTTCCAGTACTTTTGTCCATATAGTGTGTATGGGGGTGAACTAACTGCAGAAACATCACATGGAAAAGGACTTTAACAACCACTAAATTACAAATGAAATTGAAGCAGTTCTGAAGGCACAGGGTGACCATAATATTAATATATGGTTGCATGCTTCTGTTATTTGGTCCACCCCTTGTACACCATGTATCCTGCAACACAATGTGTTTCATTCAAAGTACATGTAACATTTTTTCCTATTTCCCCCTTTTAGTTATTACAATACCAAGTCTGTGATGATCTGTCTTGGTATCACGGCTTTGGTTTGTTTATCTGTAACCATCTTTAGTTTCCAAACCAAGGTGAGAAAGATCTCAAATTTAATTCTCATGCTCTGGTGGAACGTGTATATCACTGTACAAATGTAGCCTTCTTCTGCCAGAAGACTGTGCTGCATGACGAGTGGAACAATTTAACACTGGAACTGTGACGAAACGTTATAAGACATTACATAATATATTATAGGATATGTGTCAGGAGGCATAGACTCGTTATGTGATGTGTGGCAGAATGTGACGTTAAAGGACATCATGAGGACTTTGCAGAACATGTGGAGAGGCTCGTATTCCCCCTGCTGGCTGCAGCACTTGCAGTCTCAGGGTTGTTACAGTGTTGCACATCATGGCAGTGTGTGGCTCAGCAGGCTAAGCCTCTATTGTTGTGATCAGAAGGTCACTTGTGATCAGAAGGTGGTTTGAGCATAGCCTCGGCAGGATAGTCACATCTGCGGGTCCTTGAGCGAGGTCCTGCTGCAGGTGGCTGCCCTTTGCTGCCAAGCTCGCTCTCACCTACATGTGTGTCACCGAGAGCACGATGGGGTAGAAGGGAAGAGAATTTCCCCATGGGGATCAATACAGTGGGATAATTATTATCATGCACAGTGGTCGCCCCTGGCCGCAGCCTGGCAGTCTCCGTGCAGTGAGCCGCTCTCTCTTGCTCCAGATTGACGTGACATCCTGCCAGGGTGTGCTCTTTGTCCTCTGTATGGTGTTGTTATTCTCCGGACTCATCTTCATTATCGTGCTGCCTTTTGGATATGTAAGTATTCATAAAGATCCCCCTTATTTTAAGGGGATTTTAATGTATTTAATAGTACTTAACAGTAACCCTAGCCCTAACCTTCTGGTGTAATTATTGGTGGGCCTTGCTGTGCTAGGTGCCGTGGTTACACGTTGTTTACGCTGCCCTGGGAGCACTGGCGTTCTCCGTGGTAAGGATGTCTGCTTCATATAAGAACATCATAAGAACATAAATTTACAAACGAGAGGAGGCCATTTGGCCGATCGGGCTTGTTTGGGGAGAATTCAACTAATAGCTCAGAGTTTAACCCAATGTTTTAGCCTGTACTACACTAGCAGGAAGACTATTCCATACTCTAACTACATGCTGTGTAAAGAAGTTCTTTCGCAAATCCAGTTTGAAATGTTCTCCCAATTGCACCTATGGCCACGAGTTATTTTATTTGAACTAATATTGAAGTAACTATTTAATTGGACAGCATCCGGACCTGTTAGAATCTTATATACCTGGATCATGTCCCCCATTAGTCTTGTTTGCTCGAGGCTGAACAGATTCAGCACAGCTAACCTCTCCTCATAAGACATTCCTCTAAGACCAGGAATCATAGCCCTATGTAGGCAGCAATGTCCTTTGTAAGGTATGGTGACCAAAACAGCACACAATGTTCTAGACGGGGTCTTACCAAAGAAATGTATAATTTTAGCACCACCTCCCTTGACCTAAACTCCATACACCTGGAGATGTAACCCAGCATCCATCTTGGTGGCCAGCCCCATATACCAATTTCATTCTCTCCGCTGCTTTCCGCCTCTAGTTCCTGGCGTTTGACACGCAGCTGCTGATGGGGAGCAGGCAGTACTCCATCAGTCCTGAGGAATATATCTTTGCAGCGCTGAACATCTACTTGGACATCATCTACATTTTCTCGTTCATCCTCCAACTCTTTGGTTCACAGCATGACTAATTTGGTCACTTGGAATGCAGAATATCCGTCACCTGCTTCCCATGTGCAGGGGCGTCAGCACTCACATGACTGGCAGAGTACTCGCGTTACCGGTGGGCTCTTGGGCAAGGCCCTTAACCCCAAACCAAGCTCCTGATAGATGGCTGACTTTGCACTCAGACACCAAGCTTAGCTCTCACCTCTGTATTTGTCGTATAAGAGAGTAAGATGGGTTTTGCAAAAACCAAAGAATTCCTGTGTACATGGCAAATAAAGTATTATTTCATTGTGTCACTGAAGTGGTCGAGTCATTTATGGGAATATCAGGATCCTTTAAAGGGTTAAATATTGGTTTCCAAATTAATTACAATAATTTAACTTCAAACTGTGCCTGTTCCAATCTGTAGTTCTGTGTCTAAACAAATTCCTGCTGATAGCTGCTTAATGTTACTACATTTTGCATTTTATTGTAGCTGTTCCATGCAATGACAATATGAAGATGTTCTGTTCTATTTAATTTGATGAATATCAACCCTTGTGCAAGATTAAGACTCAACTCTTTGCACTAGCACAAAGGGTGTTTTTTGGGTAGTTTGTGGAGTTGCTCGACACTCTTGGTGTTTAGGGAACCCTTCTCCAAGCATGAAAAGTTCCAAGAGTTTCGAATGAAATGCATCATGTAAAATATGAAAAAATTATGCAACTAAGGTTAAGGTCAAATTTATTTATAAAGCACATTTAAAACAACCAGGGTTGGCCAAAGTGCTAAACAATGAAACCAATTCAGATATAAATGTTAAGATAAAGTAAAACTAAAACAGAACCATAAAATAAAATAACATGCAGATAAATTAAGAATACAATTTGATTTTTGAATAATAGTAATAAAAAAAAATTATAAAATAAAATTAAACATTGTCAATGTGGCGGCGGCACGATGAACGACCCATAATGCAAGCTGCGGGTATGAAGCCCCTCAACGGGGTGTTTATTCTTCGAACAGGGGAAACAACGGGAACGCAAGCCACAGGGAACATTAACAATAACCGACAAGGGGAACAGGATGCAGACTGACTAATATAGGGCAGGACATCAAGGAGTGAACGTAAGGCAGGTGTGCTGGGCTAACAATGGGATTGAAACACAAGGCAAAGCTAAACAAGACTCAGATGTGAGTAATTAGGCCATGCCTGAGGTAAACACAGGGGAAAAGACACGCAGGGCGGGGCTGAACGTGACAGTCAACATCTCAGCCACAACTCCTGTTAAAAGGTAATGAATAAAAGTAAGTCTTTAGGCGAGACTTAAAGCTTCGGAGCTGCCACGGCAAAAGCACGACCACCTTGACTCCTGTCATAGTGGGGCAAAAAAGTATTTAGTCGGCCACCAACTGTGTAAGTTCTCCCACTTAAGTTGAGAGAGGCCCCGCGGGGTGAAATCTTGTGTGGGGCCCCAGATCGAGGGAGATTATCAGTGGTCTTGTATGTCTTCCATTTTCTAATAATTGCTCCCACAGTTAATTTCTTCACAAAAAGCTGCTTACTAGGGCAGAACAATTTTTAGAAAAAATCTAATTGCTATTTATCTGATAGATATTGCGATTGCATTAGCGATTTTGGTAACACTTTACAATACGGTTCCTTAGTTCATGAGTAGTAACTCATGTACTACTTATTTACTACTGAAGAGCAACTCATGAACAAATATAGTAACTACGAAAGAGAATAGATGCACTGCGATTCATTAATGATGAACAAACATGAGATTGGTATTTCATGAAGAAATATAGTAGCTACTTGAGATAAATGATGCGTCATGATTCATTAATGACACACCTGTCTTGTTAATTGCCCATGAACACACAGTGAAGTCTCAGTAGTTAGGGATGCTTTGTTAGGGATGTTAGGGATGATGACATCAACCTTGGAGTCAGTTATGTATGGAGTCAATGCTATCAGTTGCTGATCTCATGGAATGCCTAATTTATTTTACTAACACCATTCATTCATCTACTTAGCCAAAACCATGTTTCAAAAATGAGAGTTGCAGAGTAACGGAAACAGTCCATTGTGAAGTTTAACCCCTTCGATTCATAAAAAGTGGATGTGTTTGGATTGTGGGCAGAAATCTAAGTAAGTGGGAGAACATTCAGCCAGGCGGTGCCTGCTTTTACACCTAGTTAACCCATCTGTGCAGATCACATGCCGTGTTAAACAGTCTGGGCTCATCTTTACGAATTTTAACTTAATTATTATTGTTCATTACTATTTGCTGTAAGCTCGTTATTCCATTAATAATGTGTTCCCCCTGTGCCATCACCCCTGAGCTATAGAAAGCACGATGGGGGCAGTCAAAAAGAACATTCCATTGTACCTGTATTCATACTGTGTGCAAATGGCAATTAATAAAGAATTACAATAAATGAATACGATAAAATTTATCTCATGTTCGTTAATCATTAATGAATCATGACATTTATCTCAAGTAGCTACTATATTTCTTCATGAAATACTAATTTCATGTTTGTTCATCATTAATGAATCGCAGTGCATCTATTCTCTTTCGTAGTTACTATATTTGTTCATGAGTTGCTCTTAGTAGTAAATAAGTAGTGCATGAGTTACTACTCATGAACTAAGGAACCGTATTGTAAAGTGTTACCGCGATTTAAACTTAGTTCAGTAATCACTATACGTGTACACACCCCTACACTGAAATCTGAACTGCGCTATTCTTTAATCCATAGACAAGAATGGGAATATATTAATTGACTCCAAAAAGTTTTTATTCTAACATAAATTATATAGAGCAGGGGTGCCCACTGCCCACACGTTTTCGGTTTGCGAGCTACTTTTAAAATTACCAGGTCAAAATGATCTACCTACATTAAAATGCTAAATACATGCTGGAGTTTTGCATCAGCTCGCAATACTGTACATTCGCGTGTTCTGCCTGGTGACGCGTTACAAGAGAAGGGATCTAAGTAGGTATAGTAACCTAATTTATCAAAGTTTTAATGTCGCGCGATCTGCCCGCACTACCTTGTGTGTAGTAAATGCCTTTATTGCATGATAATGTATATTATTGTAATGTACATTACAAAATGAGTGCGGAGAGGAAAACTCTAATCTAAACATGACATGGATTGCCCAAATCACCAAAGACGCATTGATCAACCAAAACCCCTACCCAGCCCCACTCTTAATAAATACTAGACTTTTGGCATTTGCAGTTTTTTGCATTCACAGATCGTTCGAAGGACCTGAACAATGGTCCCCACAACGTCAAAATAACAGGTTTTTGTCACATTGTGGGGGATAATGTAATATAAACATAATACACACATACACACACGTTGTACAGTATGTGACACGGTCTGAATATGACGTTCGGCTCAGTAATTTCACAGCTCTTTAGGGATCCTGGTTCTGAAAAGCAGTTCCTAGATGAGAGATGAGAAAGTATCGTGTTTAAAGGTCTGATTTTAGCATATAATGCATAATTTCAATTTTTATTTAGTCAGAATGTTACTGGTGTTACATCATTTCCCTGACCCCAGTGAGTGACAAATGTTAATATTACGAATGACCAGAATGATTAAAAAGCTAATTAATATGGAAATATCTTAGTTAATATTTTTCTGTTAATGAGGCAATTTTCTAAAATGAAATAGCTTATTTTGTCATTGGTATTATACTTCAGTCACGACAAGTATCAGCTATGACAAAGTTTAATTTAAGATAAAAATATATTAAAATATGCAATAATTAATCAAAATCTTCATTTCACGTACGATAATGGGACATGTTTAACATAAAAATTAACTTGGTTTACTTTTGGGAGAAAAGAAATAGAATTTTTAAAATGTATCCAACTCCATGCCCACTCCAAACGGAGAATAGCCCTTATAATAAAATATATTTTAAATGTGTTAATTCGTTATTTCTAAGATCATATTAACATTAGCAATAACACGCAGACATTTGTAAACTCCACTATTTTGTATTGAGCCGATATTGCAGTATATGCTTGCAATTAAGCAGTGACTGGTGAATCTTTTCCGCGGTTTACGTCTGTATTATTGGTATTTTCCCCAAACTTAAGCAGCAATCTCGCACGGCACCGAAACGCGTCTGCCTGTAATAAAAACTGCCTGCGGTTTGACCAATCAGCCTGCCGGATACTGGCGACTCCGCGCAACTCCAGGTTGGCCCAGCCAATGGAAATTGGCCTTGCTGGAGAACGCGTTTCAGCCATGTTGTGGGTTTGAATGAGGAAGAAGCGGGAGAGGTTGTCGATTTTTGCTATATTTTCAGTTCAAATGATTTTGAGTATTATCAGAGACCTACACCCTGCTGAGGTTAGATAATCTAATGCAGAAATAAAAGTCGAAGTCGCAGCTGTATTCAGCAAAGGACCGATTAAATACCTGGAATAGATTTTATATACCTCAACGTGACGAGCTACTTGGCTAGCCAGTAAGCTAGCTACATCAAGGGAAATCATTGGACTAGGCTAGGCTAGGCTAAGCTAAGCTATGCGAGTTCAGAGTGAGTGGAAGCGGACTTTCGGCAAGCTTTGACAGCTTGGTTGGTGCCGTTTCGACGGGGGTTTCACCATATATCCGCAGAAATTTTCCCGTATACGCTTTTTTATGATTTCAGAATATGTTTAATAAACTCTACGAATGGATCGGAACAGGCTTCGCCAATCTCCGCAACGGCGCTGCTTCCATCGACCATCCGGTACCTGGAGCTCGGCAAGACGCACAAATCAAGAGGAAAAGAGCGATGAGCTGGTATGTACGCCGCCGGCCCGCTTTGCGCTGCCGTGACGTTAGAAGCGGGCTTATTTCAAAGTAGGCGCCCCGGAGCCGGCTGCTGAGGTGGGCGGGACGTGCGTCGCTTAACCAGCTAGTCAAGCAGTACTAACCGGCCATAAGTTCTACGTGTTAACATTATTTTCAGAAATTAGATGCAGGCGAGACGTAGGCTGCTTAACCGGTTACTTCAGTAGCACTAACCGGCTCTACGTATTCAATACGCGCATTCATTTCTCAGATGAATTACGTAAGTAGTGCTTAACCTGCTGGTTAAGTAGTATTAACCGGTGACAAGGTGGGAGGTACGGCCGGTAACGCGTCTAAACTCACCCACAGTGGGCTCGGTTTGATTATTGTTTGGTGGCGCAGTCTCAAGCGCTGTTATCTCACACCTGTGGGAGTAGGGTTCCAGTCCTAGCCATGGCTCCATGTGTGTGGAGTTTGCATGATCTCCCCATGTCCCCGTGGAGTTTCCTTCAGGTACTCTGGATTTCCCCCATAGTCCAAGAACATGTTGAGGCTGATTGGAGTTACCTAATTGCCCATAGCTGTGCATGTGTGAGTGCCCCCGCCCCCGCGATGGGTTAGTGCCCTGTCCTGGCCGCCTTACGGCCATAGTTTCTGGGATGGGCTCCGGATCCCCCGCGCCCCTCAGTAGGACAAGCTGGTACAGAAGATGCATGGATGTTAGTTACCTTTTCAGACTGACTGTGTTGTAATTATCAGCATCCGCTGTCACGCTTGTTTAACACCACTAACTTCATGTGAAGATGTAAGGGGTGACTAGAGTATTGTATTTAAAGTCACCGTTAAATACAGATCTCCTTGGCTTGTGTACTTTACAATGATGTGCTTCTGATGTTTCCCAAAAGTGTGGAAGATGAAGATGCAGCTGCCCAGGAGAACAGGAGCCCAAAGAAGTCCAGGATAGGTGTGCTCCCCTTACTGGCTTTGATGTTCCATTTTGGTTTTGTGATATTTCATGAATTTCAACAACGTTTCTGATAATTTAAATGCCAAAACATACACTCTCAGAAAAAAAGAGTACCCTATAACTGTAGGTAAATGTACCTTTTAGTCTAATTTAAGGAATTGACTAGTCTAATTTGAGGAACATCCTGACGGCACAAACAACATTAATGTACCCCCAATGGTACAAAAATGTTCCTCGTAGTCCATTTCTGTATCTTAAAATGTAATTTAACCTATAGCTAGGATGCAACTGGCAGACCCTTGAGGTTACATCCCCAATGACAAGCAAAGGTACAAATTGGTGCTCTATTTCTGACAGTGTAGTGTAAATGTAGTACTGTACACCTGTGTCTGAAACTTCACACACTCCTAGTCTGTAAGCTACCAGTAACTAATGTACAATCGCTTGGAGTGCATGTCGTGAAGCAGAGAGGAGCTCACTGCCCTCGATCTGCCCCTGCAGTGGATTTAATGGGCACCGTGAAGAATGCAGCCGAGGGTGTCAGGAACCATAGCACCAGCATGGCGTCCTGGATGCGCACGAATGTGATGAGCCCCTCCCTAAGCAGCATCCTGCCCCCTCCGGCTCGCCCCACGCCCACCACGCCTTCCGCGGATCTCTTGTCTTTTCCAGCTCCGTCCAGGTCTACCTGCACAGGCCGGGAGGTACCAGGTTCTCCCTGACAGCTTTCTGCCATATCACGGCTCGCGTCCTGCCGGGACGAGCCTTGCTTCTTTTTCATTCTGAATTCGTCTCATTCCCTCCTTTTCACTTTTAGCATCTGGATAAGACTTCAGCTTCTTCACATGAATTTTTTGTTGTCCCTTCAACTGATATGGGGTTAAAGGGTTCCTATAAGACGGGTACGTATGTAACGTGTTTAATGAAGTCACCCATTTCGGTGCAGCGTGTGGTTACATATGCAGTTGGTGTTGCTGATTTTGAGTGTTTTACCTCCATTTATGCAGAATACCTGAGGGTGGATAAGACTTTGAGCAGCATAAAGAGCTGCAGAAAGCAGGTCCACCCAGATCCTCAGTGCAACAGGGTCTCCAAGACCAATGGCCACTCTGTCAGCCCTTCAGCTTGCCCGTGCCCTCGCCTGGGAAGGTCCCTGCATTTGGGACAGCGAAGGTCTCACAGGTGAGAGAAGATGTTAAACATGCCCTTACTTGCATGTGGCACTGGGTTAGCATCCCAGATCCTAAGGCTTGTTAGGTGTACAGTGATACGCTTTAGCAAACTCTCCTGATGCCTGCTCTACAGCCAGCTGTCTGCTGTGCATGACGGCGTGAGATCCTTCCCTGTGACCAGCACCTACGAGGCCCCCTTTCCTGTGCGTGGGATGCAGCACCCTTCTCTGAGCCCACACTGCCGTCGCCGAAGGCGGCCGCTCTGCACGGCCCAGGAGGTCAGGCTCTGCGTCCGGGCTTACCCCCCGACCCTCATGTTCCAGGGCTACTTGCATTGAGTGTAACTGGGCTCCCTTGCTGCCGTTCCAGTCGGTGCGTGAAGAGGAGAAGGAGGTGTACAGGCAGCTGCTGTCCTTGGTGTCTGGGGGTCACGGCCCACTCTTTGGCGATGGCAGCTCCTATACCCCTCTGCGCTCACACCGAGACCTGTGAGCATCATGCCTTTCTGAACACCTGATTTCTAGAATACCTGTGTGTGTGTGCATGTGCCCATGACTGCACACTGTGGACAGCTGCTCTGGTCTGTGCGTGTCTGCCTACGTCTGTGCTCTGTGGACGGCTGTTCATGTCTGTGTGTGTCTGCATGTGCCTGCATCTGTGCGATATGAGCGACTGATCATGTCTGTGTGTAAGTGTGACTGCACACTGTGGACGGCTAATGTCTGCATGTACGTATGACTGCGCGCCGTGGATGGCTAATGTTGTCTGCTTGTACGTGCAGCTGCACGCTGTGGATGGCTAATGATGTCTGCGTGTACGTGTGACTGCACGCTGTTGACAGCTGCTCGTGGTTCTCACCACTTCCACTGTCTTGCAGCACCAGCTTCCTCACCTCCAGTCGCCGGCTCCTCCAATGTGCAGATCAGACGCATCTGGGCACTGTTGAGTGCCCCAGTGCCCCTCCCAGTCCTCAGGTTGAGTCCAGTTTGAGCTCCAGTAACATTCCCAGCCCTGCAGAGGGGTCAAGTGGGACGGAGACCCAGGCGCCCCTATCAGATGTGGGCTCTGCGAGTCCAAACCCAGCCGCCCTCCATGACACGTCCTCCCAGGATACGCAGTCGTTAGGTGAGTACCAGACGAGCTGGGGGACCTCATCAGTCATCCCCGGCTGGGTGTCGGTGCAGCGGTTTACACCTGTCAGGAAACAGATGTTCGCCTGGCAAGATTCTCAGATCTGCACAGATTCGACTCAACAGCTACTCGTTTTAATTCCATTTAGCACAAGATGGAGATTCTGTGATTTTTGTGAAGGAACAACAGGGCAAGGAAGCTGACGGCTCAAGGTGAGAGCAGGGCAGTGGAGGTGGGCGGATGTCTGGCGGCAGTAAGTATCTGTGACGCTGTGTTCACATGCTCTGATTGGTGGAATCCGTCTGTTTGTGCAGCGTTCCCTGTTTCAAGGCCGAACTATGGATCAGAGAGCTGTGAGTGTGGCCAGTGGCCTCCCTCTTTTATTAGTCACTCCACTGCTTGGGGCTTCTGCCTTCAGTCTGGTCATAACTTCAGACCAGTTGATGGTCTTGCCTACCTGACGGTATGCTTTTTCTGTACATGGCAGGACCAGTTTGTATGATTCTCGGGCCCGAGAACGGCGGAGGTTGATTGAGGAACAGGAAGCCCTTACTGCACGCCTCTTAAAACAGGTGGGTGTCATTTAACTCCGGCTCTTCTGACAGCCTGTTCTGTGCTGCCTGAGTGCCTAGATGGTCTGTAGATGGTCAGTTATTGCAGTTTAGTCTGTCCCCAGTGTTGGATTAGTCTGGAATTCACTTTTGAAAATTCCCATTGTTTCTCATACGTGAAATTAGTGATGGGCAAAATTACGCTTCATGAACTACTACATTTGCTGTAGTATTTGACTCCACTAGACAGTGCTCTTGGTTTGCTTTGGGGCAAACTTTTAGCACCACCTAGTGGGGACAGAAAATACAGCTAATGGTTCATCATATATACACTTCTTTACTATTCCAATTTTTTGTATCAAAAGTACAGTACTTGGCGCAGTAGATAAGAGCCTAATTGTTGATGTTTGACAGCCATTTGTGTTGGTCTGTGTATGTGCTGTGTATTGATGACAGCTTCAGCTATCCACGCACAATGTCTATGCTCTCCTCCTGGTGTTCAGACTGAGCAGAACCTCTTCTGTCATTCCCCAGCGTCTGTCGGAGGAGAGTCACGTGGCTCCCGGGGGTGTGGAGCTGCAGGTGCGGGTGCCTCTAGAGAAGGAGGTCCCCCTGGCTCCCATTGTTGAGGTGGCCAAGGCCAGGCAGGTGGAAGCAGAATTCCCTGAACTGACAGAGGTGAGTCAACAGTGACTGGGTGCAGAAAGACACTCTTATTCCATGCAGGGTTTGCAGCATGTGGGGTGTGTGTTACTGCAGGCCATGGAGTTGGAGATCAGCAAGGCCCTCAGAGGAGGCAGCCTCGATGAAGTTCTCAGTGAAGGTTTCCGGCTCACGATCACCCGCAAGGACCTTCAAACGCTCAGCCACCTCAATTGGCTGAACGACGAGGTGAGGCATTGATAGTGTAGAGACATGCCTGAGCTCGGACTGAAAGAAAGGGTATTGTATTGTAGAGATGGCCCTGGGTGTTTATATGCACCATCCGCAGGTGGTGCTCCAGACACACCTTCCCCTTTTCGCATCTTCAGGTTATCAATTTCTACATGAATCTGCTGGTGGAGCGAAGCAGACAGCCACACCTGCCATCAGTATATACCTTCAACACCTTCTTCTACCCTAAGCTGCGCAGCTCTGGTTTCTCCGCGGTACGACGCTGGACCAAGAAAGTGGACATCTTCTCTTCAGACATCCTGCTGGTCCCCATCCATTTGGGGGTTCACTGGTGCTTATCTGTATGTAGGAGAGACCAAACTTCCAGAAGCATCTCGTGCAGTGACCTGAAATACCGCAGCAATAATGTTGCCTTTGTTATGGAAATGCTTTAGGGTACCATTCAATCATCTTAAAAGGAAATCTGTTCTCACTTAATCAGGTGGTAGATTTCCGGAAAAAGAGCATCACTTACTTTGATTCCATGGGTGGCAGCAATGATGAGGCCTGCAAGATCCTGCTGTGAGTGTCAGGGTTTGGGGATCCATCTCCCTGATGTTGTGCGGACCCACGTTTCTCCATGTGGCTATATCCGGTGCTGTTTTTTTGTTTCCCGGAAAAAAACAGGAAGTACCTTGAGCAAGAAAGCAACGATAAAAAAGGCCAGCAGCTGAATACCTCCTCCTGGGTCCTAGAGAGCAAGAAGCGTAACGTAGGTGTTTCATGGGAACATCAGCACAGCTACATGGGGGTTGTCTGCTACCTGATTGCCTTTAATAGTAGTCTGTCATCTTTTTCTGAATGGCTTCTGACGCGACACTTTATGTTGTGGTAGGAGATTCCCCAGCAGATGAATGGCAGTGACTGTGGGATGTTTACATGCAAATATGCTGAGTACATCACCAAAGACCGGCCAATCACGTTCACACAGGTGAGCATGCTCAGTGGGGGTGCTAGGATGTCGTATGAATGGCTGGCGTGTTCTGTGCGCTCATTGAAATGCTCTGGTCTGCTGCTTCCATTTTCCCTCACAGAAACACATGCCCTATTTCCGAAGACGGATGGTTTGGGAGATCCTGAATCGGAAGCTGTTGTGAAACATGAAAGGGCTTCCAGTGTGGGGTCTTCATCTCCAGCAGGCTCTCTTCGACTCGCCATCACTTCTGCAGCCACCATCTCCGCCTTCTTTGACTTCTTGACTGCTGGAACCCGACACCCCCCTGGAGAACAGGGCCACTGGCCTTGTCAGACAAATTAACTACACACAAACGTTTGTCTACTGATTTAAGGTGTTTATAATTAGGTGAAATACCTCAATTATTTCTCATTCGTTATCATCTGTTTTTTTGTTCTCCGGCATACTGAAGGCACCTTCAACATGTCCGTTGTCATCAAATTCAGCATTTTTTTTCTGGCGCTCTCTAAAACACACACAACCATTCCTGTCATTCTCACCAAAGCCCCGCCCAGGTTATACTTTCTGAAGAATGGTGGCGTGCAGTCGAGTTGGGAACGATGTGGAAAATGGCCTTTGGTTTTAGGCTGCAGTGTACGGTGCCCTCAGCTGGTCAGGCATGCAGCTGGCCCACACTCTTTAGAGTTCCTTGTTACCAGCAAGCCATGGGAGTGAACGCCACTGGTTATGAAGCTTCTGGGATTTTTGATGCTCTAGTCATCCTCTTAATTTATGGTTTACCACTGGGTGTGGCTAGGGTAACTGGAGATGGTTAATTGTACCAGGTTATAACGGGTCAGCTTGTTAACAGAGCCAGTGTCTGGCAGCTCAAGCATTTGTAACTGACTCAATGCGGAGATGAAACTGAAGCGATTTGTGGACAGATTATTTTATTACAACCCTTTTATGAGGTTTTTGCAGGATATTTACAGACTTTTGTATATACATAGTAAAAGTTAAGTATGTTTCATCTACGTTTTGTACCTTTTATCAGTTTTGTATCCAAAAAAGATTTCTTTGTAGAAATAAATTCTTCAAGAAGCACTACTGCTGATGTTGGATTTTAATGTGTGACATACATCTTCACTAAATTAGTATATAAATTGCGTGCAGTCTAGTAACTCATGCATCCCTACCTTGTACTAGCTAGGTCTAGGTCTTTGTTTCCATAGTGAAACAGGAAATTTACTATAATGAATAAAGATGACAAAAATCAACAACTCCCTTATCAAAAAAGCTACACGAGAGTAAGAGAAACTGACCCGGCCTTTAGAACAAAATGGATTTAAAACGGAGGTCTCAAACTCAAAATACCTTGAGGCCACTGACTATGTGATGGTTTGGGGGCCATGTGGGAAATTACACATACAAAAGTGCCTGATCTTTTTAAACTTGAAATTTTAAATTTATGCAGTCATTAACTATATTCAGGACATTCAAGTGACCTGGTCAGTTTTTTTTTGCTTGCCAGAAACTTGGCAGTGCTCCTCCTGAGTAAGATGAATAGCATTTGCATTGAGGGAGTTGATGGTGGAAATGTCCTAGACACGGCTATCAGACAGGCTGGATCTGCATTTTGATTTAATGTAGCTCACAGTGGTTTTTCACAAAGATATGTGCTTACCAACAGACACATTACCCACAGGTGACTGAATATGAGGACACAATATTATAAACATTTTTTAAATGGATAATATCATTTCAAGTTCCCAAATATGACATTTCATATTCTATTTAATGCTTCAGTTCATTTGACATTAATATTTATCCATTTGTAGCACTTTTTTACATTTTTTGGGGAAGTTAAACATTGTAATGTCCTGCTGAGGACAGGTCAAATTGCATGTACTTTCTTAGTATAGGGCCTATATTTTAACAAATTGTGATAAATTCCTTTTCTAATATATAATATCAATTTCATAAGTATGCACAAGTGTGACATATTTTACTTTTGCAGTGTTTTTATTATTAATATTTTTTTCAATTTTAACATAAAGAAGACTTTTTTTATGTGAGACATGTTTTGTCCCTTACCTCAAGAATCAGTGAAATACAAATGTACATGGAATTCATTCTTAGCAAATGGGTATTCAGCTAGCTCTGAGGCTGCACCACTGAAAACGTGTATCAGGTAGAACTATCAGAACTATCGCCATTATCGATTCTACTTATCAATCTGATTCTTTACTGCGGTCAAGTTTTCCGCGCTTCGCCGATACTCGGTCAAATCATCCGCGCTTAAATTGTGTGTTGCGCGCATAGACATAACTACGGTGGCCCTGAAGGGCAGAACACACCGACAGAACACACCCTACTCTTTTCCTGTTTGCGATTGGACAGTACCCATGTCACTCACAACAGTTCATTTCTTGTTTCTCATATTATTATTATTGCGCCAATTTTAAACTGTAAGTTCGCTTTTGAGAGGATGGATAAGGACACAATACGGGAGTATTTTGATCGAGGGCAAATTTAATGGAGAAATATGTCTTTAGCAAGAGTTTTGAGATCAGTTTGAAACAGCTATCCAAGAAAATGGAGAATTAAGTGAAATGGATAAGTTTACTTACCTGAAGTCTTATCTAGTGGGGCCTGTTGCAAGTCTAAACATATCCGGCAGGAATTGTGATGTAGCATTTGACATGCTGAAGGAAAGGATTGGAAGGTTTGGAAGATAGGACCTTGTGGTGAGTGCACACATGTCCAAATTATTGAGACTAACTCCAGTGAGAAAATCTTTGGATACTGAGGCTTTAAGACAATGGTATGATGAGTGTGAGTTTAGAATCTCTAGGTGTTGTTTCAAACACTTATGGAGGATCATTATGCCCCATACTGCTTCAGATGTTACCAGATGATCTTGCCCTTGAATTTACCCATAAAATGAATCCAGGTCATGAATGGAAGGTTCCTGAGCTTGTAACCTTTCTGGGAACCCAATAACCAGTGGAAGAAATGTTGTAAAATTAGTGCTGGAGAATGTCTGGAATAATGAACAGAAAATTGAAATTGAGGTTGTTGAGACACCGCAGGTGTGCACTGCAGTTATGAAGGTGCCTGGTGAACTTATTCAGCACCAGCTAGAGAAAAGAGACCTACCATAAGCAGATGTCTCACTTGATACCGAAACTGCCATCCCGAGGCCACTGACATTCTGGAAAACTGTCTTTATGTTGATGATTTGATTGGCAGTGCAAGGGACACAAATGAGGCTTATATGTTGACTTCAGGAGCAGGGGAGATTTTGTCCACAGATAGCATGAACTTGTGTAAGTGGACAACCAACTCTGCAGAACTGAAGGCTAAGTGGCTGAGCAGTGGCTTTCAATGCACGCAGCAACCTGAAGTACATGGTTGTGTGCTAAAGGTGTTGGGTCTAGTGTGGAGACCAGATAGTGATAATTTTAATATTAATTAGTATTAATTCTAATACTGAACATTTTAAGAGAGCAGGGTAACACAAAAAGGAGTGTTTTAAAATTGGCTAGAATTTTTCATTTCCTGATGCCATTCATTATCTGAGTCAAATGCCTCTTTCAAGACACAAGGTAGACGGGCTTAGGATGGGACAAGGAGCTGCCAAAAGACCTCGGTCATGAATGGCAATAATGGTGCATGGAGCTCCCTCAGCTGGACCAGATGACCATTCCCAGATGGTACAGAAAAGGTGGCTGGCAGAGTGAACAGCCCCCATTTCTTCACGTCTTCAGTGATGTGAGTGGAAGGACATACGGAGCAGTAGCATACCTCCATGGACAAACCAGGGAGGCACGAATTGTGACTAGTTTCGTTGCATCCAAATCGAGAGTTGCACCTATAAAGAAACTAACTCTACCATGCTTTGAATTGATGGGAGCTTTGATTGGAGCAAGAATGGGGAGTAATTTGTTGAAGACTTTGAACATGATACCATCTCAACTTCATCTGTGGTCGGATTCCATGATAGTTATCCAGTGGATTTGTGGCTCAGCACAAAGATGGAAACAGTTTGTGGCAAATAGTCACTGAAATACAATCACTGATGCCATGAGAATCCTGGTCGCACTGTTGTGGTAAGTTCAGTCCAGCTGACCTTATCACAAGAGGACAGACTGCAGCGAAATGGAAGATGAGTTGTGGTGGCTAGGTCCACCCTTTGTAACATTGCCAAAGGGAACCAGAACTGAAGGTGGAAGAGCTTCCTGAGGAAGAACTGAAATCTGAGATGAAGTCATTGAAGTGACCAAACTTGGGCCACTACTTCATCTGGAGGCATACAGTAAACTTACTACTGAGAATTACTGCCTGGATCAAAAGATTCATCATGGAGAAAGGAGTACCTGTTGGCCTTGTGGTCCATGCATTCTAGAAAGACTCCTACACTACTGAAGACGGGAGAGCTGGTCTTGATTGGAGATGACAGACTACCAAGACAGATCTGGAAAACTGGGATAATCAAGGAGTTGTTACCTGGCAAAGATGGACTTGTGAGGTCTTGCACTGTCCAGCTTCCATCTGGGACTGTATTAAGGAGACCTGCTCAACTTTTATATCCTTTAGAAATCTGATCGTATGACAGTCGTCATTGGGGGGAGGATGTTGTATCTTTATAATTTGACTAATGCTATTTGGTTTTGAATTGATGGAAATTTGATTTAATGTAAAGAAAGGTGAATTGTTATGGAAGTATGATTTCATCTAGTTATAGCTTTAGATGATTTATAATATAGTAAATTTGTTTAATTTGGGACAACTTGTAGAGGCTGCCAGTAGGTGGCAATGTTGTGGTAATGTGGTGTATGCTTAGACCGGAGCGGCTATGTTCCGGGAGTATTATAATTGTTGATAAAATATTAAACACCCAGATATCGGTTCCGTCATTCTTTTGATAACAAGAAGCTGCACAGTGTTAATGACAACAGTATATATATATATATATTAGGGATGTAACGGTATCAAAACTTCACGGTACGGTAATACCTCGGTATGAATGGCACGGTACGGTATTTATT
>JAODKL010000038.1:1256333-1266781 GCA_026780765.1 Petrocephalus schoutedeni
CACATACACACCTACGGGCAATTTAGGAACGCCAATCAACCTCAGCATGTCTTTGGACTGTGGGGGGAAACCGGAGTTAATATATAATTATTATTATAATTTTATTTAGCATATTTTGTCCTGGCAACCATATAGATGGCAATCTTAATGTACATCTCGTTATATCTCCAAATAAGGTCAGTGTGTGTGAAAGTGATTGTCTGCTAAACATCATTCTTATCATTAGAACATTGATGTGTGCGTCCGTGGCTGCATTACAGGTGCACACAGCCGTCCCTCTCGATGTCCTCCTAGCGAGGAGCAGTGTCCCGGTTTAGAAGTGTGCATCCACAGAAGTAGGTTGTGCGACGGGGTGCCTGACTGCACTGACAGATGGGATGAGGGGCCGCACTGTCGAGGTATGCAATGGCGCCCCCTATTCTGCACGGCTTTCCCTCTCCCCCACACGATTGTTGCTCTGGAAGGTGTGCTGTTTCAGGTTTGAATCCCATGCCTTGGGTTCTTCATGATTATCACATTGCATCTGAATTGTGTTTGTGACCTCCTAGTCGTGGGGTCACAGCTTCTTACGTGCAGCTCTGGGCCCCTGGACAGCCGTGCTCAAACCGTCTTGTATAAAAAGATGAGGAACAGATTTACTATGTTCAGGGGTTTGCACCAGTCACTGTAACCACTGAACCTCTCTGCAGAATTTGCCCTCAGCTGCACTCACTTTGGCTGCCAATTCGGCTGTTCTGTGGCCCGGACCGGACCTGTGTGCTACTGCCAAGGCGCCTTTGAGCTTGGTCCAGATGGCAAGGCATGCAGAGGTGAGCATCTAGGAAATCTGCGGGCTAATTATTATTTCAGTGGGTCCCGGTGTCAAGGCTCACTGCGGCATGTGCTTCCAGATATCGATGAGTGCAGCATGTATGGCATGTGCAGCCAGACCTGCACCAACAGCGAGGGTTCCTACAGCTGCGGCTGTGTGAGTGGTTACCTGCTGCAGGCGGACAATCGCTCCTGCAAAGCCACAAACGGTGAGGGCAGCTCAGCGTGGCTCTGATCTGAGCACGGCATCCATCAAATCGCATTTGTGTGTCTGTGTCTTTGCGTGTGTGTACGTGGTCTTTATTAATACACCGCATATGCAAACTCATCGGAGTGTAATGGTGTGAATTTAGATGAACGGGCAAATTACAGCATGTATATATCCTCACTCTATTTGGCAAAGATCGACACAATATGAAAGACATATCTACACCTGATCCACCTCCAGAGTAGGGAATTGTCCTGCATAAGTTGGACAAATGGATGGATGGGTAAAGGTAGACCTTTTAAGTTTTATGTGAAAATATCACTCAGTCATGCTGGCTTCCTGTGCATCCTATTAGTGAAATATTGGTGAACTGTTCAGCTTGACATGACCTTGGTTCATGAAATCTATGTACACTAGTCATGAAAATCCTTATTTCACAGTAGGCTGTGAAAGGGCATACGCTTAGGGAAATGTCTCGTGATACTTCAAGCTCTTTTGTGGGTGATGTGTTCCTCTGCTTCCTGCCTCAGACCCTGCAGATCGCCCAGCCATGCTCCTCATCACCAACTCCAATAACATTCAGGCCAGGCCGCTGAACAGCAGCTCAATGCCCAGCCTGCTGTCTATGAGCACCAAGCAGGCCACTGTCATGGACTTTATTTACAGAGAGGAGACTGTGTGCTGGATCAGCATTCAAAGAAACTCTCCCACAGGCACCCACCTCAAATGTGCTCGGATTCCCAACTTGAAGGGCTTCACAGAGGAGAGGACCATCAACATCTCACTTAGCCTGCAGAGTAAGTTCACACACCCGGCTGTGACACCCTTATGCTAACCAAACAATGCAGAACTGAAGTTTAGTATCAAGAACTAAAGGAAATTCAAGATGTGCATCTAACAGCCATATACTGTACAAGCACATGTGGCAGAACACAAATATAGACAGGCATGTAGCAATTACCATTGCTGAGGTCAAAATGTAGCTGCTGATGATATAGAAGGCTGTCAGAACTGGGACTCCTGTTAAATCCTGTTAAAACCATGAACTGGCTTCCACAATCATAGTCATCATTTGCATTCTTTTCTCTGTTTCTCTCTCTGGTGACCAGATGTGATACAAATGGCCATTGACTGGTTGACAGGAAATTTCTATTTTGTGGATATCAGTGATCACATGTATGTCTGTAACAAAGATGGGGATACCTGCGTCACACTGCTGAATACGGAGCTTGTCAACCCCACTGGGATTGCCTTGGACCCCATCATGGGGTAAGGACATCTCTGCTGTAGGCGCACCAATGAGCCGTTTGCATTATTAAGGCATGAGTAGGTGCATTCAGAAATGTCATGCTGGTTTACCACAGGTGAACACAGGTAATTATTGGTAATTAATGCTACTCTGCTGTAGTTTTAAAATGACTGTTCAAGAATATAGCCTCACAGTTTATTTAAATACTTAGGGAGCTTCCTGATTCCTGATTCAGGATCTCATTGCTAGTGATTATTTCACTATCAGTGATTTCAGTGATTTCAATATCACTGACCTGCAAACTGCTTTTTTCATTGAGCAGCTTTGTGCATTTTACTCGCCAAACTCCATAGGAAGGTGTTCTTCACCAACGATAAGCCTCCAAAAGTCGAGCGCTGCGACATGGATGGGCAGAATCGTACCAAGCTAGTGGAAATCAAGATTGTCTCTCCTTCTGGCATCACGCTGGATCTGGTTAAAAGGCTGGTGTACTGGTGCGATAGATACTTGCACCACATTGAGGTGATGGACTATGAGGGAAGGAACCGGCGCAGCATCTTCCAGGGTCCACAGGTCAGTTCACATTCTCTGACCTTTGTTAAGACTTTGGTGCTTTCAAGTGGCGGGTCTGTTACCGACAGAGGAGCAAATGTTTAAAGCATCAGGATATACTTTTAAAATGCCCTGTGCCATACATCTCCCTGCTGGTCAAGTGGTCAACCAAACTATTTATTTCACCACACCTACGGAGACCTGAGAAGTCTGGCTTAGCCGAGGTTTAGACTCATTATCCATGTTTCCTAATCACGACCATGTCTAAAACAGACTGTTTAAAATGGAAAAATACGCACATTCCTACAAATATGTAGAATACTGGACTGACAGATGGCACAGGATTGAAGGGTTCCTTTCATTTATAAAAAAGAGGCTGTATAATATTTGTTTTATCCAATAATATGCCATATTAGCTTTACTTTCCTGATCTCTATCCTTTTTTCCCCAGATTGATAATCTGTTTAGTCTCACACTGTTTGAGAATGATCTGTTTAGCACTAACACAGACAATAGCGCACGGTCCAGGACCAGGGTGATGAGAATCAACCGCTTCAATAGCTCTGACTATGGGATCATAACCAATAGGGTCAGAGGGAGAGTCCTGCACGTCTACCACCAGCAAAGCCAGCCTCCAGGTAGCACCAATGCAGCACCCAATTGCCCAATGGTGCAGTTTCCCAGGAAGAATTGTAATATTGTTTACTTTGTCAGGTTTTAATTTTGTCTCATATTTAGAGATCATTTTCTCCCTCTCTACCTCCTTTCCCCTTTTTGATAAAGTACGTGTACACGCATGTCAACCGGACCAGTCCGGGAAGGCGGGGGGATGCTCGGACATCTGTCTCCTGGGAAACAGCCATAAGTCTCGCACCTGCCGGTGCCGTCTGGGTTTCCGGCTGGACAGCGATGGGAAATCATGCAAGAGTGAGCACAGGCCAGCACTATGACACAGCATGAAAACACTATGACCAGGAGTAGCCTAGAAGCAGAACCTGGGTTATGTAAGCAGCAAAGTACCTACTGATACTGTCAATTTACCTGTTATGAGGCGGTCGGCGGTTCAAATCCCAGGGACCACAAAGTGATGTCACCATTGGCCCCTGGATCAAGGCTTTTAACCCCTAATTTCTCCAGGAACTGACACTGCCTTCTCTAATGTATGCCGCTTTGGAAAAATAATGCCTGCTAAATATTATAATAAGTAAATACTGCTTGCAATGTGAGTAGCACCTCTGAGCACTATTCCAGCTGTTCACACCATGATGAGTAACCCCTGACTTTCCAGGGCTCGATCATGAGCTCTTCCTTATGTATGCAAGAGGCCATCCTGGCGTCATCCATGGAATGGACATGAACACAATGGTTGCCAGAGATTCCATGGTCCCTATTCAGAATCTCAACACTCCGCATGTCCTGGACTTCCATGCCAAGAGCAAGTTCATTTATTTTGCTGACATCACCAGACACTTCATTGGCCGGCAAAAAATCGATGGCACGGAAAGGGAAGATATCCTGACCATAGGTAGGAATGGGTGTAATGTAGGTGTCAGTTACTGGAGCCTAATTGCACTGGCAGGATAATGAGCACTGAGCACCTCCTGACCGAGGAAGATGAAAAAATAAATAGTATCTCATGTAAGAACACAATAGCTTAGAAGTGTCCCATTTGTAAGGTGAAAAGAATGAATCTTTCCTATGTTTATGAAGTACAAACATCATGATCACTTCCAGGAATCCGCAAAGTAGATGGCATTGCTGTGGACTGGCTGGCTGACAACTTATACTGGACTGATCATGAATCCAAGAGCATCAGTGTGGCATGTTTGGCAAACTCTTCCCAGACCCGCAAGACCCTCATCGAGAGCAGTGTGAACCATCCCCGTGCTATCGTGGTGGACCCTTTGCATGGGTGAGCATTTACCTGACTTTTATTAAACACCTTTTTTGGATGCATGTTAGAGTTTCCTGTTGGATTCCTTGTCCACATTTTTGAAGCACTGCTCAGATGAACAGACATCAAACACAAAAACATGATTCATTCATTCTGTCATTTTGTCATTCTTTGCTTTCTGTCTCTTCCTGACAGCCTTTCAGCCTTCTCCCTAGTCTGTGTCCTTGGTTTTGTTTATGCAGCTGGGTCCGTCTTTGGGTCTGTGTCCCTGGGTCTATGTCCCTGGATGTGTTTGTGTCAAGATTAGTGCCCATCTGGCCCTGTCCCATGTGTCTTTTCCCCATCTAGCCAGTTCTCAATAGCCATCCCGTTTGGTGTTACCCTAGTGTGTTTCCCTGCTCCCTGGGCTGCCTCATGGCTTAATGCAGAGCTCCCCAACCTGGTCCCCGGGGACTGCCAGATAGTCCATGTTTCTGCTTCCTCCCAGACAGTCTACATTTTTGCTTCATCCTAACCCCTGGCAGGGACCTGTGAGAGTGCAAAAACATGGACTGTCCAGGGCTCCCACGAGTACTGGGTTGAGGAACACAGTCTTAATGGGCTAGGCGGCCGGCCACGGTCCAGAGTCCCTTTTTGTCATTTAACATTTGTTATTTTGTGCTTCTTGGTTTATGATTTTGTGTATTTCAGTTAATTTCCTTGTTTTTGGCTCCTTGTTTCCTGCATGTTCTGTTTTCTTTGTTTTATTGTCCCTTGGCGTTTGGCCCTTTTCTGTGTCTGATTGCCCCCACCTGTTCCTTGTTGCCCTGAATCCTTTATGATTGGTTAATTGGTTATGGATCTCACCCATCCTTACTCTAGCCTTGTAATTAGTGTATTTAAGTACCTGCTTTTGTTTTGTTCCTCAGTTGGTCATTGTGGCTGTTGCCGTGTTTAGCTGTGTGATTGTTAGTTGTAGTTACCTTGTGTTAGTTATTGTAGCTTCCTGTGTTCCTCCCTGCCTTTGGTATTGTTTTTCCCGGTGTTGCTCCCTGCCTTACTATGTTGAGTCACTGTCAATCTTTCATCAATACATAAACTTAATACAAATTAGGACAACTATTCATCAGCATGAATGGTCATTGATTAATACCATGCTGCACCAAAAAAGGGTGTGACCAAATCATATGCTGGTAGAACCAACTGAGAAAGTTGGGAACACCAGTGCTGCCACTGGAAAAGTTAGTCTGGCCTGTTATGCTCCAGTTTCTCCCTGTAGTGCTTTTTCTGCTGGTGGCCTGCACCCGCTTCATCTCCTCCTTATCTCCAGACCTAAAGGCCCTCTTCTTCTTGTGATGTAGGTCTTCTTGTGAAGTCTGTCTCCCCAAAGCAGTTCTGCAGAGCCTCCTTAGTCTTCTTTATCCACTTCCTGGTCCTGTTGGTGACTGCCAGTCTGTTCGTTGGTGTAAGATGAACCGTGGTGGCAGAGCAACAAACTTGTAAGCATTAGCATACAATAGGTCCAGGGTCCAGTTTCCCCTAGTGGTGCAGTCCCCAAACTGATAAATGTTGTTGAGGGTGGTGGAGAGCAGTGGCAATTGCTCTAAGACTACAAGGGAAGCTTTGCTTCCTCAAATATGTCAGAAAATAAACGTTCAGATGTGCAGTATCGTATTGATATTGTTTTTAGCAAAAGTGCGCTAAAGCACGTTCAACTTAATGACAAGCTCATTCAGAATCAACTATTTATTGTAGATTGTCTGACGTAGATTGTCTTCTCATACTGTACATTTCCGTGGCAGCACAGTGTATTAAACCCTATTGAAGCACAGCTTCAATGGACTTCTATGGCATGGCACAGAATAGCTTTTTTTTCACTGCAGAGAAGCTAGATGCTTATTGGATAAATGCAGCAAAATTGTCGCTTCCAGGGAAGCTCACCATCTCTGGGAGTGAATGGAGCAGTGGGCCGGCCAGGACGCTGGGCTGATGCATGATAATTGGAGGAACTGTCTAAAAGGCGGAACCCCTTTTTAATAGACAGCAATTTTAAATATACACCGGAACTGGAACGATTTCACGTTCAGTCCCATGCAGATTTGCAAGTGAAGACAACTAGTAAAAAAAATCATGTACTGTGGGGACCAAAATCGCAACAGTGCCAGTCACTGTAACTTATGTAATGCATTCATGAGTCATTCTGAAAGTTTGGTGAACTTTGTTGCATTTGGTGGCTTACACGATGATTTCTGACATGTATTGTTTTGGGTGTAACCGTAATACAATGGGAGACTACACAGTCCATTTTCTTTTTGAAGCCCTAAGTATTACTGTCTTGTGGTGACCTCCTACACACCTATATATCACCCAGCACTAATGCATAGACTACATGGTTTAAACAATTTTTAAAAATATTTTTTATTTTAAACATACCTCCAAGCAATCAATGCACAAGCGTCATCCTAAAGTTTCTTATTTTTTCTATTCCATGCCCCTGACTCCTGCGGTCAGTTGCAAACAAACCATAAGGAGATTGGGGGCTTCATAATTCATTATTATTTTGGGCAATTGATGTACTACTGGTATAATGGTTGGATGATGCCATCTTAAATTTAACTAATTCATGATTATGATTATTATGATGCTCATTAGCAGGGGCAGGCTAACGTTTCTGGGGGCCCTAGGCTGACATGGGTAGGGGCTTCTAAGGTGACTATTTGAGCTATCTGTTGGAGCCAAAAGTGAAATGAGAGGGAATTAAAAACAATAGAACATCAATAATGTGCTAATCAAAGTTCCAGTGGTAAAACTTACTAATCGGGGTGGGGGCAAGAGCAGGGGCATAGCACCAAAATCTGGGCCCTATGCACAAGCAGTGGCCATGGGCCCCTGTAAGCTCGAGGTTCACAACTACCTACAACCTCAGGGGCCCTCCCCCCACTTGGGGCCCTGGTAATTTAGTCCCACTTTTCACCCAACTACGACGCCCCTGGGCAAGAGTTCTATAAGTAAAATTTGCCAGTCGGGGGGAGGGGGTATCATGCCAGCAGATCGATCAGTCAAATTTAAGAAGTAAATGTTTGTCTGTAATGTTAATCTGGCGTCTTTGCACCATTTTCCTGTTGGGCTGATTATTTCATTAGGCTTAAGCTGTCTCACTGAGACTGGGTGCTTCTTTCAGGTGGATGTACTGGATAAATTTGGAAGAGGACCCAAAAACAAGAAAGGTGGGAATTGTGAGGGCCTGGATGGACGGCACCAACCGGAACATCCTCTTCAGCTCCAATACATGGCTAAAAGGCCTCAGTCTGGACATAACCCAGGGCCTGCTTTACTGGGTAGACACCATCAATGACCGGATTGAGATGCTCTATCTCAACAACACAACACACAAGGTGTGTGGTGCTAGGGCAATTAGTCATTATGGAAGATGACATTGTCCCACCAAATGTATGACTGAGTGCTAAGAAATCTTCACCACCACAATGTGTTTCCCCATTTGACTAGATGGTGTATGAGGGAGAGAAGCTCAACCATGCCACTGCCCTGTGTCACCATGGAAACTTCCTGTTCTGGAATGAGTACCACAGTGGCAATATCTACCAGTTGGCTCAGGAGAGCAAAGTGGTGACCTTGCTGCATACTGATAAACTACCTGTTTTTCAGATCCGCATGTATGATGAACAGCTTCAGCAAGGTATGAGTGCAGCTAAACTATTCCCATTCACTCTGCACCAGCCAGCTGTCCATTTTAAATGGTGTATGCAGCAGGTCTAGAGCTCATCAATAGACTCCTGTCCTAAAAACAAAAAATGTGGAATGTTCTTCTGGGTCACAGACTAACCGGTTATCTCATGTGTTCATCTTTATAAATTTATTCCAAGTAATCTCTTGGCGACAGGGTCCCCCGGCAAGATTGGTTATGAAAAAATCCTTCTTCTGGTAACAGATCCTCATCCTTAAATCGCTCCACTAATTGTTCCTCTTACCCAGGCTCCAATGCATGCCATGCTGGCAATGGTGGCTGTAGCATCCTGTGCCTGGCTATCCCGGGTGGTCGTCGCTGTGCCTGTGCAGACAACCAGCTACTCAGCACGGACAATGTGAGCTGCACTGGTGAGTTCAGGGTAGAGGAGGAGCCAAGAGGTGGGAACAGGACTCAGGTCGAGCTGAGCCACTGCGTACAATGGGACCTCCGAAAAGAACGGCTGCACGGACAGCACCAGAAGGATGTCGGAGCTGCAGAAAGTAGGCAAAGAGTAAAATGCTTGGCATAGAGCGCAGGGGGAAGAAGCAGGTTAAATAGGCAGCCATACAAGTGAATGGTATGAGTGAAAACCAAGGGGACTAACGAGGGAAACATGGAAAGTAAGCACAAAGCCGGCTAATGCTTCAGAGACCCAGAGCACCAGGCCAGGAGCGTGGGTGTGGCAGTCAGTCATTTTCCACAGTGGCGGACGAGGAATTTCATGGGCTCAGGAGTGTTTATAATTCATTATTTAATCACTTGAAACATTGGTGTCCAGTAAAACAGTACAAAATGCAAGTGCTTATAGCCACAAACAGCAGCAATTAGGATTTCCACTTTCAATCTGAAAAAATTGGTCAAATCACATCCTGTATTTGTTTGAAATGGGACACAGCATTACATTTTTCATTATGGATGGGTGATAACTGCACCTGCAATGTCAAACCCGCCCCCTTGATTGAGTATTTAAATTTCATTTGTGTAGCATATTTTCATGACATTACATACTGCCAAATCATGTTATCCCTGCCCAAAGGCCCCAGTAAGCAAGCCATAGGCGACAATGGCAAAGAAAAACTCTGTAGTAGGAAGAAATGGATTCAAAGGGGGAGCCCATCCTCCAGGGGCCAGGGAGAGGAAGCCAAATGAAAAGGATAGCGAAATCCTAATTTACACCATCCAAATCACATACATTAGAGCCAGAGCCAGTCAGAGAAAAAAATCCAGCAGCAAACTGTATTGTGGGTGTTTTTTGGTGCTATGTCCCATAACAAAAAAGCTTAATTTGTATGATTAATTTATTAAAATTTGCCACCATTTTCCTGTTCTAAATCTATTTATAGGCTATTGAAAGGTGATTTAAAGCAAAAATTAACCCTTAAGAAAAATAATGACTTGAATTACATCGTGATGAATCATCATATTGACTAATATGAAGAAAATGTGATCAAGTTTTGCCTTATCAAGCGATAGCTCATAGTTGATGTTTATGCACAAATTGAAATAGTGAATGTTTCTGCACTATTAAATACTTTGCGATGCTTAAATGAACTTTGCAAATGTTCGATTTATAAA
This sequence comes from Petrocephalus schoutedeni, assembly GCA_026780765.1. Taxonomy (NCBI): domain Eukaryota; kingdom Metazoa; phylum Chordata; class Actinopteri; order Osteoglossiformes; family Mormyridae; genus Petrocephalus; species Petrocephalus schoutedeni. The sequence goes on from JAODKL010000038.1 coordinate 1,266,349, forward strand.
ACTGTATATTGAGTGGATGTGGAAGTGTCCATCTTTATTGGCATAATTGTCTTTTGCCCTGATTCTTCTTTGATAATGTTAACAAAAAGCAGTCATTAAATGAAACTTAGTTTGAACCAGAGCATGTGAGCAGAGCGTGAGTGAGGAGCGGAGCGGGCGGAATTTGGTCAGAGCGCATAGCGGTTTTTTTTATTAAGACTGGAGCGGTCGCTCTGTCTTGCTCCAATTTCGCTACCACGAGTCTGAGGCGTGCCAAAATCTACCCAGAATTCATCTGTACAATTGTCAAGGCTGGTACACAAATGGTGCTTCTCCATCGCAGTAAGTGCCGTACATTTGATACTGTTGGTACCTCAGTAAAGTACCAAAAGCACTTCTTTTGTGCTGGTTTTCCACTGGTGTAAAAACTGGTACTGGCGCTGAATAAAAGCGC
>JAODKL010000038.1:1272467-1283994 GCA_026780765.1 Petrocephalus schoutedeni
CCCAACCTCTGAGGGAAAAATCCTTTGTTTCGTCCAATAATACCTAGGAGCTTTACACTTGAGAACTTGTTCTTTCCTGAGTAGGCAGCTTAAGTGTTTTGAGATGAGAGAACTTTGTTCTAAGAACTGTACCAAATTGAATGAGAAAAACTAATAGCATGTCTTGTTGTCTGTGATGAATGTCCCTAAACAGGATCGGTTTCCTCTCTGGCTACTCGCATGCTGGAGGTTGTGCCACTGTCTTATTAATTGCATCGTTATTACCTGAACGTTCTGGGGTGCGTTTCCCAAAGCCTTTTTAATGCTACATCGTTCATAAGCTCTACCTTCAAAAGTAGAACTGCCGTGTGACTTTCAGAGAGGAAGCAAACATAATGTGATGTAAATAGAGGGGCGGATAAGGGCTCACATTCCCTGAAGTGATGGCCATTTTGGGAGCACTTTTTGAAAAATCTTGGTTAATGGCATTATTCTGATTGCCTTCCTTTGATGTAGTTTCACAATAACCCCCTGCCCCCCATCTGCAGCTATTCTTCCCCCTAACTGGTGTGACGAAAGCAGTTTCCAGTGTCTTGTTGATGGTGAGTGCATCCCCATGCACTGGCGCTGTGACGGGACCACAGACTGCATGGACCTCACTGACGAGAAGCACTGCGATGGTGTCACGCGCATGTGCGACCCTGCCAGCCACTTCCGCTGCAGGGACTCTGGTTAGGAAATAAATCATATTCCTTTTTCAAAACTGCTGAAGGCAAAGGCTGTCACCAGTTACCCTGTGATTCTTTTCAAATCCACATTACCTAGAGAGCATGTCTGTAGCAAATAAGAAACGGCTGACGTCTGCGTTTGTCAGATGTGAATGAAAGGTGCATCCTGACTGTGTCTCTCCCGCAGCGGCCTGCATCAGGGAAGCTTGGGTGTGCGATGGGGACAGAGACTGTGAGGATGGCTCTGATGAGGAAGATTGTGAGAAAAGGACCTGTGAGCTCTCCCACCACACCTGCACCAGCAACAGCTCCATCTGTCTGCCGGCTGAGAAACTGTGTGATGATGTTGATGACTGCCCTGACGGGTCCGATGAGTGGCTCTGTGGTGAGATTTTGCACCTCACAGTCCCCCAGACCAGATCGGTTACGGTTATGGTTAGGGGTAGATACCTGCCTGCCTTTGACATGTGACCGCTATGTCCATGATTACCCCTGACTCCTGACCCTGATCTTCTTGCAGATTTGTGCTCTGTGGCCAGTGGTGGATGCAGCCATAACTGCACAGTGGCTGCTGGTGAGGGCATCTTCTGCACCTGCCCTCTGGGCATGGAACTTGGCTCCAACAACAAGACCTGCCAAATTCAGAGCCTCTGCGCCAAGCACTTGAGGTGCAGCCAGCGCTGTGAGCGGCACAAGTTCAGTGTGAAGTGCTCCTGCTATGAGGGGTGGGCCCTGGAGGCTGACAGGGAGACGTGCCGGAGCACCGGTGAGCACTTGGGGGCAGCACTGAGAGGGATGAGTGTAGCGGTTCACAGGATGAGATATCGAGGGATTGTGATTGTAGCCAAATCAAGGGGTTTGTGTGCTTTTCTTATTATCTGGAGTTTTGTAGTCTGGAGCACCAGCTAGTTCATTCATCAGTAAACAGTTTTCTATGGGGGAGGCCAGGCAGACTGTGATCTCACAAAGACTCTCATGAGAGGTACAGACAAAAAATCATTCCTACTCATCCCCGTGTGTACCAAAATCATCCCTACCCCATACAGTATTCAAGATTTTTTAACAATTTGAGTTTCACCAAAAAAGTCCCCACAAGGTCAAAATAACAGGTTTTGCTCACATTGTAGGAACATTCTGCTCTCATTCAATCTTCTCCCCTCCCCACCAGATCCTTTTCAGCCCTTTATCATATTCTCCAACCGGCATGAAATCCGACGCATTGAACTCTACGGGGGCAAGTACGACTTGCTAGTGCCCAAACTCAGCAACACCATCGCTTTGGACTTCCATTTCAGCCAGAGAGCCCTCTACTGGACAGATGTGCTTGAAGACAAGATCTATCGTACCAAGTTGTCAGAGAGTGGCGGTGGGTTCTTCCCGGCATCCTGATATTTCTGCTGGTGACTATAAGACATCTATGAATAAATGGATACGATGATTTTCATGGTTGATTAGCACCTCATACATCATCCAGAGAGAATGAGAGAGTGCTGAGAGTCTGTAATGGAGGCCTTTTCTGGGAACTTACTCTTGGCATCCTCAAAAAGGACAGAGAATGCATTTTGAAGATCAGGGAGAGATGCGGGTGCTAAAACACAGAGATGACATACTGGCAAAAAACGTAATTATATAAACAATGTATTGATAAGTGCTTCATTGTAGCAGGAGAAAATGGGAGCTTCTCTGTTTAGAAGCTGACACACACACACACACACACACACACACACACTGTGCTCATTCTTTGATAATTCACCTTGACACATTTAATTAGCAGACACTGAATATAATGGAAATACAACAATAATCATCATTAAAGTTTACTATTAGACTGCTTAGAAGCCATGGATGAATTATGATGGTTGAAGGTGATCAGTAGTTATGGACTTCTGTAAAAGCTTTGCTGGCATGAGAGTAGGTGAACCCTGTGAGTGTATAAATCATTATACTTAGCTTGTAACACCCTGGGATTCGATTTTCCTCAACCTCACCTGCCCACTTCCTTTCCCCATGCCTCTCAGGCATCACTGACATCGAGGTTGTAATCCAGCATGGCCTGGCCTCTCCAGAGGGCCTAGCGATTGACTGGATCGCTGACAACATCTATTGGGTGGAAAGCGCCCTGGATCAGATCGAAGTGGCTAAGCTGGATGGTTCCATGAGGACCACACTGATGGCTGGAGGACTGGATGACCCTCGTGCTATTGCCCTGGATCCCAGATATGGGTAAACTGAGCCAGAAGGAGAACCCGTCCCTGAACACTTGGATGTATGGAAGTTTGGATGTGAGCTTCAGAGTTGTTGTTTGTAGTTGCCATCTGAAAAACAAAAAAACAATATAGTCCTGTTAGTAATATTGCATTAGTGCATGGAGTTCAGTGTCATTTCATTAGTGCAAGGAGTGCCGTGTTATTGTATTAATCCATGGAGTGCATAGTCATTGCATCAGTGCATGGAGTGCAGTGTTATTGCATTAGTGCATGGAGTACCGTGTTATTGCATTAGTGCATGGAGTGCCGTGTTATTGTATTAGTGCATGGAGTGCATAGTCATTGCATTAGTGCATGGAGTGCATAGTCATTGCATTAGTGCATGGAGTGCATAGTCATTGCATTAGTGCATGGAGTGCAGTGTTATTGCATTAGTGCATAGGGTGCAGTGGTATCGGGGTGGCCTAATGGTTATGGAAGTGTGCTTGTGGTTGTAAAGTTGCTGGTTTGTATCCTCGACCCCATGCACTGCTCCTCACGTGCAAAATAATAGTTGCCCACTCCAATGTCACATATGGCTTAAACACAGAGGGCATGTTTTGTTGTTGTGGTGTGTCAGCGATGACAATCACTTCACTATTGCATTGGTTTGAGTGGTATTGCATTACTCCAGGTCGGCTATTGATTCAGGTATTCGGGGTTTGGAAGCTGCAGATCTGGTCCCATGACCAATGTTTCCATGTACATCACAGTCACGGGTCAATCAAACATGAAACCTCTGATGCTCTTGGGATTAGCACTGTATCACTTTTGAAACCCACCGTGGCAGTGCACAGAGACATAGAGATGTTCACATAGTGAAAACAGGGGCCAACTACATGCCTCTCAGGAAGGGGTGGCATCACTTCTGCCCATGTTCCGCTCAGAGAGTTGCACCACAAATTCCCCCGGTTCACCTTGAGCTTTGCATGTTGATGTTTTTAGCCTCAAAAATTGCACAGGTGTTCTTCAACACATCAGGAAGGTTACAGAAAGTTACAATTTGACACCTGCATTCTTTAGTTGGTGGTGGTCTCCAGATCATTTCATGGATCCCTTTTTGCATGTGTGATCACTGTCTCCAGGTCCTATCTGACTCTCCTGAACCACTCAGACTCAGCCACCAGACTTATCAGACATCGGAAAGCATCGGACTCTTCCTTTAGCATACTTCTAATATTGAACCCAGTTCAATAATGTAATCTCAAATATGTAAGAAATTTGGTCTGACAGGAAACCAGTACTCTGGCTAAAATTTCTGTTGTGTGTTTTTGGGCTGTCCAGTTCAGCCTCTGTACTACAGAACTGCATGGGTATGATACCTCTCCCTGCTCCCATCCATCCCCATGAACATCTAAACTGTCCCCCATCCCCGCATGCACCAAAACTGACCACATATCATCCCCGCATGCACCGAGACCATTCCACCCTATCCCAGTATATAATAAAACCATCCCCACCCTGTCCCAGCGTGTACCAAAACCATTCCACCCTATCCCAGTATATAATAAAACCATCCCCACCCTGTCCCAGCGTGTACCAAAACCGTCCTCCCCCTGTCCCCACGTGTACCAAAACCACCTGCACATTGTCGCTGCGTGTACCAAAACCATCCCCACCTTGTCTCAGCGTGTACCAAAACCATCCCCACTCTATCCCCGTGTGTACCAAAATCGTCCCCACCCTGTCCCCGCATGCACAAAAACGTCCCCACGTGTACCAAAACTGACCCCACCTTGTCCAGACGTTTACCTAAACTGTCCTCACCCCATCCCTACATGTACCAAAACCGTCCTCACCCACCCCCCACACAATCACACCAGCAGTACAGTGTAGAATTAAACATGTCCATATTTGTGTTTAAGTATTTTAATTTCTGTAAATTGCTTACTTGGCACTTTTCCACAAACATATTTATTTTCCATTATACACTACGTGCACAAGTATTAGGCATGTGTGTATTTTGCTTGTATCTTCTTTTCCGACTAATTGTTTCAGTCCAGATTAATCTCCAAATAAGAACAGATTGTTAAAAATTACAACATGTTCAATATTTGGTTTCAGTACTTTCTGTTTAGATTAAAACAGGACGCCGTAGATACTTCCCGGTGCGGAATTATTAAGAAAATTATTATTACTATTAAAATGGACCAAATAAGCCAAAGGTGATTAATTGTCATTGTTGACACACCACAGCACACAACAACAAAATGTGTCCTCTGCATGTAACCCATGTGACACGAGAGTGCCCGGGGGGCAGTGCTTGGGGACGGTACCTTGCTCAGGGTACCTCAGCGGTACTTGTGGGTCAGGGACTCGAACCGGAAATTTTTCAACTACACGGTTGTGTCTCTAACTATTGCACCACCTGCCTGCCCCAAATAGGGCCTGACAGAGTGGAAAAAACAAAACAATAAAGTACTAGTCAGAGGGGTGCAAAACAATTAAAACAGACTAATCACTGTCAAATCAAGTGTTTTGTGGCCAATCATACATTTTTTTATCTCTGTGGGAATACCATAAATATAATCTCCATTCCCACTGTTAACGTGGGAGTATTTTAATTTTTTTCCTCATTCCCGTGCAGCCCTGTACTCTGTACACCTCTCTCTGCTCTTCCTCATCCCAGTATCCTCTTCTGGACTGACTGGGATGCCATGATGCCCAGAATTGAGGCAGCCTCGATGAGCGGGGAGGGGCGACGCACCATCCACAGGGAGAAGGGCAGGGGAGGCTGGCCCAATGGACTCACTGTAGACTACGTGGAGCTCCGGGTGCTGTGGATTGATGCTCGGTGGGTGATGTCATCTGAGGTCTGCGGCCTTCTCTGTAATCCTTGCCCCCGTTGTCATGTTTGCAATCTACCCTTAACAGACTTAGGAACATACTGAGCCTTATCTCGTCGCTTGCCCTTGGTACAGGTCAGACGCCATTTATTCTGCAAAGTACGACGGCTCTGGGCTAATGGAGGTTCTGCGGGGCCATGACTACCTTTCCCATCCTTTTGCTGTCACTATGTATGGCGGCGACATCTACTGGACAGACTGGCAAACTAATTCTCTGGCTAAGGCTAACAAGTGGACAGGGCGCAACGTAACGATGGTACAGAGAGGCGGCACGCAGCCCTTTGACCTGCAGGTCGTCCACCCCTCCAGACAGCCCCAGGGTATGGCACACATAAACACACATCCTTTGAGCTGCCCCTGCAGGATTCATAGGTCACAGGAAAGTTGTTTAATATATGCCTCTTTCTGATCTCATCATTAACATCCTCATGTGGTGTTACACTGTATACTTGTCAGTGTAGTTTTCTAAAGAAAGATATACTTCCATTAAGAAGCAAAACTGTCATCTAGCCTTGTGGATCAGCAGCTGTTTTTTTCCTTTCTTCCTTTGTCTCTCTCTCTCTTTCTTTCTTTCTTTCTCCCCCCTCTCCCCAGCACCCAATCCTTGTGCTGCTCATGGAGGTCGTGGCTCCTGTTCTCATCTCTGCCTCATCAGCTACAACCAAAGCTTCGCCTGTGCTTGCCCCCACCTCATGAAGCTCCACTCCAATAAACACACATGCTATGGTAAGTTCGGAGGTGCTATACATCAAGCAATATTTCCCAGTTGGTGGATCGCAACCCAAAAAAAGTGGCTCACAGGACCATTTTCAGTGGGCTGCAGAATGTGTGCTTAAGAAATATTTTGAGAACTCTTTGTAATGCCATAGGTGCTGTGTAAGAATTATTTGTATTGTGGTTTGAGCCTAATTATAGGTTTTCATAAAAGCAACCGCTGAGTTGCTGTTGTTTTATAGGATAATTGGTGGTTGTTCTCATTTTCTTTTGCAGAATCTCACCAGTTCCTCCTCTATGCAAGACAGACTGAAATTCGGGGAGTGGACCTTGATAACCCCTACTTCAACCACATCGTCCCCTTCGGGGGGCCAGCCTTGAGCCAGGTTGCAGTCGTGGACTATGATGCTTCTGAAAATCGCATCTACTGGTCTGATGTACAAAGAAAGACCATCAGAATGGCTTTCATCAATGGAACAGGGATCCAGACTGTGGTTTCTGCTGGTACTGTGATCTGCTGATCTGGGGTTTATAAAATAGTCCTTTTGGCCATACTTATTGGTCTACGAAATTAGATAGTTTGCAGTTGTAGATTTGAATACTTATGAATAATGATGCAGAAAATTATTTGAGCATGATCTTTAAAATGAGCCCTGTTCTGTCCCTAGCAGTGACCCTAAGTTGCACTGCTGACGAAAGACTGATATTTGCTTCTTATCAACTTGCCTGATATGTTGGCAGACCCAAATGTTGTACGATTGTATGATTTCCAACAGACCTGCCCAATGTTCATGGACTGGCAGTGGATTGGGTCTCCCGGAATCTCTTCTGGACCAGTTATGACAACTACACGAAGCAGATCAATGTCGCACGGCTGGATGGTTCCTTCAGAAAGGCCGTTATTGAGGGCCTGGGCAAGCCCCAACATCTATCACTGCACCCCCAGCTTAGGTTAGTGGGACTCGGAGATATACAGCACCGTAGAATTCTGGGTGACTAATGGATCAGTAAGATACATGTTACCATTTTGTATTAATGGATTGAACAGAGTCTATTGGCCAGGATTGTGGTTCTATGAAGGCTAAATGTGGGCTCATAACAGGATCTGTTTTGAATAGGAAATTGTACTGGACAGATGGGGATGACATCAGCACTGCGGACATGGACGGCAAGAACCGCAGAGTTCTGTTCACCAGTCAGAAAGGCCCAGTGGGTGAGGATGTCTCTTCAGTACATCATCTGTGTCAGCATTAGGAGATGAGGGTAACCCTTTACTTGAGGGGTCACAAAAACGTAGTTTTATCTCGATTACTGCTGAAGTACAAATCATGAACAAATATGGTAGTGTGTTGCGATTCATTGAACAAAATTGAGATCAACATATCACTTATTTTTCTTCATTTCTTGATCCTTCAGTTGGTGCTTCTGTAGTTCAGAAAGCTTTAAAGAATTAACAGATATTCTAACAAATACAGTAACTGATTGAGATAAATGATAAGGCACAATTCATTAATGATGAGCACACATGAGATCAGTTTATAACTAAAACTTAGTTTGCGATTCATTGATAGATAAGTAAGTGAAATACTACATTATTTTTGCCACCTCAATAGAGTGTTACCAGGAACCAGTTCAGCAGAAACATCTTTCATGTCCATCTCTCACAGGTCTGTCTATTGACTTTGATGATGAGCACCTGTACTGGATCAGTTCAGGAAACAGCACCATCAACCGCTGCAGAATGGATGGAAGTGGTCTGGAGGTACTGGAAAAGGTCAAGGGAAAGCTAACCAATGCAACAGCATTAGCCATCATGGGTGAGGATTAAAATTAGCTTTTCTGCGCTTGTCTCATGGTCTTACTTGTTCTTATCTGATTCATTCCTCAGTGACTGATTTCTTGGTTGTCTAAGTCTCTATTTTCTTGATTTGACTCTTGGTACAGGCTATGCAATTTATTTATGGACTCAGGAAGGAAATGTCTAGATATTATGTATTGTCAAACTGTATTGTATTTAGTATTGTCAAACTGAGCGCATATGTAAAATTCTGTTCAAAATGTGGGAAGTTTTTCTTTTTACTGGGAATAAATATTAAGATTGAGGGAACAAACCGTCACTATAGACTGTAATGTCTGCCTACAGCTTAATTATAAAGAAGAATGTAAATTTGACAGGCTGGTTAATTGGTGTATTCATTGCCTTTGGTTTAATTGTATTATGAAAACTTACACCCTCGACCTACCACTAGACCTCTTTGATTTCAACCTATTTGTGCAGGAGGTAAGCTGTGGTGGACTGACATTTCAGGACAGATGGGAACTTGTGACAAGAAAGATGGAGGCAATTGGAAAGTCTTGAGGAATGGCTCCTTCTTCATAACGCACATGAAAGTCTATAATATGACTGTGCAGAAGGGTAGGAAACACCATCTCTGTATCTTGGACCTTAAATCTCTGCACCCTAGAGGTGAATTACCTCAGCAACAGTAGCAAAGCTTAAATGTTCTTCCCAGGCAGTAACATGTGTAGCAAAAACAATGGAAACTGCTCCCAGCTGTGCCTGCCCACTTCAGCTAGCAGCAGGTCCTGTGTCTGTATGGCCGGCTACAGCTTGCAGAAGGACCAGGAGACCTGTGAAGGTAGGAGCTGTGTGTAAAAGACAGTGCAAGCAGGGGTACAGGAAATCCACATCTCAATGCCCTATACTTAAAGCTGTCATCTATAGTGCATTAAAGATACCTTCATAATGCATTATACTGGTCGATATAAGAATTAATATACCATTACAGCATCTTCTGTTGACAGTTATAAGGCATTAGAGGGATGATTGTAATACTTCAATGAAGCTGTCATCTATAGTGCATTAAAGAAACCTTCATAATGCATTATAATGTTCAGTATAAGAATTAACAAACCATTGCAGCGTCTTCCGTCAACAGTTATAAGGCATTAGAGGTATGATCATAATACTTCATAAGCTCAATGAAGCTGTCATCTATAGTGCATTAAAGATACCTTCATTCATAGTGTAAAATAAGTATGGGTATAATGTGTTATGATTTGTTATAAATATTTATTTCCATGTTTATAATGCTTTATGAATGCATTATAATGTTCATAGAAATGGCATTCATAGAAAGTGTTACTGTGGTTCATTTTTCTGCAGGAGTGGGTTCCTTCCTGCTATATTCAGTGCAGGAGAGCATTCGGGGAATTCCTTTTGAGCCTTCGGATAAGTCCGATGTACTGATGCCCGTGTCGGGCATCTTCTTGGGAGTCAGAATTGACTTCCACGCTGGTGAGTCAAAGCAGACTTGTCTTTCCATATCACCTGCCCAGCACTAGTTGACTCTTTGTGTGTCCAACAGAGAATGACACTATCTACTGGGTTGATATGGGCCTGAGCACCATAAGCCGGGTTAAGCGAGACCAGACCTGGCGGGGAGACATCGTGAACAGTGGTATTGTGCGAGTGGAGGGCATTGCTGTTGACTGGATTGCAGGTCAGCATGTAGCAGATTCACACACATGCTAGCCTACAGGTGTACTCATATTCTTACTGAATACTTTGGTTACTGAATACTTTGGGTGAGGTATTGGAATGCAGGAGATGATAGACTTTCCGTATGTGACTTTTAACATAGTCCCTTAGGGTCAAGTTTTGTATGCTTAGATTTGTGTGGGCTCATAACCCAGAGGTGTAAATGCTTTGGTTACTGTCCATCCCATAATTTTTCAAACAATTGTCCTAGATGTTAACAGTAAGAGACCTCACTGTCTCCATGTCTGTTTAGGAAATATCTACTGGACAGATCAGGGCTTCGATATAATCGAGGTGGCCAGGCTAAACGGGTCCTTCCGCTATGTGGTAATTTCTGATGGTTTGGAAAAGCCCTGTGCCATTGCTGTTCACCCGGAGAAGGGGTAAGGCTTAGGCGAGAGGGGATATTACTGACTTTTTGGTTGCTGCTTGAGAGTTCTTTACGAAAATACAGCTTTGACCCTTGTCCCAAATCTCTGTGTGATTGCGTGAGCGCAGGTACCTGTTCTGGACAGAGTGGGGTCGCCACCCACACATTGAGCGGTCCCGTTTAGACGGCTCCCAGAGGGACATTCTGGTTCACATTGGTATCACCTGGCCAAACGGCCTTACCATTGACTACCAGGCATGAATCCATAAATGTCTGACAATGAATTTTTATAGCAAGCTTGCTGTTACTTAAGTCGGATTGTAATTTCTACTCTCTTACATGGCAGGAGGGCTTGCTATATTGGTGTGATGCAGGGACAGACAAGATAGAGCGTATAAACCTGGAGACAGGAGAGAACAGGAAGGTGGTTTTGGCACACAGCAACATGGATATGTTCTCACTCTCCATCCTGGGGAACTACATTTACTGGACTGACAGGTGACTCTGTATTTCCATTGGCTGTTAGGGGAGCACAACCCATCTCTCTACTACACCTTGAACCACATCTTTGTTCTTGACTGGTATTTACTTATGTATTCCAATGAAATAACTATGCAGAGAAAAAGGCTTTCCTGGAGCATGCCTTTTCTGCTCTGGCCCTTTTATAGTTACATCTTGATCTTTTTGCTGCTTTACTGTGTAAATAGATCATCTTGGAGGCTTGATAGACATTTTATTATACTGTTTTAGAAAGTGTTTCTTGTGTCAGGTCCCATGACAATGGTTCCATCAAGAGGGCTAACAAAAATAATGCCAGTGATGTGGTGTCCCTGAGGACGGACATTGGGATCCAGTTAAAAGATATCAAGGTCTTTAGCAAAGCAAGACAGCAAGGTAACCTTTCTTTTACCCAGCCAGTTCCTTAAAACGCAGATGCTGTTAAATAATGTGATACCCCTCATTCTATATTCTAAAATCCAGAAAGCTAAATTCCAGTTAAGAATTAAGAATTTCAATTCTTAATTGAGGGGCGGCACGGTGGTGCAGTGGGTAGCACTGTTGCCTCACACCTCTGGGACCAGGGTTCGAATCCGGCCCAGTTC
>JAODKL010000038.1:1322840-1335453 GCA_026780765.1 Petrocephalus schoutedeni
GGGCAGTGGGGGCGGAGGGGGGGGCGGGGGTGGTGGGAGGACAGGCTCAGCTGTGGCGGGGGGGATTTCCACAGGACCTCCAGGGCCCACCGACCCTGCTGGCAGCTGGCTGGTGACTCCCAGAGTCTCTTCAGCCACACCCACAGCCAGGGCCTCAATGGAGATGTCTCCATCAGCCTGCTTGCAAAGCCGGATGGAGCCCTGCTGCTCGAGCTCCTGCAGCCGCTTCTCCATCAGCCGGTGCCGCTGGAAGGCAGCGTCCTTCTCCTGGATCATCCTCCGCAGCGTGTGCACCTGGGTGGTGGTCGACTCGAAGGTCTCCTGCGATGACAGAGTATGAGCAAATGAGCATCTCGTGCGTCACGACTAAGAAAGCAAAAGCTTCAATGGCCCCCAGCCTAATCTGGATAGCACAGGGTACAGGTCAGGGTTACACCTTGTACAGGATGCCAGTCTGTCACATGACTCACACCCACAAACTGTGGGAGATTTAGAGACACCAGTTCACCTATATGCACATCTGTTAATTACACTGTCACTGTCTGCTGCTATATCCAAATCAAAACTGAGAAATGACTTAAATAGTTTAAATGATTTGTATTGTCTGTATTACTGGTGTCCTACCTTTATGGCAACGAGGTCTTTGTCTTTTTGAAGGAGCAGCTTCTCCAGCTCAGCTACTTTCATCATCGTTTCATTCTCCACGTCCAGCAGTCGTTCAGTCATCTTTAAGACAAGTGGAAAGAAAAACATTAGGCAATAGACAGGCAGGCGTGGCTTCTAGGTGACCATCAGTGTAAATCAAAGCCAGTTTCACATGGCTAATTTTACATATACGCTTTTCACACAGCACTTTCTGCTGATTTACACGCCAAGCAGCAACAAAAGGACTGGAAGCAGTGGCACAGAAATACAGGGATGCGAAGCAGCAACACCTGGACATAAAGCTGTGGCACGGGCACATGAAGCTGTGGCACGGGCACATGAAGCTGGGGCACGGGCACGTGAAGCTGGGGCACGGGCACGTGAAGCTGGGGCACGGGGACGTGAAGCTGGGGCACAGGGACGTGAAGCTGGGGCACAGGGACGTGAAGCTGGGGCACAGGGACATGAAGCTGGGGCACAGGGACATGAAGCTGGGGTACAGGGACATGAAGCTGGGGCACAGGGACATGAAGCTGGGGCACAGGGACGTGAAGCTGGGGCACAGGGACGTGAAGCTGGGGTACAGGGACGTGAAGCTGGGGTACAGGGACGTGAAGCTGGGGTACAGGGACATGAAGCTGGGGCACAGGGACGTGAAGCTGGGGTACAGGGACGTGAAGCTGGGGCACAGGGACGTGAAGCTGGGGCACAGAGATTCACACACCATGTGAGGCAGCGATGAAGAGGCTGAAGCACAGTAAAATGTCTCTGATCTTACGTGTGACAGCTGATCCTCCAACTCCTCCACCTTCTCCAGGGCCACGTTCTTGGTTTCTGCATCTTCCAGGAGACCGCCGACGTCAAATACATTATCCAGGTAGGCCTGGATCTGCACTGACAGCTTGTCGCTTTCTGTGTGTTTGCACTTCTGCAAGGAAAAGAACATCCAGTGTCTTGGGATTCCGTCCAGTTAACTTCAGTCTATTTCACTACTTGTTGGAGTTCATGTTTTAACTGAATGCTCTGTAAGTCCCCATAAACTACTGCAAATCATGCATTTTTCCACAACTGCTTATATAATTAGGGGTACAATTATCCAGAATCTATTCTGACAAGGTACACTGAAGACAGCATGCTAGTCCACAGAATACACTCATTCAAACACATGTTTGTAATTATAACTTTGTGGGGACCCTCCATTCATGTCTATGGGAAAATCCTAACAATGACAAGCTTAACCCCTACCCAGCTCTAACCTTAACCATATGCTAACAAACAAAATTCAAGATGGTGCCCACAATATCAAAACAACAGGTTTTTAATGACATTGTATATACACTGCATATACATTGTATATGTGATATACGCATAACACCCCACACACACAAAAACAGCTGAGGTATTACAAAACCATCTTATTGTCGTATATTTATTGAATTATAATTGACTCGCGGGTTAACTTTAATGGAGGTACCTCCAGGAAGTCATCAAGTCCCAGCTTGGTGAACTCATACTGTAGGTGGACACGGAAGTTCATATCTTCCACTGAATGAACAACAATGTTGATGAACTGCATACAAGCAACCTAAAAATGACAGAAAATACAATTTCATTATAAAGTACACCATTCATATTCCATTGCTGGTTCCTTAACCCCTTCCTGGTGAAACCTGGATAATCTTGGCTGGATCATGTTGGATAACTCAGCACAATAGCTTTCTGGATAGTGCTGGATTAACCTCTATGGCTAATTCTTCACAAATCCCCTTCTCGCATATACAGGAAATAAATCAGAGCATCTCCATCAAGATCCCCCACCATTAAATGCTAACCATGAAGTCAATATTTCCATCCTCACTGCGGAAATACTCCATCAGCTTCTCGAAGCGATGCTTCTCTTTGCACACCTGAAACGAAAGAGAGAGAGATATTGGATACCAAGCCACTGGCTCCAAAGCTTAACTGGGAAATAACTTAATTCCACAGAATGGAAAATTCCGAAAGAAAATCGTGTATGTCTGTGTAGCTTATATGCTACAGCACAGTTTTGACTTACGGAATATTGAGGATGGTAATATTAATAAGGCTGAAAATATGGAATATTTGCGATACTTCAAAATAATTACATAATAGGTTCAGAGAGTTTCCAGATGTGTAATTCAATGCTGTAGCCCAATGGGCGATCAGGTTACAACCTCACACCTTCCAGCAGAAAGATCACAGTCCTTCATTTGGAGGAAAAACACCCTGATAATGGGAACTCATGGGAATAGATGAAACAGAGGTATAGAGGAAGAAAGAATAAGTTGGGAGCGAATATGAGATATTCCGGTTGCTGCCGGGCCACAGAAAGGCAGAAAGAAAATGGACCATTTCCTCTATACAAACAAAAGGCAGTACGGATTGTACTCAGGGTTTCACATTTATGGCGCTTTTTCTCTGGCTTCCAGGAACCAGGCTGTACCTAAGCTGTACCGCCAGGAGAAACTAGTCAAAATGCGGGCCCAGCTCACAGGCCCAGCTTGCACTTTTCCCCCGTAGAAGGCTCGGTAAAGGTTTCTCGGTTTGGAGGGCAACAAACAAAAAACCAGAGAGATGCGCATTGGCTGATCACATGGTGTACATCATGATTTATTATGTGCTGATTTGCACTAGTATGTCTGTGAGAATCGCAGTAAGTTAGCAGCAAATGCTACTAGAATTAGCATTTGCTAAATTTGCATTTCAAATCCACTCCGTTTAGCTGTTCTATAGTCTTTAAGTCAAGGCACCAGCACATCGCAACTATTAATTAATAATATTAAACTATTAAAAATGAAACCATGTGCTGAATATCAGATGGTGGCGACACAACCAGCTTGGTTTAGTCACAGTTTTAGCCATGTTAGCGCAGGTACAGCTCAGGTATGGCTCATATAAATTAGAATGGAAAACCGTCTCTTCGTGGTATGGCTTGGTTCTTGGTAGCAGTGGGAAAGTGCCATCAAAAGTGCTCTCCCCAAACACAGTCTACAAGAGGTACTGAACTGGCAGACGGCAGACCAAAACACAAAAGTCTAGACCATGCGATCATTCCACCCCTCCCCTCCCCCTTTGCCCCGTTCAACAAATACTACTAAGGGTGACCTTGGTTTTGCATCACAGTTGAAATTTGTACCTCTGGGAAAAATAATTGAGTACTCTTTTAATTATCTATAGTATTCATTTTTTTGGCCTCTTTTATATGTTGTATAGTAATATTGTAAATTTTATCAATTGTATAGTCTATACCAATAGTTTTTGGGCCCCTCTAAACATCTGTAATTTATAGTAATGGATTCTGGGCATGTCAGAGACCCATCAACCCAGCTGATCATGGCCTGGCCACTTCCGTGTTGTTTAGACTGCAGGCTCATTCTGGCTCTCAGTGGTTCAGATAGCCAAGCAATTAAGCAGGTCATATACAGGCAGACTACGCATTTCTGCCACTTCTGACACTGAAAAAGCTGCTCCTGTCTTATTCACCTAGATACTAACCATGAAACAGATAAGACGCTTAAGTTCCTGATACAGATAACAAGCGCTTAAGTTCCTGAGCATGTTAGGCCTTCCGTTGGATTCTGAAATATCCAATAGAGTCATACCTCTTTGAAGTTGTCAAATGCCGACAGAATGATTTCATGACCACCTCTGACTAAACACACAGCGGCGAGTAACTCAAGAACCAGGGCCTTCGTCCTGAAAAGGAGCACAAAAGTGTCAGGACACAACAAGACATCCAAAGAGCCAAACTCAGTGTGAAATATTTAAAATGTCTTTACTCATCACAAGTGAATAGGAGAATCAGTTACAGAGTATTATGAGTCACACAAAAGAGCCTTTATGGTTAAATTACACCACACTAATAACCTAGCCAGTAAAATTGTCATTACCTGCTACAGGTTAACAAAAATCTTTTGTTTCTTATGGAAACAGATTGTGGGGACCCACAGAAAGAAGGTGAAAAAAAGGCATCAGAAAAACATTCAAAAGTCCCTTGAATAGCAATAAAAAACTATAATGGAATACATCAGGTCTTATTGAGGTCATCTGGCCCGCACCCTAGCATTACACACAGGACTACATTTCTGTATATAATGTAAGAAGATCCCAGGACTTACCTGAAATTCTTATTGTTCAAGCTAAGTGCAATTTCATTCACTGCATGGGCATGAGACATCACCATATTGAAGCCATACTGTAGAGTACAAACAGGAAGAATGACTATCATTTTATCCCGTTCATTATTAAATCATAGAATACGACTTGAAAATCTTATCAGTTTAGACAACTATAATAATTATTAGTATATCCATCCATCTATCCTTCTTCTGTATAGTTTATCCTGTACTGGCTCACTGTGATAAATGTCAGTATGAAAATAAAATAAAAAAAATACATAATATACATAAATATATAAATTGTGCACGTATGCATTATATAATATATATATATATATATATATATATATATATATATAATAGAAACTGAAACTTTCACAGATGTTTCATATGTCTTTTGCAAGTTGTGATCTGCACCATCCAAAGAATTTTAACATTAAATCGCAAGTCAGTCCTGAATTTGGAATTCATGATGAGCTGCACAGCTGAAAGTACAGTAAATAATGATTATGTCAACACTGCGTCACTGCAAGTCTGAAGTACCTGGTAGTTCATGACCGCTCGCAGGCACATGATGCAAACGTGCACGTCATCCTTCTGGCTGACCAGCCTGGAGTTCTTGATGGTTTTGCTGTTACTTATTGTATTATAGCTGTAGGAAAGTGTAATAATGGTGACTGCCATTAATGATGCCATGGAGAGCTTCTAATATACATGTACTCCTAAAGTGCTACTCAAGTGGACTAAGAAAGATCTAATCAATGGTGGAGGTGGAGAAACATTCAGAGGGTTCATCTCACTGCAGCCTTGGCCCTCACCTTAATTCTACCTTCTCGTGTATTTTGAGATTACCTTATTTCCATAAGAATACCAATTTCATATGACAGTATAGCACACAACCCCACAGAACTGCTTCTTAACACCAGGGGGTGCTGTCACAGCTCTGGAGGATTTTTGAGAGCATGCAATATTTTTCTTCTTTAAATTTGCAGAGGTGAAACTGGGACAGGAAAGCCATGCAGCAGCGTGGTTACTAATGCAATACTGGAGGCAGGCATCCATGCGAGCAGATGGCATCCGTTTCCTGTCGAGCACTAAGTTATCAGATATCTCATGCATGTCAGGGGAGGTGTCGCCTAATATCCACTGCTCATACCTGCCTGAAAAGGGTGCCTTTGAGAACGAAACCAAGATATGAATATAATGTTGGACGTTTCAACCATCTTCTGCTATTGCTTCTCAGTGTTACAGCTGGCTGTGTCCAATTCTGTCTTTATCCCCATCTTAGTCCTGATCATGTATACAGACATGCACACACATCCATTTTCTGTAACCGCTTCTGCTATTCGGGGTCATTGAGGGTCTGGAGCCTATCCCAGAAGCTACAGGTGCAAGGCGGGGGGCAACCTAGGAGGGGATGCCAATCCATCACAGGGTACACTCACACACACATACACACACACCTTTCATTTGCACATGCACACCTTCAGGAAATGTAGTGTTTTTGGACTGTGGGGGGAAATATAGAGGAAAACCACACACAACCAGAAGAAACTCGTACCCTGGCCACAGAGGTGTGAGGCAACAGCGCTAACCACTGTGCTATCACCCCCCACATACATTTCTATACCATCAAAAGTAACTAAAACGGGTGCTTTTGATTTAGTTAAATGAACGTCTCCGCACAAAAGCGCTTCGGCATGATGCTTGCAATGTCGGGCATCGCGTCCGTGCGGAGACGTCCGTTAAACTATTTCAAAAGTAAAGTGTGACCGGTTTTCCCCACTTTTCATGGATTCTTCATTGTGGACAGCACTCTTATACACTACTATTTTACCAGAAGTGTAGCCCACTTTCCTGTACTTTCATTTCTACGTCATCAATCCTGCAAGCAGTTCTGTGAAAGGAGGACGGATCGGAAGTAGCAACAGGCTAAGGGTTAGTGCAGAAGCGCCTGGCAGCAGTACACACCGGAGCACCGACTGGCGCGCGGAGCGAGACAGCGTGTTGCAGAAAGGCTGGATGCCGTTCTGATGCAGATCTTCAATAGACCTACTCCAGGACTTAGCCTTATCCAGGGAGCCCTCATCCCCGACCTCAAGCCCCTCAAAATCCAACCTGGGGCAGCAGACAAACGGACACAGAAACACAGGCAGACATGGAGAGGCAGTTTGGATGGCCGGCGTCAGCGTAAAGAGGACCGGCTGGAGCATGGTGCCACAAGGCGGACATTAAGACCACATCACTGCAAGCTGGCTGCAAGGCCTACAGGCACAACATAGCGGTCGGCTTCTACCAAAAGTCCTGGGGGGTTTTTTCCCCACATGGTCTCATTTCATTAAAATGAATCTGTTACACTGAAATTAGGGAACTGAAACCACAAGGTTATTCTCTTATTAAATCGGTGCTATTCACAGGGCTTGTATTCCAAAACTGACTCATACAACATCCAATTACTTCCTTGCATAACAAGCAATGGGCAGTAATTCTAAAGGACCACTGAGATTATCAAAGTCAGCTGAAAGGTCACCATGGGTACAAATACTCACATGACAGCACACTGTGCGAACGAAAGATAATTCACCAGGATATCCAAGCCTTGATTATCATCGTTGAGGAACTCTCGAACCCACCTGTGGGATGAGTGAGTAACCGAGTTAATGACCCATCAGCAAGGCTACTGATTGATCAAGGGGTATAAGCAACTGGTTCAGTCACCAACATGACCTGGCAATAGAAAAATCCAAGTTGATAAAATGCTCACCTTGATTTAATAGAGTAAAAGATAGAATCACACTACTCAAGCCAGAAAAAAATATTTATGCAATAAATTAATAGTGGTAATCATCATACTCGGACTATGATATTAAGCTCTACACACTAACCAACAGTGATGTCAGGAAATCCATCCTTAAAAAGGTTCATAACACCAAGACCCCAAAATTATTTTTCATAATGGTAATAATGTAGCTTAAATGCAGTACAAATTTAGCAGAAGCTTTATTTTCAAAGCGACATACATTTTTGAGAAAGCAGGGTTAGACAATTCCTGGAACAAACAGCCAATTTCCAAAACTCACTCAGTCCATTTTTTGTTGTTTTGACCAACAATGACCTAAAGTCAAATTTCCTCATATTTTTTTTGCAGTATTGGAACCAAAACTAACCCTGTCCTTAAGAAATCCAATAAATAATCTTAATTAAATTTCCAAAACTCACAAAGTCCACAACATTTTTTCTCAAAAATGTATCCAATGGATTTAGTGAGTTTTGGAAATTAACTCATTTGGGGTTTAAGGCACCCAATGGTAGCTTCACCATGCTGAGCACATTTCCCTTCAAGGGTGTCACAGGTACACTGCGGTCCCTGAACACCCCCGAACATATAAATAAATGGTACGTGAGTCAACACAGTAGAGCAACAGAGTGGAGCAGATACGTTAAGGGGTGGGGGCTGCCTGGATGGCAAGCTTCCCAGCGAGCGCCCCTCCTTCGCCTTTTCCTGTCCTACCAGATGCTATTTTGGTTTGTACTGGCATTCTGGGAAATAACAGATCAGAGGATGTCAAAGCTGGGATACGTGCAGTATGCAGCCCTGCATTTAAGGGGCCTTATTAATATGCAAATTCAGATTAATGTGTTAGAGGGTCCTTTATTTAAAAATTAAAGAAGAGCTACTTTAAATGGTATTAAAATATTTTACATACTGATACTTGTACTTAATGCATTACCAATTCCATCTTTTTTATCTTAACCTATTGTGTGCTGAAGACTCAAACATAGCTTGGCATGTGTATGTGTCACTGGCTCCATTGTTGGACAAACTGCCTTCCTGGCCCGGTGGCACACAAAGCCACACTTCCTTCCTGTTAAGAAAATGCAGGAGGCATGACATTCCGGTCCTATAAGACCGACGTGGTGCTTCACAGTGACGGAGGCTGGAAAACCAGGAGTCACTAGGACTGATAGGTATAAAAAAAAAGTACAATGTGACCAACACACCGTAGGTATGAGAGACTGTGTGATTACCCAATATGATTGGTCCTCAACGATATCTCCAGCTCTCGCAGAACTTTCGTGGATTCTTGCACTCGCCGTCGAAATTTCTGGAATCCAGAAATTTACAATTATCTCCATTTAAGAGTGACATATTCAGAAAACTGAAAAAAGCAACTGATATAATTGATATAATATATATGTAAATATATATAATATATATAATATAATACATATAATTTAACCATATAAATAAAACATTTCACGTCAATAAATTAACATTGAAAGAAAACAGCAATAATAACAGGCCTCTGATAAGAGGCCAGCTGTTCTGTGCAAGCTCACCTTCCGTGTGACCCCTGGGTCTAAATAGCTCCTTAGCTTCTGGATGTATGTGTGGGGGGGGTTTTTAACCTGAAAGCGTTCCTGAACAGACAGACCAAGCGTCAGCAGAGGCAGAACATCATAGCCGTCCGTGCAGAATAAACACACACTTAGACTACGGTAGCACACTCATTGACATTAATTCCACTTCCTCTCCATTTGATGCAAAAACTGACTTTGCTGAGTCTGCTTCACCAGCTGTAGGAACACATAATGAGATAAGATGCTGTGGATACCTGATCACAGATGAGATCCCACTTCTTCTCATTGTCATACTGGCGTAGGAGACGCGCTTTATCAGGAGGCAGGTTCATGGAGTTCTGGAACAACAGGGACAGAGGTCTTGATGTCATTGAGTGTAGGTCTGCTACTGATGGGTCTTCTCTATAAGCCAATGTGATGGCACCTGGCCAGTCTAGTCTAGTCATGTTCCCTTCAACAGCAAGATCCTTTCCAAAATTATGCTGGTGACCTCACTTCCTCAGTATAAGGATAAATAATCAGGATTCTTTCATTACCGCACAGAAGCATAATTCTACATAAATTTCTCTGGCCAGGTGATAAGTTCTTATGACAATCAAAATGAAAGTATCTTAAAATGAGAACTTAGGGTCCAAATCAACAGTGGTAAGATGTGTCTCATGGAGCTTCATGTTAAAAGAACAGCATAAATGATGAGATTTATCTATAGACAGTTTACACTACTAAAGTATCTCACTGATCTTGCTTTCAAGTAGATAAGCACAAGATTGATCTTTGTCCTTGTGAATAGGACATCCTAGTAGGGTCAGAACAGCTCTACCTCACTGCCTTATGCAGACACAGTACCAGCTTCCCCACTTCAAATGGAGAGCGGTCTTTCCAGCACTGAGTTGTATAAATAGTAAATCTGTGGTGATTTTGGCACGAGACACCAAATGAAGCTAATGAAACAAAGTGCCCTTTGAGCTCTACTACACAAAAGAAAAACCACTACACTCAACATCACACACCCATGAAGTCAAAAAGAAACATACATTCCAGATGTCTAGAATTAGAGAATAAATGTGTCTTGATTGTAAAAGTTACAAAGTGGCTATAAAATCTGACGGCCTCTCCATCTCCCTCTGGTGGACTGGGACCAGCACTTGATATCCATCCATCAGAGAGACTGAAAGCCTAGGGGTTGGCTGACTAGGAATGGTGTCAAATATGCACTACGCCTCTCACTTAGCATGGCACAACAGCCACACAATGTGCAATGTTACCATGAACTTCTGCATGTTGTACACATGCAATTATCACATCACAAGATCTGTGATAGCAAGGTTGAGGTTAGGCTTGGACGAAATGTAGCTTTTCATGCAGTCATACTCTATGGACATTACACCATGGCATGTTGGCAGTTTTTTTTTCTTCAAAAGAAACGGTATTCTGATACTTTGAAATTTGGCCGATAAAATTCACAGAGTGGGGCACCAAATGGCAGTGATGGATAAGTTGTTAAAACATTTTAATTATAGGATACAAAACTTAGCAACTTTTGCAATTTGTATGATTGTTCACTTTAAAGATCTAGTATATGTTTAACTGTATAAAGTTTGCCACCAATGTTTTTGCGTGAGCTCTGCATCAATCATTTTCATCCTTGCTGTATAAAATGGTCACACACACGTTAGTGTGAACATGAACAAGAACTGGTCACCAAAAGAGATTCATCTTCTGTTGTGTGGAAAAGTTTTGGATTTCATAAAGACAATATTGAGCAAAAGAAAGTTATTTGCTGACACAGCTTGCAGCAACACCATTAACATTATTTGAAAGACATTTTTTGGTAGATAAGTTCAGTTTGGCTATAGTTCAAGTAAATTTTCCCCAACTCCTTTTTTTCCTTTAAAATTATCTAAATATTTATTGCTAATATTCAAAAATTTTGCAACATCGGTGCAACCCTACATGGCACTAAGACTGCCTGTCTGGTTCCCAGAGCTTGATAGTTTGCCCTTTGCCTGACCCCCATCTCCCAATAAAGCACATATAAATACACACTGAGGGGTTGGGCTACAGATCACATTCACACTATAGTTTAAACATACAAATGCAACCCTGATAAGATGAGAGATTTCAGCACAAGTTACATACAGCAGCCAGCCCATGTTCAGTTTGGCAGTATAACATGACATCTAAAGCCGTATCTTTATCCTTGAGGCCTTGAGGAGCTACTCTGAGCTTACAAAGCCTAGGCAGCCATTATTTACTGACAATCTGAGCATCTATTTAGTAAAAATCCAAACCTCAACTAATACGTAAGAGAAGGTTAGCAGTGACCTTCTTGTGCTCCTGGATACAGCATGGTTTAAAGCCTACAATTAGACTCAAGAGTTCTTTATTGTCAACATTTCCATGTACAAGTACACAGTGTATTGAAATACTGTTTCCTTTGGGTCCCCATGGTGCTACACATAAATACATATACAATAAATAAATGTTAACATCCAGAACACAATATAATTAATACAATATTAATGTAGTTTGGTTAGAATAGGACTTCCGTCTACAGCTACAACAAATAAAAACTCACCATACAGAATTAAAGACCAGAGAGAAATTTTAAGAGCAGCAGACTGACTGATGTTTGAGGATGAGTGTAGCTTAGCGGGTTAGAGTTAGGGTTCCCAACCCCCAGTCAGCGGAACAGTATTGGTTCATGACCAGTATTCCACCAGGTTGGTGAATGCTGGGCCTTTTGCAAAGGGACTGCTTTATTTACAAATATAAACTACATTTTAAATTTTTTTATTACCCCACACCCTTGTGTGTTCTGTTTGCAAATGAAACAATGGAAGCCTTTTAACTTACGAAATCACCGAGATAATTACGTAAAGCAGTCTATGGACGTGAAAAATTAGGAACCCTTAGGTTAGGGTTAGGTAACTGGGCTGATGTCCAGGAGGTCATAGGTTTGAACTCTGTGGCCAGCAGAGTAATCGTATCAATGCAGTTCTCCATGGATACTGGCCTTCTCTGCTGACTAAGCAGTCTAGTAAATAAAGGCTGAGAAAAGATGGGCCACCCTGGTCATGAAGAGCTTTGTCCATGACTCACAGCATAGGGTCAAGGAACTTTCCAGGCTTTTAATTGCTATAACAGCTATTAGGTTTTGGGACAGGAAGCTGGTTCATTTATGACTTTCCACACATCCGGTAGCAATCAATTTCAAAAGAAGAAAACGAGAACACTACCCTACATGTTTGGTATTCAACAGCTGTAGTTGGCCCTACAAACACCATCTCCACTCTATACACACCATCTCTACTAGTGCCTCTCTCTGGTTTTAGATGTGCAACTTTCAAGGCCAGCTCTTAGCTGTGATAACTTCCATGACTGGGCTTGACATCCATCCATCCATCCATCTTCCAACCCGCTTATCCTGTTCAGGGTCGCGGGGGGTCCGGAGCCTATCCCGGAAG
>JAODKL010000038.1:1396371-1413492 GCA_026780765.1 Petrocephalus schoutedeni
TGCAGCCGACAAATCTGCAGCAACTGCGTGATGCTATCATGTCAATATGGACCAATATCTCTGAGGAATGTTTCCATTACCTTGTTGAATCTATGCCATGAAGGATTAAGGCAGTTCTGAAGGCAAAAGGGGGTCCAACCCGGTACTAGAAAGGTCTACCTAATAAAGTGGCTGGTGAGTATATGTTGACATTAACTTCACTCATGGTACAGTATAAGGAGTGAATTAAATCGGTGTGGTGAAATATCTTTAGTTTTCAGAGGTACATTAGCTCAGGTGGTTGGATTCAATGAATTATTTGATTCAATTGCCATTTAGCATCAAATAAAGGAAAAAGAAATGTTGGTGTTTGTTTAAAAATAGAAATGGTATTGTAAAATGTAAAATGGTAATGGTATTGAAAAAAATACACACCGAGAACAACCCGAAATTTATTTATTTTTCTTAAATTAGCCTTACTTGGGACAAATCGTCTGCTAAATCAGTGTAAATAAAAGCTAAATAATCTAAAATGATTTCTCTTAGTACCTGATTAAATTATACAAAAATCATAAAATTTTAAAGGAAAAAAAAATTTAAAAAAACAAATTGCTGAGTTGGTGAGCCATTATGGCAATTTGCAATATGCCTCTTAGTTTTCTTCATGGGACTTGGCATGTTGCTCCACTAACATTCCACAACCCCCGTAGTCTCAGAGCACTGTAAGGGCCCAGATCTCCTGAAGAGAGCAATGTGTTCCCATGCCGCCCCTGCCTATTAAAGTCAGACTCCATGCCATCACTGTGTCATTCTACAACCCAAAAAATCCTGGTACGGCCAGAATAATAATTAAGGCTGCTTATGTATGACTTCATAAATTGCTTACTCTGGTGTAGTCACATACTAACCATTTAATTAAACTAACTTCTTGACAACTAGTCCTTCTTAGTCTGTTTAGCTGCCAGCTTCACTGCTATCAATTCATGAGTAAAATCATTCTCTGTTTTAAGCTTATCAGGGCTCGCAAAATCTCTCTCAGCCTAGCCCATCGGGCTATCATAGGAAAGAAAAATATATGTCAATGCTTTTGCATTCCTTCGCAAATGTAGCTGGGTAATTATATCATTTTTGGGCATCGATGTGAAATATTGAAAGTTTTTTACGTTCACTTTCACTTTGCAATCGTACAATATTATATGTTAAAAATAATCTCTTTTTTATTCGGGCTACTTAAATTTATTTTGGGCTACCAAAAACTGAGGAGTGCCTGCCCGAAGGGCTACCAAGGATTTTGAAATTTTGCGAGCCCTGCTCATGTAATCATTTTAGCACAGAATGGCTGCATGAAAGATTTATCCCAAATATCCATATATATTCACATAAATATATATATATATATATATAATTTTCTTTAGAAAGTAAGCTATGTGGTTTAATTGGGGATTTATTTAACATATATTAAATATCCAAACCATCTATGGAGAAGTACAAATTTTGTTTGGTAAATTTTTTTGCACACACACAGAAATTATTGTCTTGGTTTTTAATGTCATAATAATCTACACAAAAACTAAGGCATTTGAGAACTATGTTAAATAAAAAATATAAAAATTATGCTGGTTACACTTTACATTAACTGCACCTTCATACTGCATTCACAGAACATTCAGTGCACCTTCATAATGCATTCATAAGACACTCATAGGTGGCATGTATACCTTAACATACTAACATACCTTAACAGCTATAATATACATTAATATCAAACATGTGATTGTAATGCATGTTATTATCACATAATGTTTGATATTAATGTCATTCTCTCCAAGAATACATAATATATAACAGAGAAAATGTAAGGTCAGGTAACATGCATCTGGCAAGCAATAACAACCATAGCGCTTTCGTTCCCAAAGTGAATAAATCTCTTAATGATTCCTATACAGTTGTAAAAAAAACTGCATACATAACACAGAGCACTGACAGAGCACTGAAAGGTGGGCCAGTTTTGCCCACTAGTGTTATATGAGGGATAACAGAAGAAATAATGCCAGGTCTACTGTTCTAAGCAGTGCAACCACAAAAAAGATTCAGAGTCTGAACCATTGTAACCTCTCACCCCAGCCCCTTCCAGCTTCCTGTGAGGAAAGCTTTAACGTAAAGAGGAAGAAAACGTTTTCGTTTCAGGTTCACCCTAATATAACACTACAAATAAATAATGTTACACAGATGTCACTTATGAAAACCAGTTTCATAAGTCTTTAAAACTTCGGAAAACTAGCACATTATCAGTGTGTGTTTCAGACTATCGAAAATAATAAAATACTAATGCTAATAATACACTAATAAAGTAATACACAACATTATATAATGTATTAATATGCCTATAAAAAAAACAAAAATACTTAATGATTCAAGTACTACAATATTACATCTTTTATATTTAAATATAATTTACCTAGCTAGATGTGAATCGATATTTTAAAGTGTTTTACAAAACTTGTTCAATGTTCTTAGACTTTAAACCCCTCCCACCCTTCCTAAATAAAATAATTAATTATTACAATAAAAAAAATCACTACAGCAGAAGTCAAACTGTATGATACCAATAGCAGAAAACTGTTCTGCGTTAAGTGCCGCTTCACAGGTTAAACACTGATTTTTTTATCAATACTTCAAACTATATGCGACATTTGACCTGGAAGCTCTCTCTTTTTCCCACCTTTACTGACTATACGACAAGAGCATTCCCATGGACTACATGCTTTACGACTATTTTGCCTGAATGAAAATGTGCCAGTGTGTTTGGGGGAAGGGTACCGAGGGAAGAGCCGTTTGAACTCCACAGCTGAGAAGCAGATGGTCTGTCAACACAAAGTCGGGGTGGGGGGGGGGGGGTGCACTAATGGTTCACATGAAAGTCACTTGGAATGGGAATGCTTGTTGACCTAGAGATACATGCTGGCAAGACAACGTTTCTGAACGGTTCTGCATGCTTTAGGTCTACATACTATGTTTATCACTTAACTAGGCATTCGTGTTCATTGTACTTCTCTGCTTAGGCATTTTGGTTTACTTATAAACCAACAATTGGAAACACTATTAATGATAAACTTTTTTCCAATTTGAACATAATTAGACTCCTGTATCCTTGGCTTCTTCCCTCTACACAGAAACAATACAGAAAAACCTGCACGACTATCATCTTAACTTTTCAGTATAAATTGCTACATACAGCTCATTGCATTTTTAATTTCAAAAAGATGCAAAACATAAAATTTTAAGAAGCACAATTTCTCTCCACTGCCATGCACAAACATATGGAATCACTTTCACAGAACAACATACATAATGATCCAACCAGCCCAAATATTCTAAGCCCCCCCCCCCCCCCAGCCAGGTTTTGCATTGTACAACCCTAACTGTTGAACACTGGATAAAAAAGAATAGTATCTAATCATCATACATACTGGTAATACTACACAAGTCCAGAGGCAGGGGAGGAAATGTCTCTCTCTAACAGCAAGTCTCTGATCACCCCCCACTCCTCACCCCCATGAATAATGGCTATTGTTTGTGCTAGATGTATGGGTCCCATTGTTTCGCACCGACTTCCCATTGGGAATCTGGCATGGCTACAATGTAAACCATTGATGACCAGAAGTTCAAAATGCACAGTACTGCTGGTCTACTGTAAATCATTATATAATTAACATTCTTTCCATGTTAAACATGTGCAGCAACACTGGCAAATTAGATGAAAGTTCCCGGTTTCTAGAGATGGCTTAAATATTGATAAGAACAATGTGACGTAAGCCACCCACACCAAAGAGAACAAAGGTGTTAAATTGCTGTATAAAATATGAAAAAAGATTGCATATATTTTCAAGCAGTATATTCTGAAGAATGTTATTAGCAAGTATCATAATCATCTAAAACCAGTGAGAGAAGCATATCATACATATTGTATCATATTTACAATTGAACAACAATTTCATGATACATCAGCTGAAAATGTGCCTTTGTACAAAAAAAATAAGCTAGTGGGAACGAGATTCCATAACATTAAGGTTACTGTACAAAGCCTAATGAGAAGTGTAATGGTAATTTACAAATATAAAAATATGAAAGGAAGGCTTAAAAAATGACCAGCTACATTTGGCACAATTAGATTTAGTTAATTGTAATCTAATTACTCTGTAATTTATTAAATCCATGGCATTTCCTCATAGTCACATGCCCTCAAAGGGAAAAAAATAGGATACTGTAGAAATTTAACATGTTCAAATAAATCACTAATGTATAATCACATGTTTTTAGATTGATTCATTTGCACGAAACAAAAATAAAATTTTAAAAATTAAATAAAGAAAAAATTTTATCATTTTGTTCTGAAACAGCAAATATGATAAACAGCCAAAAAGACAAATATTATGTTAATTCAATAAAAAAGTCTGACTTACCATTTCTGTGAAGCAGAATTTTAGCCTTTTTATAAGTGGTCATTGAAAACAAGGCATAGGAGCCTAGACCAAAATAAGAAGTTCAAAACTTGAGATTCCATATATGTCCTTTAAACCCTGTAAGTGTCACAAATGAATCCAAAAGGAATATTTCCAAAGATGATCAGAGAAAATCCCTAATTTGGGAATAAGGCTGTCAGTAAGGGATTTCAGTTTATTTTTTAACCCAGCAAAAAACTCCACCTTCCCTGTATAGTTTGGCCCTCTTGACCTCCTTCATGCCGGAAACCCTCTGGTTCCTTAGGAACAAATGTCCCTCCTAAATTACCCCCTCATCTCCTCCAATGAGGCTGAACCGCTTAGAAACCCAAGAAAGGGGTGTGTCAGAGGTTTCCTCAAACTAGAGAGGCAAGCAACATAGCATAACATTTATTATACATATATTAATAATTTTAGATTAATTCCATTAATTCCAATAGAAAATTCCATTTCCATTGTTTGACCAGTGCTTTTCTAAACACCTTAAAAATAGACCTTATGTGGAATGACTAATGGTGCTGAAAATGAATTTCAAAATGTGCTTTAGTTTTATTTAGGGTTTCTTTTTCACCATCTATTTCCATTTCCTCCTTTGTGGGTAATATATGAGAACAGCCCTTCCCAGGAGAATGAATATTCCATGGAATAACAGAGTCCGCACATATAGTCGGTCCAGCCCTGGCTGCAAACTTCTGAATCTCTGCTGAACTGCACACTGGTACGAGATTCTTACTTCAGGAGAAGAGATAGGAACCCAAAGAACAAAAAGCACTGCTGGTATTTTCTGACTGTGTCATTTTTGCTTTGGAGTAAGATTTAAAGGGAAGTACATATATATATTTAACAAAATATCACGGCAACTCGTCATACAGTTTCTAAGAAGGAGTCATTTGACTAAAGCAGCATCCCACGCCCTCAACCCACCTTCACAATGTAGTCACTTCCTTTTTTTGGCCGTACTGTCACAACAAATGTACAAGCGAAATTGCAAATTTTCCCTCATCACAAACTATTATCCATGACAGACATTTCCTTCCTTTCTATGCGTATAGTTTGAGAAAGAACTGAGCCCCTTTCGGGAATTTCTCCTGGATACTCTAGACGGACAGACAGGAAAAGGTGTGTCACTTACAAGGAAACGTTATCTTATTTCATTCCATGGAACTAAACTCTAATGTAAAAAGGCTGTCTCTAAGATTTCAAACTGCTCATCTATCTTTCCATTTTCTTAACAGATCTTACAATTACACTTGAACTGAGATTTTTCTGGCTTGGTTATTGAGGTTGGTTTTTTCTTCCAAAAAATTATATAAGCATTGAAGTATGGCTGATAGCATCTTGAAACAGTTTCCCATACTTTAAATAAGCATACATTTAGCTACAAACACAGACAGAACACAGACAGACAGATGATTATATAGATAAACAGATAAGCAAACCTACTGCACCACCCACAGCTTCATACCTTAAGCACGTCACATATCACCAACATCACAAATGAGGTTTTAAAAGAGCACTAACATTTAAATGCCCATCTCTCAAGGCCACACAGAGTGACTGAAATTTATTAAGGAATGATGCAGACTTTGCATTGACGCAGATTCCTTGCAGTAATACAGATGTGTAATGATGTATAATCTTCATTAATAATGAAGCAGTTTTCACTTGATGAGAGGCCTGCGAGCGGAGTGAAAGATAACATTAGTCTCCAAATCCTGCACAGGGTTGTAATGAGCATGCAGCCTATTCCATTATGCACAGGACACAAGGCAGCTAATACTCTGGATGGAAAGTTAGTCCATCACACCAGAGATGGGCACAAATACATCACAAAGTATTTCGCTACAAATTACAAATACTTTCTCATCAACTAAAACAAAATAAAATACAAAATATTAGTGCGAGAAAATGTATTTAATTAAAATACAAGTTATATGGAATTTGAAAATAGAGAAATGCATGTAAAATTGTAACAGTACATGACGAATATGTGTACTATTGCTGGCCTACTAATGTGTAGCATTTACAAAATCTACAGCTTTCCCTAACTTTACACAGAATAATAATTTTGTGATTCATAGCATTTGTGTGTTATAGCGATAACTGTCATTTCCATCCATCCATCCATTTTCCAACCCACTTATCCTTTCTGGGTCGTGGGGGGTCCGGAGCCTATCCCGGAAGCTACGGGCACAAGGCGGGGAACAATTCAGGACGGAGGACAGCCCATCGCTGAGCATTAATTGTGAAAAGACAAATGACTTGTAACATTCGTAACTTGATATGAGCTCAATAGGCTGCATCTGTAGCAGCGGGTTGGGGGGGGGACCCAGGAAGTGGAAATGGTATCGCGGTTTTGGCCTCAGAAGCATTACGCCCTTAATATATACCCACAGTTGTGATGGCTGATGGGGGCTGGTGTATGCATGTGCACAGGGAAATTAATTACCACAACCTTCCTGCTTTATTTACAGAATGGTGGCGAACATGTACAAACCCAAAAAATAAACTTTGCTAGACATATGTCAAGACTAGACACAATGCCAATCCCAGATAGTTACATAATTACTGCATATTCATAAATAAAAGTGCCAAAAAGCATAGCAAACAAATACAGCTATTTCCCAATAAGCTACGTCTCAGAAGAATATAAGAAGAAAGTTTTCGGCAACATGCGTCAGTATAACAGATGTTTAAAAGTCACTGCTAGTTTTTTTAATATTTGATTCAACTTAATATTCACCAAAAAATAGGTCTTTATTGTATGGTTTCATACGACTGATCTGAACGGAACGGAACGGAAACAACCACTGTACCCTATGTAAAAAAAAAGGGTTTTGGACCCTTTTATTTAAGAAAATGACTACAGCAAAGATATCTGTAATAGAATATAGCCTGACATGCCTGCTTAAATAGAAAATGCTGTGATAAAGCTTACAAGATGGATAATAAAACAGAAAAAAATATTAAACAGGTCTTCGCTTTAAAAGAATCAGGTTAACTAACCGCAGCAACTAAACATAGATGAATCAATTCAGTGATATGAACATTCAGGAATGGCTTTCAGTCATGTAAAAGAAACCAACAAAATATGTTGTGTTGTAAACAATTTTATCCTAAATAACCAGTAAGCTACTAAAACTTAAATAAAACATCCTTTTTTAAGGTAAGAATGGCTTCAGACAAAGTTAGACTTGTTGAAGCTGTTAACGACACTTAATTTCCACTGGTTTCAAATAGATAAAAAGAGGAATAATTAAAATGGTATCTGATGTTGATGACGCATTTAATATTAATTATATTGATTCCAAATCTCATTTCTATATAAACTGAGATCTTTATATCTCAACTTTTTGCCCTAAAATTGAAAAACTGCTTAACATACTTCCCATAAGTAAATCGTGCTATTATAGGAAGTTACATAAAAGTTTAAACGTTATCTGTCAAGGGCTTGCGTAATGCATATTGGGTTTCATACACGCTATTATTTTGTAAAAACATGCAGCTTATAAAAGTACATTTTAACAAACTTCCCTTACTGATAATGAAAGTGACTGTTCTAATTTATACAGTGGGGTCAAAGCAAAGAGGTGTCTTTTGGATTTCTATTAGGAGGGCAAGGTGGCTCCATGACCAGAACTGTTTCCTCACATACAGAGAGTATTTGAATTCCACCTACACTTAGTCCCGGGTGTTGTACCAGTTTACCCCATATACTCTGGTTTCCCCCTGTGGCCCAGCAACATGTGGTCATAGTATGATTTAATGTGCCCTGCAATAGAGTGATGTCCCATCCGAGCTGTTCCCCTGCTCTGTGCTTACTAGTTTAGGCTCTGAGTTCAACATATTCCCCCACTGGATAAGTGGCAGGAACATAGATGGCATTTATAGTAATATTTTCCAGTATTTTATCTTGCTACATAACCATTATGTTATGCAATCAACATGTGAATTGTAATTGTAACCATTCATTTCAATGAGGTCAGGGTGTTCAATAGTCTTCTAAAGAGTTAACGTTAGATCTTACTGCAGTAACTTTCTATGATTGCCATGTCTGTAAGAATCTATGAACACATTCATAACAGTTTACAATGTATTCATAAAGCATTATAAACAAGACTATAAATATTTATAAAAGGCATAACACATTTTTGTCACGTTTATTAATGAATGCTGTATGTAACTCATCTACATTAGCATGCAAAAGTTTGGGTTTTGTCTGTTACTGTGAATAGTTAAGTGAGCAGAAGGTGAACTGATCACCAAAAGGCATAAAGATTTTACACATTTCTTTAATTTTTTAAGCAAGATTATATCCATCATTCACAGAAAATTTAAAATTTTCTGGATCATTTTCTTGTTGTAGGACCAATCCTCTTTTTAACTTCAGCTTTTTTAGCGGTGGTGTGATAAGCCAATTCTTCCCTCTATAAGTAACCTGTTCCCTGTGCTACTGGCTCCAACGCAAGCTATCCACCCCATGCTTAACAGCTGGAGAGGTGGAGATGTACTGCTATCTTTTTGTTGCCATTTCCTGCTTTGTGAGCATCATTTCTTTGAGAGAGCTAGGGGGCTGCTTAGAGGAGCTCATGGTAGCTGATTGTTGGGACAAGGTTTCAAGAGAATTTACAGCTTTGCAATATGCATAATCTGGGGTTTCCTAACGATGACTGTGAACAAGCCACAGTCCTAATGCACTAATGAAGGTCCGGGTCCTTGGTAAATTTTATCAGAGACCTCTTGGGGTGCCCAAACTTTTGCAAGGTGTTCCTTTTTTCCACTCTAAAATTGTACAAAACAGAAACAATACTCTCATCATGTGCAGAATGCTGAAAAGAAATGTGTCATCTTTAACTTGCGCCTTTTGGTGATCTTCTGCTCACTTAACTATTCACAGTAACAGACATTTTAAGCAAGGGTGCCCAAACTTTTGCATGCATTTGCATTTTGTAAAATGTACACTATACAGATAACTTCATAATGCAGTACAAAGCAACCTTAACTCTTGTACTGACCATTATAATGCGTTATGAAGGAATTTATAGTGCATTATAGATTAGAGCTTCATTGGAGCTTATGAAGTATTATAATCAACATTATAATGCCATAGGACTGTCAGTAGAAGATGCTGTAATGCTTATACCGACCATTACAATGCACTATGAAGGTATCTATAATGCATTATAGATGACAGCTTATTGCTTACAATGAAACATAATAATGAAAGGAATGATGTATTTGGCAGGTGTACAAAAATTATTTAAGTTAACATCAGCCTTTATGAAAAAAAAAAGTTTGAATGTCTATAACAGGGGAAAATTCAATGGTGATACAGCAAACACAGTTTTGTTAGCAATGTTGTTAGTATTCATATATGAACTAAAAAGTTCCTTAATGTATCCTCAAACCTACATGTTCCTAAGAATCTATTAGAATAAATAAAGTATATCCTTTCTTAACATTTGTGTCTTAGTCTAGTTGTTAATAACTTTTTGACTAAACAGAAAGTGTAATATTAGGATATGCCTCTTGCCTTGTGCCCCACCCCTTTCTCTTTTCCTTTTCAAAAAGAAAGCCAATGGGATTTCCCCTCAACCCAGATGTCTGCTGTGAGGTATGCAGTCCAGGAAGAGCTACCCTGAACTCTACTTCCTCAGTGTATTGTTTCGCTCCATATGTCAATAAGGTTCCAAAGATCTCTGCCAAAAAGGAAGGGTCAAGAAAACAATTGAGAATTCCCAATTCATTCACATTACATATATGTATATACACACACACACACACACACACACACACACAGTGAGTCAAAAAAGGGACCTCTGTACCTTCGCCTGTAAGTCTGGCAAATGACCGATTTTCAAAATTCTTTCACTGTTGCATTCACTATAAAATTTGCAGCAAAGTGATTATTATATTGGCCATCACACCTTAAACATGTAGTTAGAATACCTTGCAAAACCCAAAAATTATTAAGCCATTTGATTTTTTGACACAACAATGAGCCAGTTTTACTTTAAAATAATGGTTACCATGACAAACACTTCAGCTCCTGCTCAACAGGAGCAGACATCAACATTTTTAACATTGCATAATCACATCTAGAAAACCACAAGATAAGAAGGTTTTCACCAAGGAAATTTTAATTAAGAACCAGTCTGTGCTTAAAGGTTATTACTGTACGAGAATATTTGCTGATTGTGATTTCTGTACAATCACGTAAATAAGGGCTCACAATGATTATCAAGGTAAGTAGTGGGGAAATTTTCCTCAAACAAGGGGGTTGTCAAGGTCTTTCATTACAATTATTATGTTTTTATTTATAATCATGCATTATGTAGGACTCCATAGGGAAACAATTTTTCTGATGCCTTGACTTAATTTTCCAGCTGAAATTTCCATCATTGACAGTGAAAGACAAAACTAATAGGCATATCTGCTTTTTTCATAAACTACAACTAAGTACTGCTTGAATACACATGACCCCCAATATGACAGAAGCTTGCATAAACTGTAAACTCTCACGGTAAAATCTCATGGTACAAATAACAACTTCTATTGTTTTCTCATCAATGCTGCAAATGTTGTGGAGTGTGAATGTTTACAAGTGTCTATACCCAGCTGAAGGGGTTACATGAATATGGTAAATGACTCACTGCCACCAAGCCTGTCCATGCTCTGAGGCATTCTGTTTGCTAAAATTAGTCTAAATGTCACATCCATAATGCTGGAACTGCCCTATTACTAATATACTTTTATGATAAAAATAACAGTACACTTCATTTCATTGTACTAATATAGCCACAGTATACGTGCTTACCTTTCTCATATCAGAAATTAACTGCTGTAGCTTTATTATAAATGGCAAAAGATCAAGCACGGTCTCTTCAACAAATACATTTTCCAAAGGTAATCTGACCAGCAAAAGTAAAATTTACTGCAAAACGTAGAAATAAATCCTCACATAATTGTAAATGCTGCTGCCCACGCTCCTATGAAGCTGTGCGTTAATCACCTTGTTTGCATTGCCCAATAACAAATGGCCTCATTCAGCCAAGCTACACATCCCTGTATATTAATAGTTATAAGAAATTACTGGGGAATGACAAGCAGGCATTGGATGTGAATACGACGCAGCAAAGACAAGTAAGGCAGTGTAATGCTTGCCTGATTCACCAATGTCTGGTGAATGACCTCTCTGTGTCAAGCCCCATATGTATTATACATTACACACATTCGGTCTAAGTGTTTTAAAAGACCTTACCCTACGGTTATTCAAACAAAATAATAAAATTAAAAAATATATATAAAACATTTTCCCTAACATACTGAACGTTTCAGTTACGCTATGTTTATGGGAATACGACTTTTACTTAATATTTGTGCCATTTATGAAACAGGCGGCTTAGCAGAAAAGAATATTATTGAAATCAAGGTGGAAACGAATTTTCACATTTAATTCTGACAGCAACTAACATAAAAATGTGTCCCAAAATATCCAGTAACTAGCGTTGTTTTTTCTTTTCTTTTCTTTTTTAACTGGCATTTATTATTATACCATACGACACTCTTTTCAAAGTCCCTACATTTTTTCACGTGATATGATTAAAGAATGAATCTTCATTTAACCAAACGAAGGCAAAACAGACTCATAGCAGTATATCAACACTAGTCTAATAATAGAAAGTAATCACCGAGCTGCAATGACTTGAATTTGCCGCCGTGTACATAGCGGGCACTATAATTTACTTCAGTTAGATTATGTGATCGAAGAAAAATGAAATAAGTTAAAAACTCTTTACCTCTAGCGGTTTTCAGTTTCGTTTTAATCCTCAAAGTACTGAATGCTTTTAATGTTGATTCTTTAATATTCAGAGTCAATGATCTTCGTCTGATGCCTCCCCATGCTTTGCGATCCATGCTCCAAGTATTTTAGCAAAGTCGCCTTTTGCGGTTAATTCAGAAGTAATTGTCTTCTCTATTTTACGATTACAATCAGTATATTTTTACGCTGAAAGCCCCTTTCTTAGATCTGGATATTCCATATACGTAACCCATCTTCTCTCAATATTTCTTCCTTATTCACTTAAAACTTACGGTTTGACGCTTCCTTATTGGCATTGCAATCTCAATGCTGAAAAAACTCAGCCCTGCAATGGATTTTGGGAAACGAAGTTCCTTTTTTCTGTCTTCGAAAATACAACTAAAAGTCACTGCTATATCTTTTGATAGAAAACTACTTTAATTTACGAAAGCACTGGATTGAAGTTAAATCTGGATTTGATGTCAATTAATAGGTCAAACCAGTGCATAACAAGGTTGTAGTAAAACAGCCAGAGGCCTAGTAAAGCAGCAGAAATATCTGGGGCCCAAGCTGGAGGGGTCCCCAAGAGCAGCAACAAATTCCAACAACAAATATTATTTGTGTATTCTGTTTTTCAAAAAAGGGAAAATAAAAGATGTTTATTAAATTCTCTTAGTGGATAATATATGGATACATTAATATTTGGACTTTATGCTAAAATAATGGTAATAAATTTTATCGGGTAGAGGGAAGGTGAGTTGGAGGGCCCCATGAGTTTTTTTTTGTTTTCTTAGGGCTCTCAGAGTCCCTAAAATTGCCTTATTTTATGATAAACTTTGATGTTCAATCAATAGGCAGGGATTTCTTTGAGTCAAATTGCATTGTAAAGTCCAATTTGAAATTGGTTTTGCTAGGTCACATTATGACATTACGTAACCTGAAATGTGCAAGTATAACAAGATTATTCTAAATAAGTGTAAATGACAAATGTGTAAACTACTACAAAACTTTAAGACAGTGTCCACTTTTATTATTGTGGTAGCATATAAAGCATACCTTAACATTTGATTATGTTTTACATAACTAGTGTGCTTCACCTTTCTGCATGCAGGACCCTGCGTATGACCAATAGGGACTCTGTATAGGAAAATGCATAAATGGATGGATGGATGTTATGTTTCTGTGAAAATGCTCCCATTCAAATATAGGCTTTCCTTTTGTCTACCTCGCAGTTTGTTTATCCTTCATAAAAACAAAGTCAGAATTATAAAATTGGCTAATGAACATTTTATCCTATTGGTGACACTGGTGGTGGGCAGGTTCAGTCAGTCAATAGGGTGTCACAGAGATTGACCAACCATAACATTAAAACCACCTGCCTAATAAGTCCCTATTTTGTGTCATGTTGAGGCATGGACCTCTGAAGGAGCCCTGTGGATTGGTCATGTTTTCCAGCACATCCCACACATGCTCAATGGCATTGTGATCTGGGGAATCTGGAGTCGACACCTTGAGCTCTTTTTTCATGTTCCTCAAACCATTCCTGAACAACTTTTGCAGTGTAACAGGGCGCTTTATCCTGCTGAAAGAGACCACTGCCATCAAGGAATACTGTTGCCACAAAGGGGTGAACTTGGTCTGCAATAATGTTTGGGTAGGTGGTACATATCAAAGTAACATCCATGTGAATGCCTGGACCCAAGGTTTCCCAGCAGAACATTACCAAGATGTATCCTGATGCCATCTCTTCCCCAGGTAAATGACACACATGCACCCAATCATCAACATGATGTAACAGAAAACAGAATTCATCAGACTGGGCCACCTTCTTTATTGCCCCAACATCCAGTTTTGATGCTCACATGCTCATTTCATGTGCTTTCGGCTGGGAAGAGGGTCGAAAAGCTAGTAAAGGCAAATGAATGCAAATGAATCCAAGTTCTAATGCAAATCTGGAGTGTAAGCATAGGCAAAAATTCACAATGTCAATATGTGTAGTACAGAGAAAATAACCAAATTCAAATCACAAGATGAAGAAAAACCAGGAAGACGGGTAAAGCAGGTAAGAGTCGCACAGAAGACAAATCACAAAACAACCATTTTGCGTAACTGTTAGTCCTATGCAGGGTTTCTCAAGCCTATGGGTGTAAACTAGCAACCATTGCAGGGAACACACCAGGCATACCTTTGAGCAATTTGGTAACTCCAATAAAGCTCAACATATTTTTGGACTGTGGGGAACCTGGAAGAAACCCCACAATGACACTGGAAGCCATGGAGGAGACTTGAACCCTACTCCCAGATGTGTGAGGCGACTGAGCTAACCACTGCACTACCATGACACCCGAAATCAAAAAACAACCACTCAGTATAGCAGATCACTGAATACTTCTCAAGTAGGGATTTGAAAACCAGTTGCATTTCAACCATGCCACTTAACCAAGCTGAAGAGCTATACACAGATTTAATAGTGAATGCAGATTGGAAACTGGATGTATACTAATGGGGGCTTAACAAAAAAATATAACTATAACTCCTGGCCATCACACCTACACAAACTTTTAAGACATCCCATTCTAAGCAAACATTTATGACATCCCATTCTAAACAGGTAAAGCTGTAACATGGGGAGAGTTGTAACACCACCAGTTCCACCAATCAGGGATAGGATCAGTGTGTTTACCTACTTCCTCCCTAAACCCATATGGTGGATCGCAAGACTGGAAACAGGTACATGAAGATTCTATTAATAAAAAACTGATTTTGAGGTAAGAAAGTAATTTTTTAAATACTATTATACTATACTATTGCAGATAAAATCATATGACTTAAATCGGATTAAATTGTAGTTTCTCAGGTAAATTGATGCATTTTTCCCCTGCTAATTTCAAACCACTATCTTACTACAGCTAGTTAAACAATGGCTGTGTTACCCCAGCATGTGTTACAATCTACCCCTGTAGTGGGGTAGTTTGTAACAAAGGAACACCACGTATTTGTCATGAACTCACAAGGTCTGTGATATTCTTGCAGAGGTGCAGTTGGTGCAGTTTGTAGCAAACAAATGTGAATTCAATGTGAAATGTGAAAAAAATCAGTGAGTTATAGGTGGTAATGCAAAAATTGTTACAACCATACCCGGTCTCCCCTATATATAAATAAATGACAATAAAAATAAATACTTTTATGTAACTCTACCTGTATCTTTATGATTCCATGGCAAGGGCAGTTCCTAAAAAGATAATGTATAGTTATTGTCATGTCTTTAATGTGTAAATAGTGAAATAGTGAACCAAGAGTTAAAATTCTGGGTTCTCTACAATAAAACAATTGTGAAAGGGGTTGTGTTTTAGAATATTATTTCACAATATATTGTTCTGTACACATTAACTTTATGTGTATTATACTGGGTGAATAAACATGGCAGGAAAGTAAAAACATGGAAAGTTGGAAAAAACGTTACATAAGGCCAAATATTAAATAATGTGAAAGAACACAAGGGCTGATTTTTGTTCACTTTCTATATTTAAACACTTAGGTACAGCCTTGGAGTAGCAGCAGAAGTTATCCCTGAAGTCAAACAATGCACTTCTGTACTTTGAAGCTAATTAATAAAAGACAAAAGAACTACTGTTTTTCTTCAGTGGTCTCAGCTAGTCATACAGTTCATTGATTACACACATGATGCAGCGGTGGTATTATTTTAGACACTGCCAGTTATGTATGCTGTATTTTAAATAGATTTTAATTTGAGTTGCTACAGCAACTGTGGGCTAACCAACCCCTTTTTGTGAGTACTTTGGCCAGGAACAGGCTCGCATTCACTCCATTCCTACTCCTACTTAACGTCGTCAGGAATGTGCTTACTTTTGGGAATCACATATTCCACGGATGCCTGGTATAAAAAAGTACAGCTTTAGATGAGTTTTATAAAGACCCCTATTATATGGGCTTACTAATCCCTACTTTGCCCCAGTAGGACTCATCCGTTGAAATAGGATCAGAATTAAAAAAAACATTTAGAGAAATATAAAAAATTAGCAGTGAAATTGAGTGAAATGGAAAGTAGGCAAGATAATGCATAGCAACACTCTAAAAGTTCCAGTATGTTTTACAAGAATAAAAATATTCTGTTACTTACTTTTGCCCTTCTAAAGAATGAGCAGAGGCAACTGAAGAAGGCCATCATTGGGCTAGCCTGTGGTGTCCTAGGTCATGGGAAATAAAGGTGTTTGATCCAATTTCCCTCTGTAAGGATCTCCCACTTTGCTGTGGTGTTTGTAGCCCTCCAATGTGACTGGCCAGCAGATGCCTGAGAAAAGGGATGGAGCACAGGGAAGGAGGTGGAGCAGAAGACTGAGCCAGAATGTGGGGCAGATGTCGGGGACGCTCTCAGCATACTAATGTAGTCCTCCACTTTTGGTTGCTCTGAAGGAATTTTCTCTGAAATAAATTATTCCACTTGAAAGTAACATAGACCATTAGTTATCAAAATTCTGATTTTTGAACATAAATGTTTGCAATGTAGGATGACATTCTGACAGTGTTTCTGTTAATATATTTTTTTAATGTTTAGGTATTACTCTTTAGTGATATTAGAATCAGAATCTTTATTATTTACCACATATCAGTTATACAGGGAATTCCACTTGATGTAGATATTTTTATTTTGTAGATGTATAAAATAAATTATCTATAGGAGATAAATAAAAATGTAAATAGTAAAAAAGGCTCTTACACAGAACTATTATGGCACGGTGTGACGGCCTCCCGTCCGGTCCTCCTGTGTGCCACGCCCCTCGCTGCCCTCGTGTGAATCCTAGCGTCTGCCCCAGCCCT
>JAODKL010000038.1:1475033-1493808 GCA_026780765.1 Petrocephalus schoutedeni
TGAAGGAATTTTCCGTATACATTTTCACAGGTGTTTTACCCTTTAATTTGAATTTCGCGTTGCATTGTGGGAGCAAGCACACTCGCCAATGTCTGTAAATTTAACAAAAAAGAATCCGTAAGAAAACGGATAATATCCTGACAGAAAATTACCAGTACATTATACGTTTTTTTCCAGATTCTTTTCTTACAGTGTAGCTGGTTGACGGCTCGCTATAATTACGCCAGTTCCCAACTGTTCTGTAGGCTATTTGCGTTCTTTCAAAGCAACACAAAGCAAATTAAATACAGAGGTCTTTGAAAGATCAGGGTCCGATTACACAAAACACCTTAAGTTTTCCCCTTAAGTATGATACTGCCAATGACGTTAAACATATTGTGGCGTCGGTGAGCCAGGCGCGGCTGGCCTATTTGCATATGTGCCAGCATGCCGCACAGTCGTACTGTAAATGGCCCCTGTCTATGTCATGCATGTAGTCAAGGTTCCTGGTTTCATGCACTGTGTTCGGTACTAGTGCCCACTTAAATTCAAGATTTATCCCCGTGTATTTGACTGTGTGTAAGTTACCCACCATGTGTAGTTCCCAACGTTCATACGGTGACCCTTTCCCCGTTTCTGCAGTTAAAAAGAAAAATCCCGGTATGCTTGTGTTGTGTACTTTATGTAGAAATAGGTATTGTGGTGTTTTATGTGAATCACGAATCCTGTTCAGAATTACAAATAAATGGAACTTTGACTCGGTTGTATCGTGGAAGCTAGTATCATAGCAGGAGTTCCCAGATACCACAATATTTTGCATCTGGCGGACATAACACATATAAGTCGGATTTCTACCGGTGGCAACTTGGAAGTTACGGAAAAGTGCTGGGGAATTAGAGAGAAGCTAAACCGGAGCAGATGGATTTATTTTTGTATCACAGTTACATTAAATGCATTCATGAAAACCTTTTTCTGCATGTGTCTACATATTTCTGCATCGAAAATTCAATCGAATAACCAATATACTTCCATCTCTGTCTTTTTGCTGGTACCGGCGGTGAAATTTACCAGTGTTAGGCAGATTAAGCAATGAATTATAAACATTTTGCGGGCCGTATAAATAAAATTATAAATCGACTGTTGGTCAAATCTATAATGCTAGATAAATTGATCATGATCGTATCCAGTCGCGGATTTCTCGGGATGAGTTCATTTTCTTCATTTACGGCCATAAACTGCGTGCTGCGGTTAAGGTACAGTCAGGGGTACCTTAAATTATTCTCCTCACTTTGGCTCTTAAAGTGTTTTGTGCAATCGCTAAGGGACCTTTAAGGGATTCCTTAAGTATAAGCCCAAGATTAGGAGATAAACTTTAAATAGATAAAGTTTAAAACATTTAGATAAAGTTTAAAACATTTGATTCTTTTAGTGCAATAACTGTAGAAGTATTTGGTCTTTTTCCATTTTTGTAGGGATGTTGTAAGGGTCTTGATCTGGACCTGATCAAATTTTATGACAAACTATACCAAAACACAAATCGCAACAATGATTAGAGGTATATCCTTGTGAATATGATTTTTTATTTTCCCTTATTCTGTCTCTTCAGAAAAAAAATCATATACCCCTCTAAAATCCTTCGAATGTAACCATCATTCACCTCTTACACTGTTGCCTGTCATGAAGACTAACCACTCCTTTAATAGAGAAGGCAGATCCAAGGGCCCTCCAAAACTTCTGACCTTCTGTACTTAGCTGACCAAAAAAATCCTCCAGACATATGCTAGGTATATATCCATCAAACAAAAGCACAGTACTGTTGCACATTGGTAGCGGGAAAGCCAAAATCCACCATTCTTGCTACCAAATGTTATATCCCTGAAAACCTATTTGCTACAAAATGAAGGTGTAACTGGTGATATTTTGATGATGTTGATGATATTCATTATCATCAACTC
This sequence comes from Petrocephalus schoutedeni, assembly GCA_026780765.1. Lineage (NCBI taxonomy): Eukaryota > Metazoa > Chordata > Actinopteri > Osteoglossiformes > Mormyridae > Petrocephalus > Petrocephalus schoutedeni. Next base: position 1,476,968 of record JAODKL010000038.1, read on the forward strand.
TATTAATTTAAGCACAATAAAACACTTACTTCATAATCATTCAACAGATGGTCAATAGTCATGTAGCATGAAGGAATATTTAAAATTCAACTATATTTGGTGCTGTTATTTTGTGAAATTGGACAGTGTTGTATTTTACGGATAGCCCTGTTCTTTTGTCTGGGTATCTTATCCGTACTCATCCCACACTCACCAACTGTACAATTTCTAGAAATACTGAATGAATCACCTGAAATGTGAAAGTTAAGTTCACTTTGAACATTTCATTTATATTATTCATATTTTATATGTTTGATTAACTATTTATATTCTTAATAATAGCTCTTTATTATTTATTTTTCTTAATCACTACAACCAAAATTTTCTGTGACATAAAAGTAAGAACTGTAACAGAAGCACCAAATTAGATTGGTAAACTAGGACAGTATTTGAAATGTTACTTTTTCTTTCACTAAAAATATATAACCCTGTCTTATGTCTACACACTGAGATATCCTATTCTTCAGTCTCTGTAAGGAATGTTACGAAAAAGTGATAATTTTATAAAGAAAAAAGGCTAAAATAAAAAAAGTCTATTTACCTTAATCAAATGGTCATGGATATGTCTAAAAATCAGAGAAAAGTGTCAGGGTCCCTCCCGTCCGATCCTCTTGTCCCTCCCGCCCCCCTCGCTCCCCTCGTTCGGAATCCTGGTGTCTCCCAGTTGTCTCCAGTCTACATCTCATCAGTGGTGTATTTCAGTCCGTGTTCAAGTCTGTTTCCCCAGTCCTGTCACTGAAGTCTCATGTTCCTCTGCGAGAAATAAAGCTCCCGACTGGGAGATTCCCACAAGCCTTGTGTGCGCCTCTTCCCTTGCCTATGCCCAGACATGACAAAAAGTGCACCATGCTAGGGGTATAAGTTTTATATTGCCCATTTTATATTAGTGTTAACTGAATTCACAGAGGCAGGAAGAATCAATGCAGTCATTGGCTGAAGCCATACAGCAAGTTTTTTCTTCCTTGAAGATTAATTGGTATCACAGCTACTGCAAACTGTATGTTTTGTCTGTTACCTACACTACTATGCTTAAAAAAAATTAAAAAAGAAACATTTCATTATCTCTTAATCATCTAAGATTCTAATTCTCTTGGATTAGCAAAAATGCCAGTGCCTTCCAGTTTACGCATCATATTGCAGCCTAACCAACAGGACAATGTCTGAAATGTGAAACAATCTGTAGTCCCTGTAAAAACAGGGTGCAGACTGAGAGAAAACTCATGAAGATTGTATTATTTGTGGAATAATTATAAATGATTCTGAATTTATGCTGAGTACCACTAAGTATCTTGTTCAATGAACAAAGCAAATAAAACTGTAGAAGGAAATGAAGAAAATGTTAATGCGCAACTTATTATTTTTTTATAGTATAGTATTCTTTATTAATGTTCCTCAACAAAAATACAAGGTTTTTGATAAGATATTAATTGTCTTTAGAATTTGCTGAAAACCAATTGGGCACAGTATTTTTCAATTTTAAGGAAGCATCTTCTTCAGAAATAAGACAATTTAAAAAATTAGAGATATACATTATTTAGCCTCTACAATACCACCCAAATAGTGATACATGTACTGTAATGTGTATCTTATTCAGAATTGGGTACACTGTACCTACCATACCCCTCAGTCCCAAACTTCAGGGCATTCACCATCAGTTAATACTGAAGCTGGAATTCTAAAGACATAAAAAGAAGGTTACTCCCCTGGATATTTAGATGCGTCTTTCTTGGAAATTAAGTTAAAAGGCCAGGAAACACATGGGACTCAGAGTGTTATCCACGAAGTATACTTGCCTCAGGCTGGCAAGGTATTACAGGAACCCAAAAAAAAGCATCAAAAAATGAAATTCTTGAAACCAAAGTTGTGTTTTTCAGCATAACTAAGCAGTATATTCAGGACAATAAACACTGCATTTAAATCTGTTGCTTACTTCAGGTGTTATGTAGAGGATAAGAACAGAGCAATCCTGATTAGATAACAGTGGAATAGCCAGCCTTTTCTTGAGTGTGAAGCAAGCAATGGTATGTGCTGCATATACTCTTTTTATTTTTTATGTACTGATGGCAGGTTAAACATTTTATTCTGGCTTTCACCTGCTTCTAACAAGACCCTTATAAACAACGGGACAACATTCGACAGAAAAGTACTCCGGCAGTTTCTGGTAACAGTGCCTAGTTTTATTTTTCTTTTTGGAAATGCCAATTCAAATTCTATTTTCAAAGTGGGGAGAGTTTTATTTTCTTACCAGACATAAATTTTGAAGCCCACCACTTACTATGTTGTTGGTCTCTCGCTGCCTGACACAATGGTCTCCTTGGCTAACTGGACATGTGTCAAATAATTTCACAGTGGTAATCTGCTAACAGAAACAGGATACAGCACTTAGCTGTAAATAGCCCTTTAACTGATTGTCAGAGTACCGGCATGCATGAAGACCACAGTTCAGGCAATTCAATTAGTGTACCTTGTTTTCCATTTTCTAGACAACAATCTCCTGTAATCTCCTGTATTTGTTTTCAGTGGAGTCCCAGCACTATATTGTGTTACATCTAACTGTGGTATTGCATATCTAAAAATAGTAATGACCAATAGGCAAATGATAAATGATAAATGATTATGTTTTAAAAACTTCATAGACATGTAATGCAATGCCATAGGTCACATTCATCTGAACGCAGGCTGACATTTCTATGCAGGTACATGCATTTTAGTTAACTAATATATGCTGCTAATATAAGTAATTAATAAGTAAGTAATTACAAATGTGAATTAACTGCTGTCATACATAAAATTGTTTCCTTTTCATTTATATATTTGTATATTATTAGACTGGGCATTTAAAAAGAAAAATGTATAAGTGGTCTACAAATAACAGCCTCTACAGTAGATATTCATGGAGAAAATTTGATTACAATCATATATTTAATTTTTTTTTGGTTTAAAAATTTTAAATCACATAATAAACATAAACACAGAAATTAACAGTGACAAAAAAGATGAAAATGAAAAATGAAAACTAGTAATATGTGTGCATACTACTTTCCAAAATAATAATAAAAACTCATGTCATTGGACTTTCTAAACCAAATGAAGATGCCTATGATGTGTATGAATATGCATATAGCTTTTGCTACTAAGTAGCTTGATGGTCACAAATTATGTTATACTGGCAATACTATATTAGCATTAACCTAAAAGTGTCATGTTATCTGAGTGTAAAAATAAATTATGAAGAAACCAATTTATCAGATATTTTAACTGTTTTGTGCATCTTGCATCCTGGCAACCCACACCAAGATAGGCATTTAGATGTTACTCATACACTACCCAGTTGGCACGTAACTGACCTTCAACATTGAAATGTGGCTGAAATAATGTCAGTTGTTGAAAAAATGTTGAAACACCGTTTAATGCTAATGGTTGTACAAAGGTTAATAAAATATAAATCAATAAAATTTTAAAAAGATCTCTATATTGAATCAACATCATGTCTATAATATGAATATGAATATCATTATTATTCAATTGGTCTTTGATTATATTTTGATCATAAGACCACAAAAATTTTAAGTTCTATATTAAAAACACAGGTATTTGTTAACATACACCCTATCATGTAACGTCCGAATGCACTTACGTCCAAGGTCAATAGTAAATAATATTCACTGAGAGATGCCTGAAAGCGGACACAGTAGGACGTTAGTGGGTGCATCACTTTTTATATAAAATGTTGTAATTTTATATTAACATTATTATTTACATAATTGTATATTATAGTACTGTAGCTACTTAATGTCTTGCCTCTCCCCTATAATTATTGAGATACGCCCAAATTGACTTGTGTCCAGTGGCCCTGGTCCCAAATGCAGATGCAACTCGACTGAAAGCTCTACCTGTACAACAACAATAACGTTTTTATTATTATGATTATAATTAATAATTATTATTTGGCTATATATTATTATATTATTGCATCTCCTTTGATTTTACTTTCTCAACTTGTATTAAAACCCATTATAAAAACCCAAATACATTCTCCATGATATCCTTCCTAAGAAACTTTGAGACTTACTGGATCATTCGAACAAGTAATATACCACACTACTACACTACGCTACAATACTGCAAATTATCGGTGCCACTTCACCAACCTGGTGGGTGAAATTTTTATGAAATATTTTAATTTATTAGTGTCATATAATGTGTACAGGCATAAATAATATGTTCCAGTACCACTGTTCCACTGAATGTTCCAGTTTTGAAACAGATTTGCCTTCAGATCAGTGTATCTGTTACAATTTTTTTATTGTAACTGAAAATTTTGGTAATAGCACAAAAGAGAAATAAATGTATTAAATATAAATATCTAAATATATATGATATGATATAATAAATATCATAAATATATAATAAATATAATATGATAAAATATGATATAAATTACTTTGAAGTATAGACACTATACACAAAGTAATACCTTTAATCATCTAACTGGTGGGGAAAGATAAATTGGCATATAAGTGAAACATATGTTGGCATATAAGTGAACCAAAAACAGACATTTCTTGACTTTTACATTTCCAGGTGATCCATCCAGTCATTTTTGAAATTGTACAAGTTGGCGAATGTGGGACGAGTATGGCTTAGACAGCCAGACCAAATGACACGGCTGTCCAGGGAATATGATGCTATTGCTTCCAGCAACACCAAATCTAGTTAGATCTAGTTAAATTATATCAGGGGAGGTGACATACCCTAAACTGCACTTTGAATAAGTTTCAAAGATTTATTACTATTTCTATATTTTTATATTTTAAACAACACCACCATTATAAACAACACCACTATTATGTGAGTTTGTTAGTAGTCAAATGATACATTTGCCATCTGAAATGGAAAAAAAAAATACTGCAGAGGGAGGGTAAAGTCTGGGATTAAAATGACTTCACTTGATCTCATCTCACTGGTGTCATGGAATGTTTGAGTGAGCACACTGCGTCTCTCATGGGGTAGGCTTCTCCGTGCTTCTCAGAAGATCCAGGGGGGGTCACAGGACCCTCAAGCAAGTAGATTATCTGTACTACATTAGAGGGACTGCAGGCTCACTAATGCTTTCCGCAGCTTCAGCAGAAAGATAAGTTAATGCCAGACTGCCACTTCATGCTTTCACTCTGAGAGCAAATCAGGCCTTGAATTAATTATGCAATACCTGGTTGCTTTTGGTAGAGAACCTGGACTTTTACATGGAGACCAGGAATAAATATTGCTGTTTGATCAAAAATATTCACTTTTGTACATAAACTGTACAGTATGTACTCACACACACACATATGCGTAAAGTTAAATATTCTGTAAATTCTATATTATTTAAAGTCAATTCTATGAATAAAAAACTGAAGGTATTAAAACAATGCATCAAATTATTGCTGAAAAAATTCTTTAAAAGCATAGAAAAAAAACTAAACCATCTGATACTTAAAAATGTTCAGTGCTAGAGTCCTAACAGACCTATCTACAAAACGATAAGAATGTGTCTCTCGTGTCTTTACGCAACATGGGCAAATCGGTCAGACTGCCCCGACCCTCTAATTTTCAATCCATTAAACTATGTTCTTAGTGAATCACTGCACTGTAAGATCAGTAAGACAATACCAATGACCAGTGTTTTCCAAATGCGCTTTACAACAAACCTTTTAACTCTTCCCATTACAAAAAACAGAAATCCCCTCTAAACAAAAAATGTCATGCTGAAATTAAATGAGGTCACAAAGACCTCAAACCCAAGAGGACTATTTTTCCAGTTCTTGCTAAAAAGTGAAAGGAGGGGATGACCTGTGGTGTTTATCGATTGCTTTTCATGATTGCTATGATGTACATATACTCATTAGTTTACACAGAGGGTACAACCAGTGCTTAATAAATAAGGGCGGGGGAATGACCTCAACAGAGTTTTACAATTACTTAAAATATGTGCATTGGAAAGCTTACAAAAACTGGACATTATCTTAGAATATATAACTAGATGAACACATTCTGCAATAACTATTTCTATTTCTGGGATAGATCTGATTTGATTATTAGTACTATTTTTAGTATTCTCTTAAGCCCTGCTGTATAACAGAGCTATTTTATAGAAGGCCACATCACTCTGTTATTCCAAATTGATAATATCAGGGTAAATACATACAATTTGAGCCAACCCATCACCCAAGTTAAAACGTCCATTCATAGTTTTATATCTTACTGAATTTAACATTAGAATACATAAAACTTTACTAGGGGTATAAAATTATGCATGGATTCCACAGATTAAGAGCCATAAACTATCAGTTTTCTAGTCAGCTATTCCAGTGACTATATGCATGACATATTGAATATCTTCTGATTAATAAAATTACAAATACAATACAAAGTCTATAGACTTCCTGTGACTCACTGAACAATATTTATTTTTTTCTTTTTAATTTGGGATGACTCCAAAGTCTGCAGCTGTAGAAAGACCTGATTTTTGAATTGACAGTGTTCACCTTATTAGAGAAACCCCGTACCCAGAATGGAACGTAAATATCAGTGAAGCGCTACCCCTAAAGCTATGCTATTATAAGCATACAGACAAGGTGGATTGCTTGGCTTTATTACTGTACTTCCTAGCAGGAACCTGCTGGAATTGCTCTCATTCTCAAAAAATAATGCTGCTCTACCTGTATCTAGGTGGAATAAGTTCTTTTGTTTGCATTAATTAGCAGTATTTCAGAGACAAATATTGAGAAGATTGAGAAGATTATGCTGTCTTAGTCTGACACACTACTTAATTTTTCTTTTACCTGCATGTTGTAGGTCAAGAGAGGCAGAAAAAGGGAGCATCTGGGACATTTTGCGATATTTTCCAATGGTTTGCATTCTTTAAAGCAATACTAATGGTTTCCTCCAATTGCCTGACTGAATAATTAATATGATTCACATCATCCAAGTGCTGTGTTTATAAATATGTCATTAAATTTTTATTAAAGATTTGACAAAGTTTTTTACATAGATACAAGTCAAAGACAATTACTTCTAAGAGAACATCTCAGTTTTTTCTCGCAAGAAACAAGCCCAAAGTAAAATCGATTCAATTATTAGGTTAAGTTAAAAGGAACAGAAGGTGTGAAATGGTGAATTGTGAGTGAGACATTGAAATCTTTGCTAGTTAAAAAGAAGAAACAAAACACATTTAATTTGTGTGTGACAAAGAATGGCCTGGACAAATGTCAGACTCAAGCAGGTAGCAACGCCTTGACGAGAAGGTGCACAGCACAAGCTCAGAGGAGTCCGCAGTCATTTTCAGCAGCACTACTAAGGTGTCTTTTCATTGACAGTCAGCGCATCACACTGCTTTTCCCCCTGTGCCCGTCGACAGCTGCCTGCAAATTACGAGCATTTCTGCTCCTTTAATTCATGTGTCTCATGTCACTTTTGTGCAGCTCGGTACCATTTTCACCGTTAGCGGAATGAAAAAATTGAGGAGAGTGAAAATGGAACAGTGGGATAAAATAAGTTCACTATACACTGATCTGAGGGCCTAATATGACAAACAGCTTGGTGCTGATTGTGAAGAAGCAAATGGACCATGACCAAATTATCCGCCAGCTCGGCTGGTGCCTTGATTAGCTGCTGCATGTTCATTGTGCTCCTGCGACTGAATGGAAGGGCAGAAATAGCCAGGATGGGGAAGGGACATTGACACAGAAGGGCTACTTAGCTTGAAGTAGCCAATTTTTGTGAAATTTCTTCCAGATGTTTAACCTTCTATGGCCGCATTACCTCATGAGGTACATGAGTAACAAAAAAGAAAAAAAATTGGACATTGAGTGCACCATCTTACTTAAATGCATAGGATCTGATATTTAATGTATGCCCATCTATCCCCTAACCACTTATGCTGGTCATTGTCACATGATATTGAATTGTAATGTAATGTATAATATATATGTATAATGTCTGTAGCATAGTAGCAACTGTATAATGAACATGTATAATTACATTCGTGCTGGAAGGAACTCCAATATTAGGATTTCAATTTAAAAAAATTGATCAATGAAGCAAGTATAAAAGATAAGTACTGAGATATGCAGGCTGACATTTTGAATAAAATTAGGTGGGGTCGTTCATAAGCGTGGATAATCTCCCAAATAAATTTCAGGAATACTTACGAGCATAAATTTATTTCAGTGGCATAGGAATAAGATAGCATGGCACTGACTCACATAACCAAGCCTTACTGAAACCTGCATATCTGCTTAGGAGAGGGAATCTGAGCCAGAAGCTCCATCATAAGCAGCAGAGAACAGGGATAAAGGAACAGGAATAAAACACACACACTGGTTAACAGCACTTTGGAGAGCATCTAGGTAGGTTTTTAAAATACCTCCTTAATGATCTTTAGCAGGTATTGAACTTCTACTGTCAGCTCCGACAGAGACATCAGTGTCAAAGCAAGATATTTAACCCCATTCAAATGGTCTTTGTAATATCAAGTTAGAAAGACCGAGAGATCTTGTATCATTCAGACTAATACATTGATCCCAAAAGGCCGTATTCTGTTTTTCAGACAGGTATGCGCTGAACCAAAGACAGTAACTTTTACTTATCTAATTTGGCAAACCTGCCAAATAGAATTTCTAAATTTCAAAAATCATCAGTGCCAGACTGAATTTTACACATGTACAATGTACAATAAAATATGACATTAAACAGTACCCTTATGGCATTAAATATTTAATAATTATAATTGTCATTATTACCTCCCAGGGTCATGCCAGCTTCAAAGCACTTCTTTAGGCGACACGATGGGCAATTCTTTCTTCTTAGCTTATCAATAGTGCAATCATTTCTGCTGGCACACAAGTACTTCTGCTTCCCTGTAAACCAAAACAAAAACATTTCCCAGATTTAATTTACTTATTCTAAGGTTAAAATTCACAGAAAATGCACAATTTACGACAATGAAATAATGAAAATAAATATTACAAATGTTTGCCAATCAGCCTACCCAGCTCATTTGTATGTCAAATATCTATAAGCCCTTGGTGGACTGTATCCAGGGTGTCTGCATTGTGCCCTGTGCACACGATAAAGTAAAATGGATTGTGCAAAGAATATAAAAAGACTGCTGTACTGAATGAATTATGTAATTTAATCTGGGAATTCTAGATTATAATGTGGCTTAATCCAAAACCCCTACTGCCTCGAGTGTTTTTTATTCTAATAATAAAACCCCCTCCAACTGGTTTCCATTTGTGCGTTTTTGCTTTGAATCAATGCTAAAATAGTAACATAGTCAGCTGGCTTGAGTTTCTATATTCCCCTTTGAGATCATGAATTCTTTTTTATGGCTCTCCCTAGCTGACGTTGCTTGAGGGAAAGGAAACACAATGAAACACTTTTTTTTCTAATTTTCTTTCCTTTTATGGTTACCCTTTAAATTGTTGTTCTTTGCTGAGTTCACCATAACTAGCAATTACATTATTGAAGGAATGTGAACAATGCTGTATTCTGATATTCTAGGTATGGGCCTGTGCATTACTGCACAGCCTCAGCACAAACGACTTGTACGTCCCATCTTTGAGAATTTTAATAATGACTGCTTTAACAGTGACATTTAGACACAGGGATCTATGTTAAACCTTAAATTAAACTATTCTCCCACATGCAAAAAGTACATAGTGTATACCTATCCAGCTTTCAATAAAATTTATAATGAATAATGTGTGTTCTATCAAATTTACTTTGAATCTAGATCAGTGTTCATACAGACTGCCTGCATTTACGATATGATTAAAAAAATATGCTAGCAAATTGATATAACAATTGTCAGTTATTGTAATGTTAAACTAATTTCTATTTTAGTTCCTCCAGTTTTCCTTTTGCTAAATGGCACAAGTATACAAAAGTATTTTCCACTGTATGGATACTATCCCTATATCAGTGTTATCTGAAATACGACAACCAGAATCCTACAAATTATCTATCGACTATGGAATATCATCCGGTTTTTAAGAACAGCAAAATAATTTTATATATCACATACAGTGCCAGTTCACCAAAAGGAATCTCAATTCCTTGGCATTTAGCTTGGATGTTCTTCAGGTAAACATCTATGCTGAGATATTAATTAAATTCTCTTCTTATTCCTTGTATTATCACAGGAGCCAGACAGCCCAGCATCTATGTCATTATATGTTGGTTTGTTTTATTAATTGTTTTGTAAATTTATGTACTTAATTAACAAGAAATTCAGCTGGGTCCAAAAAAAACGTTAAAAGCAATTTGTTTATGATGCTCCATCTGAGTTTCTTTTTCACTGTCAAAGACAAAAAAGAAAGAGGAAATGCTTTATTTGTAGTGGAAAGAAATACAAGAATAACCTTAAAATGTCATCTATTTATCCTTTTAATTCCATCTGGCTGCCTAATGCCTAACGATTATTCACCCTGAAATTAATTACATGAAGTTGCCAGTACATAAATATTTACTATCGTTTAGCTTTACCCTTTATTTTACCAAAATGAACACAAGCGTGGCTCTCACCAGGAGATGTGGTAGCAAGATGAGATGAGATAAGATGAGATGAAAATGAAAACTGAGTTAGCAGAAAAAAGCAAGAGAAGCAGAAGTTTCTGGGATAGAAAATTACTGAAAAAGCATCAGCACTGGCACCACCCAGTAACTGATCTCTGTCCAACATCAGGTGGGACTTAGAGCAGCTGTTGCTGAAAGCCACAATCAACAAAGACTGTGATAAGAAGCAGGTAGGGAGTTAAATGAGCTATATTAAAATTTCACATTGCTACACTTTTAAGTTATTCCTTATCCATCCATCTGTCCATCCATCCATCATCTGCCACTTATCCAGGGCTGGGTCGCAGGGGCAGTGGTCTAAGTACGGATGTCCAGACCTCCATCTCACCAGCCACCTCCTCCATCTCCACTGGGGGAATACCAAGGCGTTCCCAGGCCAGCCGAGAGATATAATCTCTCCAGCATGTCCTGGGTCTGCCTCGAGGACTCCACCTGGTAGGACATGGCCAAAACACCTCCCCAGGGAGCCATCCAGGAGGCATCCTAGATAAATATCCAAACCACCTCAACTGGCTCCTTTTGATGCAGAGGAGCAGCGGATCTACGTTGAGCTCCTCCCGAATGTCCAAGCTCCTCACCCTTTAAGGCTGAGCTCAGACTTTCTTGAGGAAGAATCTCATTGTATCTGCAATGCCATACTTTCGGTCAGTACCCAAACCCCATGACCATAGGTGAGGGTAGGAATGTAGATTGACTGGTAAATCTCAGAATGGTACAGTGTCCGCATTACTGCTGATGCTGCACCCATTCATCTGTCAATCTCCTGCTCCCTTCTTCCCTCACTTTTGAACAAGACCCAGAAAAACCTAAACTCTTCTGCTTGATGCAGCAACTCACCACCCACCACGAATGGGCAATCCACCCTTTTCCAGTCAAAAGTTAAGTAGATTAAAATATATTTATATTTTTAGTGTTAAATTGCTTATAATATTTAGTATTTTAAAGATCTACAACAAAAATTCTTATGTGCACGTAACAGAACTAGAAAGGTTGTTTACTTTAAGATGTGTCCCTGGAACTGTGTTACTGCATAGGCTATTATTCTTTTCAGTGGCCTGAAGCTTGGTAACATTCACTAGGCAGTACCTGATACTGTGTTACAAAATAAAAGACACAAAAACATGGTAACAGTATCCATGCAGGTACAGTGGCCAAGATTTCCTTTGCTGGGGAAGTGTTCACTCACATTAAGTGAGGACATTTTGGATTTTGCACATGTTAAAAAAAAAAAAATCTTATGTTTGAGAAGATGTTGGCTGCTAATTTGTCATGTAAAAACAGCAATCAGAGGCTTCTGAAATATGACAGAAGGACAGAAATTTCTGTTTGTTGTAGATTTATTTTTATATGGGTGGTCTGCATACTGAATGACAAACTACACTTCGAAGCCCTTTTTTCTCACATCATCTACAGATTAAAGGTTAATTCCAAAGTAAACGCCATGCCATTTTCATTTATTTATGCATTGTTTTTTGTTTTTAATAACATGTCTAAAAGCTTTGCCAGTTACTTTTAGGTCATACCACTATGTTCAATCTAACTGAGTCTGAAATCCACCACTTTGATATGGTTACATACACACACACACACATATTAGCAATGACAGACATTAGGCATAAACAGAACTGACAGTTTACAACCTACCTTCAGCAGCTCTCTTGAAGAAGACTTTGCAGCTGCCACATGTTAGAGCCCCATAGTGGCAACCAGAAGCTTCATCTGCACAGATTAGACAGGTCCGCTGGGGTGGGAAGAAGAATTCCATAGGGAAGACATGTTCCCTTCCACTGTCAAACCTTCAATAGCAAAACGAGAGATTCACAGGAGGTCAAACTGCATTTCATTTTCCTTAATTACGGATTGTGTTGTTTAAAATGTTGTACAAAAGCGCCATTCATAAGAGCCTGGTATATATTGCACAGCAATTAAATTTTTAAAGAATGCATTAATATGGAATAAATAATAATAATAATAATAATAATATTAGAATTCAGAACCACTATCACACTATGTAACTTTGCCAAGGCCAAAAGTTCTCTTATGCTTTCCTGCTGATTTCAGACTGTATAAAACTGCAAAGAAATTTCTATTAATGGAGTTCTGCTGATATGAAATACATGTCCTACACTGTATTTTGTTGAATGGGGAACTTGTATAAATTTTCTCAAATGTAATTGTAATTTGAAAAGAAGCATATTCTGTTTGTTTTCATGACATGAATACAGTCAAAATTTAAATTTTGTACAATGCATTAATATCAGTTACACATCTACACACAGATACATGCATGTACACATCTACATCACATGTACAAGCTATGCCAATTTTTTATATTTTTATTTATTACCAATTCCAAATATATGATGTTAGTTTGATCCCTATCCACTCCAGCAAAAATAGAGCTCTTGACAACATTATAAATCTTTTAATAATGTCGCTATAAACTTTATGATGCAATATTTATGCAGTGTAAAACTTCAAAGAAATTTCAGACATTTTTTAGGAGCAAAGTCTAATAGTTCACAGACAAAAAGGTAAGAGTACATTTCAAAGAAAGAAAATAAAACACAGATACTCCCTACACTGAAGACACCCATGTAAAGCGCACCCTTGGAACAACTGCTGTGAAAGGCACTATATAAAAATAAGTTGAATTGAATCAAATTGAATCCAGGCTCAAAAATAAACTAACTAATAAGCACAATTTAAAAACAATGAGTTCAGACATGAAATTGAGGTAAACCAAAGAATTGGTGAATTAGTTTGATATGCTCATGTACTTGTACTTATAGGTGATCTGGGTCAAAAGTATAAACTGGAATGGACTCAAAACAATCACCCCATGTCAAGCAGATATTGTTGACTTGATTTGAAACAGCACACAGGTACATGGGAAAGACAATAATGCACCTACAATAACAACAATACAACATATTAATCATTCATAAAGTAACACAACCCTACTTTTAACCCTTAGAAATTGCTATTAATAGAAATCCAGGTCACCCATCACTGACAATTTTAACAACTTTTTCCCACACTTGAATTACAGCTGCAATAGCAAAGAGTAAACAACGAATGAATTCTCCTGTTTCTCACATAGTCTCTGTGTCTTCCCGCTAAAATGACCCAGGTGGGACAGAGACTTATGGGAAATCTACGCAGTACTGTGCAAATGCGTGGGTGAGGAGGTGGGTGAGCTTTGTAGCTTCGAGGACAGAGTAACTGAACACTGTGTACAGACATAACTATACCTCAAAGACCTCCTACTAAACAGCCAAGGATTTTTGTATAAAAAAAGACAAGGACAAATTTGTAACAAAACATAACAGCTGCCTAACTATAGGCTAGCGAGGTTTTTACTCAGGATATCACTCGTTGGCCTAGATTTTTAGAAAATAGCTGAAAAACGAATATATGCATCTGTATGCATACCAGTATCCAGAACAATAATTAAAATATTTTTTTACATAATTTAAATGCAGACACCAATACAGGTTTCTTTCAGTGTAGATCAGTAAATGCCAATGAACATGGGCTGTATTACAAACCTGTCTCAGTTTGTATTTTGTACATTTTGTATTTATTTGCCATCGTTCCTGATGTATAATTTGTACATTTGCAGGTGTCTATAAAGAATTTATATCCCTGTTCACTATGCAAAATGGAAAATGCCAAAGTCCTGTATATTTACTACAAATCATTAAAGTGTGGACATACCCATAAGAAACCTATCTGGATTATCCATGTTAATTTTTAAAGAATTCATTGAGTTGTGTTACTGTGTAACACAGGTTTTCCCAACTCTATTTCTTGACCACTTTCTACCAATTCCTTAACTACTTTGGGCAGAGCTACTGGTATAGTTAATCTAAATATTAAAAGCATGTTAAACAAAACAGACATTATATTTATTAATACACCTCATATACTCATCAAAACTCACCAAATACTACTACTACTACTACTACTAATAATAATAATAATAATAAAAATAATAATAATGATGATGATGATTATAAGATTCACGTCTAGCATATCTTATCTATTTATGCCCAGATTCTGACCATTAGGCACTGGATTCTGTATTGCATGTCACAGGTATATTTAAGCATTACAAAAGAAAATGATGTTCCTTCCTGTCAGGATCAGAGCCCCTCCGGCCCTGTCCCATTCGTCTTCTCCCTGTTTGGCCAGCAGTTCTTGCTGCCCATCCTGTTTGGTGTTACCTGAGTGTGTTGCCTGGTTCTCTGGGCCAGCATGTGGCTTAATGGGCAGCAAGTGGTCTGCCACCCTCCCCCTCTTGCTGTGGGTTCGAGGCTGGCCTTGACTAGTTATTTGTCATTTTGTGTTTTCTTAGTTCATTGGGGGTTTGTGTATTTCAGATAGTTCCTTGTTTTTTTTGCTCCCTGTTCCCTGTTTGTTCAGATTTCTTTGTTTTAATTTCCCTTAATATTTGGATCTTTAATGTGTCTGTCAACTGACCTCACTGCCCATAGTTCATAAGAGCCCATGCTTGCCCCTTATCATCAGTGTATTTAATTACCCTTGTTTTTTTCCTTAGTCTGTCATTGTGGTTGTTACTATGTGTTATTTTCTGCATCACTTAGGGTTATGCTCCTTCGCATGGTTTCTTTGTTGCTAATTTAGTTAGTTCTTGTTTTAGTTTTCTCCCATTGTGTTCTGTCATGTTAAATAAACCCCTTTGTAGAGCCACTGAATGGATCATCCCTCCTTTGTGATGCCCCGCCATAAAACCTTCCAGTAACAGTTATCCCAGTATACAGCCCAGATGTTTTGAACAAATCATCTATCCATCTTTCAGCTGCTTACTTCTGAGCGAATAAATAAGGATATCTAAAAATGTCAGGTGCAGCAAAATATCAGATTATTTAATCTGCAAGTAGAAGAATCAAAATTATGCAAAACCACAGTATTTTTAAAAAGATGAACATTTAAAGAAGATGAAGGTTAACTTCATTATCATACAGAATCCTTTACGATTTTTACTCTTGACTAGTACCGAAATGAATATGCTATTAAAACTACTTTGAATTTGGAGGAAAAAAAAAATATTTAGTTCTTAATGGAACACAGATCAAACATGTTACTGTCACACAGTATGTCCCAAAGAGCACAGAATGTGAAATATACTTTCAATTTATAAATGAACAGTGACTTCTGTGGCTCCTTTGTACCAATGCTGTAATGAGCTATGGACCAAGGAATGTATCCAACTCAATTTAGACAAGATGATGAAACACCAAAGGGAGAATCATTGTGACCTAGCTGGGGAGTAATAGGGCAGATGCATGTTATACATTCTCCTACCACTTAAAAGGGATATAAAATTCTTTCACATGCACACCTATGGGAAATTTGGTGACTCCAATTCACCTCAACATATTTTTGGACAATACAGGGAGAACATGCACATATATCGAGCATGGCAGAATCTTGAACCCTGGTCCCAAACGGGGGCGGCACCAGCACTAAACCCTGTGCCAGTGTGCCACCCCAGGGTGCGGATTATTCAGTTCAAATTGTAATTCATGAATGGAACAGGGCACAGCTCATAAATTCTGCACACAGTCACGTGGTGCGTAATACACTTAATGCAGAAAAAGTGGTCACAATTATTTTTAATTATGCATTGACTGTGCATTGATTATGCACTGGCCCTACTGATCAAGGTTAACATCATTAATGAGATGTCACAAAAACAAAAACTAGCAGTGAATAATATTCTCCTTAAGGGAATTTAAGTAAAAACTAGTAAAGCAACAGTTTGTAAAAGAACAAAAAATAAACTAAAATTTCCACTTCAACACAAAGGAAAACAAACTGAACTGTGGGAAGAGGAAGCGTTATCAATACCATCTCTGCTTATTTAAAAAGCTCACAAAAAGGAAAACCAGACTGAGGGGGGGGGTCATTCAGCCAGCTAATTTGATTTTTTTTCCAGCAGTTTCATACTATTAAATCAAATTACACATGATCTTTGCCTTATTTATAATTAGGCAAATATTTAATGATGGATGAAAGCTTGAAACAATTTTCCAATAGTATTTTCCCATTCTTCTCCTCAGAGTATCCATAGGTCATAAACAGTATGAAAGAGGCATTTAATCAATTTAGTGAAAAAAACAGGTCCATAAATTGCATTAAAAGTCCAAAATATA
>JAODKL010000038.1:1548748-1559537 GCA_026780765.1 Petrocephalus schoutedeni
AAAGTGCACTTTTGATGATCTGCTGTGATATAAGTACTAAGAGTTTTGAAAATGTACCAATTGCTTGTGAAAACTGCACCAAACCAATTAAACTGTAATTCTGAGGACAACCATATACTGTCAATATTGTAGTATTACAAATTAGATTACTGTAAACTGACAATTACATGTTGTTCATCTATACAATAGAGTATTATATTTTAGAAGTGAAGTTGCTATAGCAGACTTGCCAGTTTTCTTGGTGAAAAGTTCTGATGATAGAGCTGACAGTTGATCTTTGTAAATTAGGCTCTACCATCCTGGCAGCCTCAGCTGCCTCAGTAAAGCCTCTGTTAACAACATGGTCAACAATGATGGCCCGGACTTCATTAGAGAGAAGAAACTGCACCAAACTAATAAAAAAAAACTGTATTATAAGGAGCAGGATATGAATTACTATTGGGCAGGGCCGCCCATAAGTGGAAATTGCCTGAACACATGATCAAGCTACAGACAAATCTCTCAGCCCCGGTTCATTCAATATTATTTATCATCAGGGTTGGACCTGCACTGAATATCAGTATCTGCAATACCGACATTGGATTGATTCAAAGCCGGATCAGAAAGAAAAATCAGTGGTAATGCCTATCATTGTGTTGTAAATCAAATTAATGGTTTTCTTCCTATAAAAAAAACCCAAAAAACCTGGTCACATGTAATCAAAAAATGACACGGGAATGCAAATTTGTCTGACTTGGTATGAAAGCCTTCATAGATATACATTTGTTTGTTTCCAAATTATGTTGTTCTTTTTTTGTGCGACTTGTAAAATGGTATTTTGTGCTAATATTAATGGCAGTAATAAACAGTTAGAGTTCAGCCTTCAATATGGGTGGGGTGGGTGTTATGGAAACACACAGGATGTTATAGTAGTTCAATGCTGTAAATCACTTGTCTTGAGTCAAAAATAAATCTGCATTTTCTGTGGTATGTCAGATATTCCATTGTTTCCATTTTGCTTTTTTAAAAGATGAAGGAAGGGTTTGTAGAGGGGTGCATTAATTGTCATCAACAGGAATAAAAATTATAAAATTAAATGCAAATTTTAAAAAGAAAATATTTAATTGAAGAATATTGTTTGGATACTTCAACCTTTGGTTCTTTGTGGTATTTTTCTTTTTATATCGTTAACATGTAATTGTATTTCATTAAGTATTTTGGGTTTGGGTCCCAGGGGAAAAGTTTGGGAACCTCATCTAGAACTCAACATAGGCGACAAGAACCCCATGGCAACTAAATGGGAGAATGCACAGTTTTAACTAAA
Organism: Petrocephalus schoutedeni; assembly: GCA_026780765.1. Lineage (NCBI taxonomy): Eukaryota > Metazoa > Chordata > Actinopteri > Osteoglossiformes > Mormyridae > Petrocephalus > Petrocephalus schoutedeni. The sequence continues at coordinate 1,550,052 of JAODKL010000038.1, forward strand.
GAGCAGATGATACCAATTTTTAACATTAAGGGGGTATGCCCCACTGCTCTTTCAGAAAATGTAATAATTGTAATATTTGATAATTGATTTGTTGTTATCATTACTAATATCTTTTTCTATCAATCCATTTTGTATGTAGTAATCAGTTGAAAGGAGTCCAATGTGCAGAGGAATCTCAGCACGTTTGTAGTTAACCAAAACCAGTTGTTAATATTTGGAGTTTTTGGAGCAATTGTGGTGTAATGAGAATTTTGAAGATTACCCCAAGTAGTGCAGAGCACAAGGCAAAAGACACAATAGATGGTTTATCATTCCATCACATTCCAAAATGCACTATAAGCATGGGGTTCATATAAATATACAAAACAGTCAACTTCTACTGGATTTACTGTATGACTATGACTCATTTGATGAAATACTTTACAATGTGAATATAACAAAATTCTCCCCTTTCATACTGTATACCAGGTTGAATGTTCCCTGAGGACTGATTGGAACTCGCCCAATCTAAATGTCAACTAACCTAAAATGTTTTCGCATGAGCCAGCATATACGTATGGTTGTCTGCACTTTTTCAGACAAAGTACAGCAGCCAGATTGCCTTTTCTGCCTCAGTTCCTCTTATTAATTATAAGCACCTCTGCATTATCATCAGGCCCCATTTTCAGGACCTGAATATGTTGGCCAACAGAGCCAAGGACTGGGTAGAGCATGTAGACAATCTGCCCATATTCAGTGGCTCTGTCCTGGGACTGAAAGAGTATACAGACTTTTTGCAGGATTGCTGTTGTTTTTCCTATATATAGTCCGTGAGCACTTGTGAAAATGGAGTGCCAAACAGTGAGACAGGGACTTGGAAACCGGGAACACATTTATATTCTGTTTCTCTTTTTTTGCTTAGATGGGGCTGGTTCAGGGTAAGGTCAACTTAACACAAGGAAAGTAAGGGCTGTTTCATGAGTAGACTGTTATAAATAAATGTGAAACTGATGTAAATGGGCGCATCTATAGAGCTTAGGATGAAAATTATTTTTAACTATCATAATAGTGACCAAACCAACACTGAACACCTAACTTCAATCCATCCATTGTCTGAAACTACTTGTCCTATTCAGAGCTGTGGGGGGTCCAGAGCCTATCCCAGAGGCTACAGGCACAAGGTGGCAAACAACAGAACCCCATTTCAGGGCACAGGCACACACACATACCTACGAGCAATCTGGGGGGAAACCAGAGTACCAGGAGGAAACCCCAGGATGACACAGGGAGAACATACAAACTCCACACTCACAGAACCCGAGCAGAGACTTGAATGCTGGTCCCTGACGTGTGAGGCAATAGTGCTAACCACTGCACCACCATGCCACCCCCAGCACCCAACTTAGACCAGTTCATTTGTCACGTGTTAAGCTAAATAAATTTATTCAGTTTCTGGTCTGAAAACTAATGTGGTATATTACAGAAAAAAAAACATATTGTGGCGAGGTGTTAGTACAGAGAATGCATAAGAGCAGAGGAGGGTGGACCAACCGATAGAAAGGCAGATTTTATTAAAGTAAAGAGAATGACAGCACAGCATGGGAGGGTGAAGGTGACCTCCTGCTCATCATCACTACCACCACTATTACTAAAATTTAGCTTTAGAGTGCACAGACTTTGAAACAGCTGTTTTGTCTCTATAGCCTACAAAGATACAGTTACCTTAATATGATTATCCATTTTCATCCAGTTCAGAATTTAAGTGATTGATCGCTCTCTATTCCAGCAGTAAGTTTAGTTAGCAACAGCATTTGGCGTTTCTTGAAATCATATCTGGATACATTTATTTACCTATTTATTTTTTTTGTAATCAGAGCACTACAACCTTACATATCACATTTTCCCTTTTCACTTTAGATATATTTCAGTCTAGATTTATTGTACTACTTTTCATATATTTCATGCAGGCATACAGGAAAAAGATAATTAGTGATAAAACCATATATAGCAGTAGTATATAACGGTAGTATTGAAAGCTATAAAGAGATTAGGATAATAAGTCTATTAAGCAAATAAATACTGCACCCTCAAAAATAAAATGTAATGAAGCCACAGACACTTGACAGAACCTAAATTTATTTTTTAAAAGCCCTAGCAAAAATTTCTTTCTACACTAATTTCACAGGTACATCTCATGTTAAATCGCCTCTGTTAATTATTGTGAGTGTTATTGTCCTAAACTCGTATAGAGTTATAAGACTGTAAATCATTTATTACGCGGATAAAAAAACATTTTTATTTTTTTTTATCAGGCCACAGTTTTAAGTACGTTTACTTTTAAAACATTTATTGAAATGTTCTAACTATTTTCTGCTAGAATTATTTCGGAGATCTTCGTAAGCAAAATCGTAAATTTTAGTTAAATAAGTAACAATATTGTGCATATTTAATACAACACATTAATGGATAAATAAACCTTCTACATCAATCATTCACGAATATATTTTAGTTTGTTTGTGTTACTTGTTTTACAAGTAAAAAATGCATACCCCGACAAGAATAATGGCAGGCTTATTTCTAATTATATAATTATATGTACCTGTGACTACAGTGCCTCCTTTAGGGTCATTCATGATTAAACTTAAGTAAGACCAGTACAGGAGCATATTGCTGCTCAAAATGACAACACATACTGCTTAATAGTAAACCTTTATATCTAACTTTATAATAACAAAACAATTTTGTCAGTTATCACACAAATATAACGTATCATACTCTTTTTCCAGGGTGGCTAGTAAAACCCTATTTAATACATTTGATTCTTCCTATGTTCGCGACATGGAGAGATGCTCAGGCCGCGTACAGAAACCCGAGACATGTCGGGACATGTACGGAGCGCTAGGGAGACACGGGCGCTGTATGGGTCTCACTACAGCCTGTCTTCAGTAAACAGGACAGTGTAATTTCACAAGTTTACCGACATTTTATGGACAGAGGTACGGTACTTCGCAGCGTTTTACGATGTTAAGAGGCCGGTCTAAGATAGAGCGATAGGAAAATACTAACATTTAGTAATGTGGCGTTATAGCGAGATAACCTTAAGAGTACATTGCCATGTACCGTATTGATTTTAACAAGCGGAGTCATACGTTATCATAGTGGTGTTCAACATAGCAAAAATCGATTGTTAAATATAATTGTACTTCATTTTTAGAGTATTACCGATTGCATTGTAATGTAATGCACTATTTCGTTGCTGTATTTTATTATTAATCCAGCGAAGATATTCTCTATATTGTTCTGTCTGAATTATGTAGCACAGTTTGTTACTTCTGATTCGAAGCAGTTCGTGTGACATATTGTAAAACTGTGCATATAAATATAAATAGGAATATTTTTGGAATGTATTTATTTTACATTTAACTTGCTAGTTAAAATTTGCATGGATTACAAAGCTAAATCTCAGTCTAAAACGCTTAAAATAATTTTGCTGGCAATAGAGTAAACAATTTTAAATTGCCTACGTATTCGTTTTCTTTAGATATTTTTTACTGCCATGGACTGCTTAGAAAACCAGTATTACTACAACGGTGAATGCCGCACGTGCGTTCAGTGTGGACCTGGACAGGAGTTGTCAGATGTGAGTATTTATGTATAATATGCATGGGACGTGTTTGTTTTGAAGATGTCCGGGAGAACATTTTTGTAGTTGACAGAAGAATTGTTTTGATGAAAATATTAACAAAGTCATGCTTAATCCCGAAGTACGATACTTTTCAGAATCTCTGCTATGAACCGCAACAGTAATTATTTTCATTTGACATTTTCAATAACTTTTCCAAATCACAGACCCAGAGCTGGAACATGCGCTGTTAACTATTTGGGGTGGGGGAGGGGGTACATTTGGCAAAGATTGGTGTAAAATTCACTACAGATTTGTTTGGGATATTAAAACAACCAGTTTTCTTCTGGCATGGTTTAATAATTTGGTTTAAAAATATTGTGTTAAAAATAACAGTTTCAAATATGTATATATTTGCTAGGAGTGTGGTTATGGGACTGGGGGAGATGCCCACTGCATCCACTGTGGCGTCAGGTCGTACAAAGAAGACTGGGGTCATCACAACTGCAAAACATGTTTGTCATGTAAGCAACTCAACAGACAGCAGATTCTTCCTTGTACTGCCAGGAGAAACACAGTTTGTGGAAACTGTTTACCAGGGTGCGTAAATGATTGTCTTAAATGTGTTATGATATGCTGCAATTCTATACATAATAGATGGTTTAAATGTGTTTTATGTTCAGATCTATAGATTATTGTGCTGACTTGTGTTTGTTGTCATTGTACTTAAATCTAGATTTTACAGTAAAACACGAATAGATGGACTGCAGGATTTGGAATGCATGCCCTGTGCTGCCACACCCGGTACTGAAAATCAGTGTACTCGTAAGTTTCATGATCACTCTTCGTTAACTTCCTTTGATAAATGCTGAAGGAATCCATTATGATTTTTTTGTACATGTGTTATGATCATTAAATCATGCAATGGTAGGTATGTTGGGGGTTTACGTTTTTAAATGATTGGAAGCATTTAACTTTCACATTTTCTGCAAAACAAATAAACCCCGACTGCACTTTTTTACAGGAAACAGAGTAATTGATACAAACAAAAAAGGCGACTCAGTAACCTCACCTCAGCATGATGTGGTTGCCAGTGCCATGTGTGGAGCAGTAGTTACCATGGCAATAGTTTTGTCACTACTTTTGTTTGTATGCTTCTGGCGTGCCTTACATAAGAAGATGTGTAAAGGTACGGTTTTATTATTACTATCATTCTTATATTTATTACATGTTTGGGACTTGTAGACAAAGGAATGCATCAGAAAACAAAAAAAAAATCTCTCTTATAAAGGATGCCCAGAACCACAACATCACAGTCGTGATTCAGCTATTATCAAGAATGGGGAAGCTTTGATCTTGAACATGGAGAAAGAGGTGCAGGTATCAGGTGGGCTGTGTGGCAGTTTTTTCATAAATACATTCATAAATTGGAACTCCTTCTAAATCTGAAAATTGTTTATAGGGCTGGGCAGTGTATCAATATTTTACACTATATCGATATAATTTCATTCAAGATACAATATGATACAATATTATTTATATCCATATACTATTATTGTGCATTAAAATAAATAAATATTTATTGCATAAATACATTTCCATACTGAATAGTTGTCGTTGTATGTCTGCCAGCATGGAAGGAAACCCTAAATTTGTGTTTCATTTTGACCACACTCTGTTAAAAAAAGTATTATTATCATTATTATTATTAATACCTGTTTGTGACCTACAACTGAACATTTAGCCCACTTCATAGAAAATAATCCATGAAGTCATTTACTGTGTATCACAATTCTAGCTAAAAATATTTAGATATGCTTTTTGGTCCATATTACCCAGCCCTATTTATTCATATTTAGATTCCATACTATATAATATATAATGTTGTTTAAAAGTGAATGCAAGGTGGAAAAAAATATCTTCTGGAAAAGATAGATGCAATTTTTTTTAGAATACAAAGGCCACATTTAATACAAGCAGTACAGTCTCTTAGGCTGACGATACACAGGGCAACTTCAGCCGGGCAATTTGCTGACCAGTGTTGCTTTGGCACTTTCCCACTGATACTGGGTAACAAATTTCTATTTGGAAAAATAGTGTGTGCAACTTTTCACGATCATCTAGAACCTTCGTCTCACCTGGTTAGCAACTCCCCAAAACGTTGCCCTGTGTATCATCACCTTCAATGATGCAAGAAATATTTTGTAATAATGAATGAAATCATCTTGGTTTCATTCCCCCAATAATATTACATTTTTTACCACATTTTTATAGGCTGCCTACCAGTTTTGGAAGCTTCTGCTGCTGCGGATATTCCTGTTGCCCTAAAGTCCATTCTGCAGACAGCAGGTGTCCTGGAAAGCACTGAAACCTCATTCCCAAGTGGTTCCCTGGACTTGCAGTCTCTGATGAGAATCTCTACCTGTAGCCATTGCTCATCGCAGTCTGTCAGTCATAAGTCCTGTGACTCCTCTGACAGCAGAGACTATTTTACAGAAGAATCTTCCTTGCCGTCGAAGACAGATAGCAGCTATTGTGCATCTGACCAGCAGGGAAGGTACAGGCATGCCCCTATAGAATGCACAGAACTGGATTTCCGGAGTGACATCCCCGATAGGAGTCCCACACATATGGATATTAGGACACCATCTGAATTTATAGAGGATGACTTTGAAGATGTTTTAGGGCTACAACTGAAGAGAGCCAACAGGAGCCTGAACACCAGTCAACAATTCAGCAGCAGCACCCTCAGATGTGGTAATATGATAATAAGGCTCCTTTTTGGGAGGCTTAGCTATGATGTTTTTTTTGTTCTTTTTCATATTGAAAAAAGTAAAATGAAAAGTATGAGGAAGATGCTGTTTGCACCCAGGTGTCAGTAGCCAACAAGACTATTGGCACCTGGGGTAGATACCCAGTACGGCTATTTGCACCTTGGTGTATATAGCAGGCAGATGCTACTGTATTTGGACACAGGTATCAGTAGCCAACAATGCCATATGATGATTATTATAGTAGTAGTATAGTAGTATAATAGTAGTGGGACTTTTGAAGTGTATGTCATTAATTGTCGTTGTTGACACACCACAACATACAACAGAATGTGTCCACTGCATTTAACCCATATGTGACAATGCGACATTGCAGTGGGCAGCTAATTCGGCACCTGGGGAGCAGTGCTTGGGGATGGTACCTTTCTCAGGGTACCTCAGTGGTACCATGTCAGGGAACTGAACCAGCAATCGTTTAATTACAGGTGCACTTCCCTAACTGTTAGGCCACCACTGCCCCTATACTATGCCTTTATATTTGTCCATTCATCCAAGTTACATTCAATTTTGCATCTAAAAAAGTTTTTACGTTTTTTTGTGGAGCCAGGGGGCCAGGTATAAATAGCCAGATAGATGCCATGTGGCTATTTTCACCTGGGTGAATGGCCACTGAAAATTGACACTGAAAGTATAATGTAGTTTCTGAAGTAAAATAAGCCTATATGCAAATACCTGTAACAAATTCATATTTAAGTTCTTGAAAGGTGGGCTGTGGTTGCGTGGTGTAAGGTATTGCTGTTTTTTACTCTTTCATGTTTAGGGGTTCAAATCTCGCTCCTGCTCAAACTGGGCAGGTTGCATGTTCTTGACCTGCCGCACTGGCTCCCTTATACAGTCTAAAACTAGCCCTATTTTGCGTCTCAGAAGTTCCTGTGGTGATTGAATGTTATATGCACCCAGTGACGGATATATATATATAGTGCTGTCAAACGATTAAATTTTTTAATCAGATTAATCACAGGGTTGCTGTAGATTAATTTTGATTAATTACAATTAAATATCATTCATTTCTATATTAATCTATATTAATCGCATTTCATTTTGCTTGAGCAAACAGACTCATGAAAAAAGAGAATATACTGTACAGGCACTTCACATGTTTATTGAACAAAAAGTGCCTAGCGACAAATCTCGCAACATTCCTGATAAATCTTAGCTACTTTTCGTACAACGTTGTCGTCAATATGGAAGTGAGCTGAGCTCCCTGCTACTACGCCCTGTGTCCTGCCGAGTTGTGGTGCTTTGTCGAAACATGCTACCGTAGAGCGAACCGACAGTTATGTCTATCAATCAGTGCTACCTCATCGAGCAAAGCTACCACAAGGCTGCGCTCACTTGCACTGAACAGTTTAGGCACAGCCTCCCAGAAACCTTTCTACCCATTTATTCCTATCCACTTATTATTAACAGTTAATAACATATCTAGGGCCCTATGAAATCCGTTTTATTTTTTTTCTCGGGATCTGTTTGGTCCTTTTTAATTTGATCTGTTTTTTAATTGATCTGTTTTTATAAGCTGCTGATTCGATCTATATATATATATATATATATATATATATATAAATTCTGTTGCAATGATGTAATCATTTTTTGGAACAGAACCATGTACTACTGAAATATATTTTTTTGTTAGATATAATACAGGTGACCAGAATAAGAGATATATAAGTAATGAGGGATAAATTGCATCAGGTGCAATTGCTTAAGTTTAAGGGGTGAAAAATGCATGATGTTTGAGTCGTTCATGAAATCGTGAGCTGCCCCTGTTGGCTGGTCTTTTGGTGTAAGGCTTGCTCTGAGTAGGAAGGCAAACAGAGGCTCGGAAGCAGGGGAATGAGGATGGAATAAGGACTCTATTATGCTCCCAGTGGAGGCAGGTTTAACAAAATGGCTGGGAGGAATGAAAATGACTGTTTCAGCCAAGGGAAACTCCTAGGAAAACAAAAGGCTTTGGGAAAATCTACAATGGGGTGCAGTCGAAGGCATCAAGGATTGGAAATGTGTCCAAAAAGAGAACACAGGCTTAAAGAATTGGTAATAAGGATCAGGTGAAATAAATGTGTAGGCTCATCACCCCATACCAGGACACCCTCATGTGAGAGTGCATTGTCGCGCGATCAATAGAAACAGGGCACGGAAATCTAAATGGAGAAAAAACTTATATTGTCCGTGTCTGAATGCCCAGAGATACATGACACAAGCATACCATCTTTTTGCATGCGAAATACACATCGTTGCTACTGACCGCGAGCCGAAATGACAGGTGGGAGTTTTGAAAACCACGCCCACTCTTTGCGCAGAAGCCCCGTGGCGAGCACAGTGCGTTGAGCGGACGCCGCTGTTTTTTTGATGGGGCGCGTACAGCGCATGCCGCGTCTGGTCAGTAACCAGTTTTAACCTATTAAGGACCATATAAGCCTGATTAAGGTTGGGCTGGAACAAAAACATTCTGGCAGGGGGGGCGCCAGGAACGGAATTGAGAAGCACTGCTCTAGAGGCCTGCAGTGGAAGTCGAATGAACAAAGTCCTGATTTATACAATCCAAATTGTTAAGAAATTGGCTAAAATCAGGGTGTAATGTGGTCCAGATGAAATATGGTTGCTAATGTCTGAGCAGGGAGGTGATGATGCGTCTTCCAACATCAGGAGGAGCAGTAGTTTGGTACAGGCTGGAGAGATGTCACAAGCATGGGCAACATCACTGGCAGCTGGGCAGGCAGGAGAGACGTCACAGGCGAGGGCGTTATCATTGCAGCACAGTAGGCAGGAGACATGTCACAGGCAAGGGTGACATCACTGTAGCATAGCTGGCAGGAGAGACATCACAGGCAAAGGTAACATCACTGTAGCAGGGCTGGCAGGAGAGACATCACAGGCAAAGGTGACATCACTGTAGCAGAACTGACAGGAGAGACATCACAGGCAAGGGTGACATCACTGTAGCAGGGCTGGCAGGAGAGACATCACAGGCAAGGGCGACATCACTGTAGCAGGGCTGGCAGGAGAGACATCACAGGCAAGGGCGACATCACTGTAGCAGGGCTGGCAGGAGAG
>JAODKL010000038.1:1578040-1588285 GCA_026780765.1 Petrocephalus schoutedeni
GTAGGTTGCTTTTATTGAAAATATTAACCAATGGCAATCAAGAGTGCACATACGTAACCGCAGCTGTTTGTCAATCAGCTATGGTTGTATACCCGGTTCGTTTCCCCCTAGGTTACATGAAAATATTAACGGCCATTTGGTGATTACATTTATATATTTATCTATTATGGCATGCTACTGATAAATTAACCCATGTTGAAATGCATGTTATTAGAAGAATTTGAGCAATGTTTAATTTGCATAGAATGTGCTGTCTTTCTTAACGCTGTCATACAAATAAAGTGAAAAATCGATTCCTGGGCAATCCATGTCAACTAATTCAGCACCTTGACTGTGGACAGTGCCTCCCAACGTCGGACGTAAGACGCAGTGTCTTAAGAACCCTCCTAAGAGACACTTCGGGGAACACTCTTAGAAAAGTAAACAACTTAAGTAAGATATATCTTAAAAGTCTTCTTAGCACGCTAACAGTGTGCGGAAACCGGCCCCTGGATCATGTCCCCCCTCAGCCTCCTTTGCTCGAGGCTGAACGGATTTAGCTCAGCTAACCTTTCCTCATATGACATTCCTCTAAGACTAGGAATAATTTTGTAGCCCTACGTTGTACCTTTTCCTTGTCCTGTTAGCTAGCAATGTCCTTTTTAAGATAAGGAGACTAAACCTGCACACAATATTCTAGGTGTGGTCTTAGTAAGGAATTGTATAATCTCAGCATTACCTCTCTTCACTTAAACTTCACACACCTGGAGATGTAACCCAACATCCTATTGGCTATTTTAATAACCAGTATCAATGTATTAACTAATGGAGTCTTTAAGCACTTATGTAAGTCACTCCGGCTAAGGGCATCTGCCAAATGGTATAAATGTAAATCTAAAGGATGAACAACACAAAACATATTCACCAAATTTATGGAACATATGTGCCTGCTTCTGAAGCACTTTCATAACATTCTCTGAATGGATGGAATGATCCAGTCCCACAATGAGCCCAAGCTATCCTTTGGGTGAAACGTAAAACTGAGTTCCTGATTTTCTGAAGTCACAAAAGATCCCTGGGCATCTTTCAAAAGAGTAGGACTGGTACCCCGCTGCCCTGGTTAAAAATGCCCACTGTAGTCCTGTCAATCCTGGCCTCTTAATTATTCCCAATATCTAATTGGTGAATTCTCTCCTGCCTGTTCACCAGCTTAGCTGCTTTGTGGTGAATGTACCACCACCACTTTTTTTTTTTGTTTTTGGTTTTTGGGTGTGGGTGTCTTGAAAAGCGCTCTATAAATGTAACATTGATTCATTCATTCAAAGGTAGTTAATTGTGTTTTGATCTTGATGTTGACACTGTAAGGAGACAGTGGAAGGAACCCAGACCCAACTGTGTTCCTCATTCATGTGAGGAAAACTGGTCTCAGACCTCTTCTCCACTGTATTCAGATTTGCAGTTTCTGTGGATGGAGCCACTGTAGCCACGCCCCCCTCATCACAGCCACACCCCCTTGTCACAGCCACACCCATGCTCACAGTCTGCCCACCTGAAAACTGACAGCAGCAGTTGATTATTCTCTAATGATGGAAATTACCAATTCTTCTTGGCAACTTGATGTGAGGTATTAGTATCTAATGAGAACTAGCTGAGTTTGTACTCTTTGCTTTTCCAAGAGTGACTGATTACCATCCTGTGTGGATTAGCTTGTGTACCCCTTCCTGTTTCCAGCCCAGTAAGTGTGTGATTCCTTCCCCCCTTCCCCAAGAGATAACAGGACCACACACTCATCAATGAGTCTGGGGACAGGGGGAAACACTAGGGGCTAAAGGGATAAAAGACAGGGTGGAAGTAAGGATGGCCTGCAACACCTGCTGGCCAAACAGTGAGGAGACACAAAGGGAAGGGTCAGATGGGTACTGACCCTGACAATTAGTATCAAAGTGACCATGTCAGCATGTGCAACTGCGGGCACTGGACTATGCTCGCTGAAGCTTCGGCAGAAGCAGAGAGGACAGAGGGAATTCTGTCCCCACCTGTAACATCACACCGGTTGCCAGTGAAGCCATGTCAAAGCTGCACCAGCATGGCTGAAGACCCCGACTGAGGACAACAAGTACCCACAGTGAGCCACAGTGGAGACAACGTCCTCTGTCAAGGATTTACCCTGGGGATCCCTGATGATGTCCTCATGACCACGCCCCCCAGGGAAACCCCAACTGGTCTGTCCCTCTGGAATACGTTGCCGGCCTGCCGGTTATGTGGCTTTTTTCCCCCCTCTATGCTCTCTCAGCTGTTCGATATCAGGACCATTCAAGGACCCTATTTAATGCTGACTGGAGTTCGAGCATTCTGAGTGTCATTCTGTCTGCCTGTGTTCTGACCCGTATTCTTGCCTTTAGACCACAAGACCTGTCCTAGCCCTTCAGCCTGACGATGATCATCGCCTGACTCTCGCCCGTCCACCAACTTTCGACTGTCTCACCCCGCCTGTCGTCCATCGCTCGACCCTCGCATGCCCCTGGATCTCGCTTTTGGATTGCCCTCTAATAAACCTAGTTGCTCCCACTGGCTTTTGCATAAGCATCCTCCTTTTCCTGTTGCCCCGCCGTGACAGTCCACCACCTGATTCCCTCTGCTACCACTGTGATGAGGTCCAGCACTTCATCTACAATTGCCCTGCTCCAGTGCCACGCCCTTGCCCCAAACAGCAACTGGAAAACAGGTGGCGCTGTAAGGGGGCAACTCAGCAAGGCTACCGGCCTGTATGTCAACTGCCTGGTAGTCCACACAGGGTCCACCATCACCCCGATCCACCTGGGCGCGCTGCCGGACACTGACGGAGCCAGCCAACTGAGAGGCAACAAATGACTCAACAAACAAAACAGACTCACTTTTGAGAGATTCATGGCCGTCATCCTCTGGTCCCAGTGCATCATCTACCTTAATGATCTGTTAGCGCACGCTGCTCACTTCTCTGGGGCACTGCAGAACTTAAAAGCTCTGCTCTCTGCAATCCGACGGGCAGGATTATGGCTGAACCCCCAGATGTGCTCCCTCCTTCACTACCAGACAATCCTTTATAGTGTTGTAAGATAATGGGATTTTCTCTATTTCTTTGACAATATCTAACCATATCATTACCCCCACAAGTTCCTTGCATACTGGTAAAATAAGTAATTCAGCTACTCTGTCCTCCACCAAAAAACTAGCTTCCTGTTCTTTGTCTAGCAAACACACAGCTGAAAGCATGTTTTCTCTCTAGTTCTCATTTTTTAATTTTAGTCTTTCAAATTAATTCAATTTATTTTTATATAGCACCTTTCAAAACAGAGTTGTTCCAAGGTACTTTACATGGGTGTCTTTGGGGTTAGTTTACTTGGCACCATTGTTGCCTTTCCAGCTTTTCTCTGTAGATCATCTATAAATGGTTTGAGGCGCATGGTGTTCCTGCTCTATGTGAAACCATAGTTTCTGCTACTTGTAGCATAATATCAACATGTAGATAATATCAACACAACAGAAATAGTGGATTTGAATCCTGGGTGGTTGACCTAAATTATAAACCTTTCTTCTGCTATAAAAGTGTCAGATTTCTATAAAGTGTATATATTATAACATTGTTTGTTTGTCACTGGCTGCTAGTGGAATCTCTGACAAAGAAATAACTGCAAAATCCAAAAGCTATAAACAACCGCATACAAATTGTTGAAATTGCAATGAAAGCTCAATTTAAGTCTGAAAATTGCCCATAGTATTTGAACATGTGCTATAATTCTTACGCAGGACCGCGACCCGACTCAGAACAGCGGTACGAGATGGATGGATGGATGGACAATCCACCTTCCCATGCATCAAAGTATTCCATGCATTCCCTAGATTGGCTGGACAAGAAAGACTGGATAGGTAATTGAATTATGACTTGGCCCCCTTCACCTCATTTAATTGTTTGATTGTTAACAATCAAAAACATGATTGATTCAACAGGTAATAAGCTTCACAGGACTTAGCTAATTGTTTATTAGCTATTATATTATGTCCTCTATAACTTTTATGTAACTTATGACTTACACCAGACCTTGCACCAGATCATCGCTGGACTCCCTGGACTGTCAAAACCTAAATTGATGCTGCATTCCACTTACCTGGGGGGTCGGAAGTTGGAGTTAACCGCGTTCCAGTACAAGTCGGAAAGGCACTTAGCAATACCAGGGATCTGTTTCAAAAATCAAGATTTCTTGCTTAGCCGGATAACTTGTTGGATTTAATTTACCCCAGTTTAAATGGCCTTTATCTTTGTTTACATAAATTTAGCCCAGACTACCTTAAATCTGACAAGTTATTTGTCCTAAATAAAATTATACTTTATATAAAATAAATATTATTAAATCAAAGATAATAATTACATATAATTAAATATATATCAAACAAATGCCCCTGCACATTGGGTTCTGCATCCACTGGAGCACTCCTTGTCTCCATTATTTGTAAGCGAGGTATGCTCGCTGTATGCAGGCCTACCATGTCTCGTGCTTGTGCCCGGGGCCAAGATGATTTCCCAGGCTCCCACCCCTACATTTCTTGACTGTGTGCAGGTTGCCGACTGCCGATAATGCACACACAATGCATGTTGCATTTGCACAGGGCAAAAGAGCTCTCACTAAAGAGCACACACTATTTAATGAAAATACAGGCTAACTAGAAGAGCAGCCCCACATTGAAATTCAAAATGCAATGGTATTAGAAACACGCTATCATTCCCAACTTTAATGCTGTGAAGTTGTCTATGGAGAATTTATCACAATCTCATTATTTAACGATCTCTATGTCAGATTCATGTGAAAAAACTGGGACCTTAAGCAGCCAATACCTAGACCTTTACAGTATTATCACATACCATTATTATTTCAGTTACCTCTGCATTTTTTCTGTTTTTGCTTTTCTCTCCTTTCCCAAGCAGCCTGATTTTTGATGACTTGCCATTGTGACAGGTGACTGGGGAGGAGGGCCTGGATAAGCGTTGACTTCACCATGGTTCGACACACCATACCGTTTTTTTGCATTATGGGAAGGGAAAGTGAATTTTTTTTGACTGTATGAAGGTAAATTGTGATTGTTACAGTATTAATTCTACTTGCACTCAAGCACAGTAGGTGGCAGTATGTACCAGCAAGATATTTTGACCCTCTGTGAACTCCAATGATGAAGAAAAATAAAGAGGAAGCGGAAGAAGCTCTGCTTTCTGCTGCAGTTGTAACTATATTGCAATATAGTTTATGAAAATCCATAGATTAATACTTTTTCCATATTGTATTTGTACAACAGGGGTAAATAGTATAGGTTTGGCTTGTTGCATACAATTTACATGTAGTATTCCAAACTAATAAATATTCCTTTGTAATTTTGCACATAGTTGTTTTTTGGCAAAATATATTTGACCTGCAGGATACCTAGAGGGAACCCATATGAGTTTGGAAGAACAAGCAAGCTCCACACAGAAAGTGGGGGCTTATGAGGCACTTGCTGCACCTACTATGGGCCCACAGCAGGGAATGACACAGGATGGGAGACTAACCCATCACAGGGCACACTCACACACCATGTGCAAACCAATGGGGAATTTGGCAACTCTAATTAGCCTCAGCATGTTTTTGGACTTTGGGTACCCAGAGAAAACCCCTCGATGACATGGGGAGAACATGCAAGCTCTCCACACAGAGCCATGGCAGAGACTCAAACCCTGGTCCCCAAGCTGTGAGGCAATAGGACTAACCATTGCACCAATGCACTGCCCCTATATGGTGTTACATATTAAACAATTTACTTGTAGTTTTTCCAGAGATTATATAAGGAGCTATTTTAATAAAGACTATTAAATAGCCAAAAAAGAGAGCAAGAAATTAAAGAAATATTAATGTGGACATTTCAAGCTATAAGCTATATACTCTGGATCAGGGGTCACCAACTCCGGTCCTGGAGGGCTACTACCCAGGAGGTTTTCTGTCCTACCTGGCTTCTGATGAGCCACAGCTGTCATCAGGTTAATCCCCGGAACAGGTGTGGCTCATCAGAAGCCAGGTAGGACAGAAAACCTCCTGGGTAGTAGCCCTTCAGGACCGGAGTTGCTGACCCCTGCTCTGGATAATGTATTCCCCTTTTCAATATCGAAAGTCAATGTGTAAAAGTGCTATACTATATAGGACCAGAAAGGCTGTACAGGACCAGAAAGGCTATACAAGTATGATTTATTTGAAGTTGTCAGTAGGGGCTGGTAGTTGGTGTTGGTCTCAAAAACCCTGGCCCTAACCCTGTTTAAAAATGTTCAGGGCTGCAGAGTAACTCGAGGCCGCTGTGTCTTTTGGCCGCCTGCGGTGAATGTCTCTATGACCGTGTACTCTTCTACAAGGACACAAGTTCCATATATAGCCATCTGATCACAAGATAACACACATCCTCTTACTCAGACCCTGTACATGAGGGGAAGTTTCCAGAAATGCCGTTATTGATAGCCTGAAATGGCTTTAGGTATTAAAAGCAACATCAAGTAGTCCTCCAATTTGAGGTTTATGTATTAACCCATTCATGCAGTTAATTGTCATGGTGTCATTTAATGCTAAAATGATATTTTATTTTAGAAAAATTAAGCAAAAATTATTCATTATTCGTTTTTCCAATGTTGTTTTTCAAAAAGCATTTTATTTCCCATATGATACAATCATGATTCAGTTTATTTTAGATTTTATTCAGATGTTTCAAATTGACATATATGACAAGACATAGCATTCAGCTGGTATAAATGCATTAAATATAATCACAAAAGTATTCAGCTCTGTCACATTAAACTGTGAATATAGATTTCACATAAGCAGTTTGGAGAATGTTGTCATTGCCATTAACCCCTTGAATCCAAACATATCACAAGCTTACAAGTTGTGCTTTTGGCCTTAACTTTGAAGCTGGTTCTCTGGGACCTTCAGGGTGTATATGGTGATAAGTGACCTCTCACTTGGGGTATTTGACAAACTGACACCCTGACATACCGAGTGTCTAACTCAGCTTGTCAAATACACTAAGTGGGAGGCCTTTTGGACGGACTGTATTGATGAGTTTCAAACCCCTGAAAGGTAAAGAATGCAACATTGATTATTCAAAAAAATATTACTGTACTTTTGTGGCCTATAGGCTTATTCCTTTAGTTAAGTAAAGTAGCAAAATGTATGCATTGAATGATTAATTATGCATTAAACATTACACATAAAATGCATTTAATTAAAAATCAATATGCTGCAATTTTATATTTTTACTGATTACCATGTATTAAGTATTTCCAGCTTGTGCGTTACCTTAAATTAACAGCTAGTTTTATTTGTTGTGATAATATGAAATAGCTGCCTTGAATTCCAAATTTGCTTATTTTTTAAGATTATACATCACAGATACGTATTGTGAATGTTTTTGAGACTTTTCAGCGTGACTATTACAAACGGTATATGGGAAAACTGTAAGGTTACGCTGCAGGCAGCCTTACCTTGTACTGTGCTTTTTGCAAGACTCAGAAAAATAAGTTTAAAATATGGGTACTGAAAGATTTGATATTTATTCTTCCTCAAGGTATTAACCATACTGAAAGTGCCTTATTTTGTGTGCAGTTCTCTGTTTCAAGCAGTACATTGAAACCTTTATCTGCATTTTCACTTTCACTCAGAGTAGCAGCGTAAGAGCTAAAGAGTAATATCTTACCTAACATACTATGTGCTATAAATGCAAACACAGTATAATTTTACTGTCATTTAGTTTTTTTTTTTTTTAAATGATCATGTAGCTAACTTACCTCACTTGAGGTTCACCGTCATTGGAAGATTTTTCTGTTGCGATTGCTTCCCAGAAGCCCCCTTGGTCTTGTTCTTAGTTCAGGCAGAAGTTCTCTTGGTGCACCAGGCAACAATGTACATAAGGCAGAGAGTCCGATCATTAATAGGTTCGCACTGCAAAGAGGAAGCTCTAAATGAGGAAGATAACTGTGAGGTTAGTTAGCAGGAAATATCTGGAACGTAAGTGACAAAATGTAACGCTTGTGAAACTGCAGATAGTAAATTGAAGGCATTTTGCAAAGTGTTGCAGGGTTTCAGCCTGCATTTCTTTTGAGCATTTTATTGTGAAAGTGTTTTACTCTGAAGGAATATGTGTAACACACCTAACACGAAAAACAACACAATTCACTGAAACTGTATCTGTTATTACAAGGGTCTGCAGAGAGATGCATGGAGGTACATCATGAGTGGTTAATTTTTTAATATTTGCTGACATTTTTTCTTCTGTGTGACCTTGGGAAGGTCTTGTGCAGGATAATGTGTTGTGCATGGTGAAGGTAAATCTAAAGACAGATCAAAATGCATCTGAGGACACAGTGGCTTAGATATCAGCCCTGTTGCCTCATATTTCTAGCAGTGGAGCTTTGGTTCTTGTTCTGCATGTTTGTGTGGCTTTTCACTGGGTAGTACATTTCACCCCTGCTCTTAGGTGCACTGGTGTCAGTAGAACACCACAGGGTGTGAGGATGTGCCCTTAAATGGCCTGGTGTACTCTCGTGGGGGCTCTCCTGCCTTGTCCCCCATTCAGCTAGGTATAGGCGCTGGTCCCTTCCACCACAGCTTTGTACTGGATACTTTCTTAAAAGATGGATAGGTGGAGGTTTCTTGTGTGCACAACAAATGGTGAATCACTTTTAGTCTAGAAATATATTTGGTAATGCTTTACATTAACTGCACCTTCATCATGCATTTCCTATGCATTCATAGAGCATTCATAAGCAGCATGCAAGTATACTGCAGCACCCTAAAATACCTTAACAGCTTTAATATATATTAATAACAAATAGTATGAATATACCATTATGCTTGTTATTAATGTATATTACAGCTGTCATTTTTATGCTCATATCATGAATGCAATGCCTTAATACATGTTAAGGTATACTTACATGCGGCTTCTGAATGTCCTGTGAATCCATTATAAATACATTATGCAGGTGTACTGAATGCATAACAAATGCATTTTGAAGGTGTACTGAATGCATAACAAATGCATTATGAAGGTGCAGTTAATGAAAAGCGTTACCATGTATTTAAAAAGTGGCAATGCCAAATACACAATGATGAAATTTTCAATCACAACGTATTCTCATATATTCATATAATTGTAAACTGTTCTTAAGTTGAAATTCATTTTGCTTCTTCTCTTGAATTAACTTGCAGATGGTTCAAGCAAAGACATGCATGGCAAATGACAAAGTACACTGAAAATTAGTATTTGCCCTACATTCAAGTTCTTTAAAAAGAATGTTAAGTGAGGCATAAAATAAATGAAAACTAAAAATAGAATGCAATGCGTAACATGGAGGCAGAACATTCAGAGAGCTACTTATGTGTCAAAGTAGCTCCTGATGTGTCATCATCGGGGTTGATAAGATGATAAGTCATTTCACGAGGGTGTGAGTGTGAAGATTCTGTTAATCTTCAACGGTACGAGACTTCCTTCTTTTTTTTCTTTCTCTTATATTAAAATACTTATAATGAAACTTCTGAGTTTACTCATGTCACCTTCTGAAACACGTGTTTGCGAGGGAAACTTGAGCCATTCAATGAGAATCCAGGCATATGTAATGTATATTCTTGCAATTCATAAAATTACATTTTTTAGGTTTTGAAACTGCAAAGTCAAGAAAACTTCATGCATTAGTTACTGTTTAGTTTAAGTATATTACTTCATTGTATATGTGGCAGTAAGAAGCAATTTCACAATGTAAATATACAGTGGAAAGTGCACCCTCTGGTGGGACATGCCACATAAAGGGTTCTTTCCATCTGGCTGGGATTCAAAATAAATCGCGAGTAGACATCATGATCTAATGGGGTGACCATCATATGCTGCAAACTTATATTGACTGAAGTACTTACTTAGACATGAAGTTTTTGAACATTGTTTGCTTTGTGCTGAGAAAAAAGTATATAGTTGGGAGGACTGGCCCTTTTACTCACGATATTTATATGAAAAACAGGTGATATTTTAAATTAAAAAAATACTAATTATGGCATGTCCTTATAGATTATACATACTCATCTGTTAAATGAACCTTATGGTTTGCTCTGTTGTGCTTTTGCCCTATATTTACATTGATATTCATCTAGGTGGCACGGTGGCGCAGTGGGTAGCACTGTCGCCTCACACCTCTGGGACCCGGGTTCGAATCCGGCCCAGTTCCATGTG
>JAODKL010000038.1:1632315-1647802 GCA_026780765.1 Petrocephalus schoutedeni
AGGACCTCCTGTAGTCATTTGAAGAGATACATAATGCTAGTTCTAATTTATGGGGTGTCTACAGAAATCCTGATGAGAAATTTAAGACTTTTTAAAACCTTTTCAGACTACTTTATGCTGAATTTACCACCGAACTGAAAGAGGAAATA
Organism: Petrocephalus schoutedeni; assembly: GCA_026780765.1. Lineage (NCBI taxonomy): Eukaryota > Metazoa > Chordata > Actinopteri > Osteoglossiformes > Mormyridae > Petrocephalus > Petrocephalus schoutedeni. The sequence goes on from JAODKL010000038.1 coordinate 1,632,465, forward strand.
TGCTTTACCAGAATCAATATCCATACATTTACACTACAGTGACTACACCCACTTCAAGTTTGTCTTAAAAAGGTCCAGCAATTGATTCTTGAATAATAAATCAAACTTTACAAAGCGACAATCAAGGCATGGGTGACTCAATTATAAGAAATCCCCCTACCTAGAAACTACAATCAAAACAGACAAAAACCAGACAGATTAAGACATGCAATGTCCCATCTCCAACATTACGAGCATATAAAGGGGCAGATTTAATAGATTCTTAAATATTTGAATCTACACTTTCTAGAGGCTTTCTGCTTCGAAGAAAATTACTACAGAGTTATATTTCTGCCACTGTTTTGAGCAAGAAAGTTTTTTATAACCTGCAGTGCCAGTGTTCAGCATGTAGAATGAGTTATTGTGGTGATGTACCCCACTCAGAAGTAAACCAGCACTGTGATATCGGAAAGCCAGAGTTACCTCTACTTAGCCTGCTCAGAGCAGAATAGGCTTACAAGCTTAATTACTATGGCAAGATGTATGTTCTACACGAGCACTATTTTGTAAAGGCTTTTCACGGCCATAAATTGGTTAAACTTGAATTTAAGACTTTTGAAGACTTATTAATACTCCATGGACACCATGTACATGTATATACAATATCAGAGGTGGAACTAGGATTAGGGTACTGTTATTCCTTTTTATAAAAGAAGAACAAGATGGCGGCGCGAGGTATCGTATCAGCCCAGTGCTCCTCGAGTTCGCATCAACTAACACAATAGAATGGCCCACACTCATCCTGCTCTCCCAAAAAGGGTCGATGCCCCCATCCAGCTGCAGCAACAGCAGGTCAGAACCACCTTGCGCAGAGTCAACGTGAGGAAAGCAGCTGGTCCAGAGTTGCAGGGAGGGTACTGACTAGTGCAGACTAGTTAGGAGAAGTTTTCACAACCATCTTTAACCTCTCACTACTGCAGTCTGTAGTTCCAACCTGCCTTAAATCAGCCACCATTGTTCCATGGTCCAAGAAGAGTGCAGTGAGCCATCTGAATGACTACCGCCCAGGTGCTTTAACTCCCATCATCACTAAGTGCTTGGAAAGACTCATCATGCCCTACATCATGAACACTATTGCAGCTGACACCGACCCACATCAGTTTGTATACAGGGCAAACAGGCTGACAGAGAATGCTATAATAATGGCTCTCCACACAGCCCTCAAACATCTGGACAACAGCAACACCTATTTGAGGATGCTGTTTGTGGACTTCAGCTCCGCCTTTAATACAGTATGACCCCACAAGCTGGTTCCAAAGCTCAGCAACTTGGGCCTCAGCAGTTCACTGAACACCTGCATAATGAACTTCCTCAGCAACAGGCCCCAGAACGTCAGGATGGGAGACCACATCTTCTTCAGTCTTATCCTGAACACAGGCACACCGCAAGGGTGTGTCCTTAGTCCCCTCCTCTCTTCCTTTTTCACTTTCAACTGTTCTCCCATTCACACCAGCAACACCATCGTCAAATTTGCTGACGACACCACCATTGATGAACTGATTGACAACAACAAGGAATCGGCCAACAGGGAGGAGGTTCAGCAGCTGAGGCAACGGTGTGACAGCAATAACCTGGAACTGAATACATCCAAGTCTAAGGAGATGATAGTGGACTTCAGGAGAGTTAAGCGGGCTGAGCACTCTGCCCTCTATATTGACGGAGAGGAGATAGAGGGGGTGGAGAGTTCCTAGGGGCCCATATCTCCGCCTCAAGAATATTTACACTGGCAGACTCCACCGGAGAGCCAGTAACATCATCAAAGACTCCTCATACCCTGGACACTACCTTTTCTCCCCCCTCCCCTCAGGCAGATGCTACAGGTCAATCAGAGTAAGAACCAAGAGACCGAACAAAAGCTTTTACCCATAGGCAGTCAAATGAGCCCATGCCTCACTCCCCGAATGACTGTCTTCTATGCATTACTATGCTTAAAGCAGATCATTAAGCACACACTACCTCATAATGTACACATTGTACTCAGCTGTTTCTTTTTGTGTGTTGTTCTTATTTATCATCGTAACTTATAAATGCTGCTAAACAGAGAGGTGCTAAACTGTTTTTCACTGCCTCTGTAATAGTGACAATAAAGATCTACTTCTTTGACTTTGACCTCTGAAATTTTCATATAAGGGAACACATATGAGATAGAGACTGTCAGCAGGAACTAGAAAGCACAAGTGACAGGAATGAATTTCATGATCAAGCTGTGCTGACCCTGCTGAGCTTTCCTGGTTTGCTCTTCAATCTGCCTCAGTTTCTCCATGAGCTCTTCCTTCTCTTTCTCAATCTTCTCCTTTTCCTTCTCTGCAAGTTCTCGCTTTTTCTTCTCATTCTCCAGCAGTGCCCTGTAAATTCAAATTCAAAATTTTATTTGTCACGTACACAATCATACATAGTACGACATGCAGTGAAATGTATTTGCAGTTTCTGACCTACAGATTAATGCCTGTAAATTAAGGGAAGCAACTGATAAGCAGAGAAATGAAATACAAAAATGTTTTTCTATTATTGTCCTTCAGGCTTTCTTACTATACATAATATAATATGTAATACAGTAATCTCTCATATGCATGGGGGATGCATTCCAAGACCTTAATTAACAGGAAAATGCCAGTCAGAATTCCAAGTCACATTTAAAGTGCAACAACAGGCCTCACTTGCTAACTTGCAGTGAGAGTATGCAGCGGTTCCTCACCTCTCCATTTTCTTGTGGTTCTTTTCTTCCCGGGCCTGAGCCTTCATTTGTTGCACCTCGATAGTGTCAGGTTTGCGCCGTCGCATGTACAGTTCATGGTTCCCCATACAAAGAGCCAGGATGCGCTTATTAATACGCAGGCGTGGGGCGTAGAAGACAAAGTCCTACAATACAGACACTCCATTTTATGTGATCATCCGGAATTTTTCCTCAATCCTCAATTAACATTCAGGACCCACTCTATATGTAAACTAGCATCTCCATTTATCTAATTTCATTAGATATGTCCTTACATAATGGAATTGTCAATTGATATTATAATATTTGTATAATATTTTCTCTAATATTTGTGATAAGGACATATCTAATGAGGTTATCAGAACACTTAGCCCGAAGTATTAGTTTCGCAACTTCAACATTTGTTAAATTAGTACCATGAAACTGACCAGATTAATGTCTTTAATTATGTAATGTTGAATGTAGCCAATAATCCTAACAGTTAAAGCAACCCCCAAAACACTTGGGAATTGCATGATGATATATACAGACCATGTTTTCAAGTAAATGCATTAGAAAATAACAGCATAATGTTGACTTGTTTTACATTCCAAAAAAGCAAAGAAATAGGGTTGAGGTTAATAATATATATAATATAATATATAATATATAATGTCTTACTGGAGCTTTCTTGTCAATTGGTTTGATAACAAATTTCTTGTCATTGAAGGAAATATTCCTTATTTCACTCCATGGAAATCCAATAGTTGGTGTCATTCTGTTGAGAAAGGAAAGTACAAAATAATACAATTAATTTTTTTACTACAGACAGTTTCAAAGTCAGTTTTTTCGTGTGTCTGTTTTATTTTTCCATATTCCAAAAATAAATAATTCTGTGCATGTGGGAATATCGGGGAGAAAGTGCCGACTGGGGCAGGATGCTCACTTGTCATCTTGCTTGTAAATGTTGAGTCCCAAAGCGTCCACTCCTAGCCACAGCTCAGACCCTTTCTTGTTCTTGATATTGAAGTAGTTCACACCATACATCTCAAGGTCCTGAGCAATCTTCAGATACTCCATCATGGAATCCTCCCTACGTAACAATAACACATATTTCCAGGATTTAATAAGTGGTTATTAGAGGAAAATGTGTAATAATTTACATGGTGGTTTAATAGCAATAAAAAACATCTGATGAAATACAATTTCCTCTTCAGAAATGCAACGTTTTGAAAAATGTGTGCTATTTCTGAAGTCAATTTACGTAAACATGAGACATTTTTGCTGTATTAGCATTTCAGTGAAGTGTGCCGTGAACACTGCCACCTAGTGTATGTAATGCACAATTTAAATTGAATTAGTGAATTCAGTGTATGCTCGGGTCTTAAATGCAGAAATACGGGAGAGCTATAAATTAGGGTAAGCATAGTGTGAGAAGCACAGGCTGGTGCCTGAGAGAGGTTTGCTTTGGTAAAGTACCGGAGCATGCCCTTGTGCTCCTCGTGCCAGACCTGGATCCTTTCCTCCCACTGCTCCTTATTAAACTTGTGCTGCTCCAGGACTCTGAGAATCCAGTAAACCGTAATATTAATAGGCAGAAAAAGACTAGCACATAAATCCCGCCCTGTCACACTGGAGCTGGATAGATGGATACTACATTGTGATTAGACTGTATTTTCACAGAATGGTAAACAAACAATGGTTCTTACATGAAATAGAAAATTCATATTTGTCAGGAAATTTCACTGAAGAGACTCAGAAGGCCGGGTAGCACCAGAAATACATTCAACTAATTCCACTACCTATTCACATTACTAATTCTACTTTAGCTGTTTTCCTGAAACACTTTTCAAGCTTCTACAGCTGTTAATATGCATTATGACACATGTATTATGGATTATGACATGTGTAGATTTCTTTTGTAAAAATGTGAACCGAAACAGTACATACCTCTGGGGAAGGATCTTGTCATTGGACAGATATCCAGGTGTGTGGGCTTCCTTATTGTAGTCCCCATACTTAGCCTGGACAGCATAGGAGGCCAGCAGCACTGCAGTTTCTGGTGGACAGTAGATGTCATCATTCAGGATCCCCTCCTTTACCTGCAGAAAGAACAGGCGCTGTGTGGCCTCCTGGATCAGCTCCTCAGACACATCCTCTGGGTAGAACTTGGCCCGGAATTTGAACAGCAGGGGGCTCTCCTTGCGCACATCTTGGGCAGTGACCTAAAAAGACAGATAAAAAAAATTATGCACAGGAATGCTATTGTTTTTTAGTGCATTCACTTGAAAACATGGTCAGTATGTATTATCATGCAAATCCTGATCATGATCCAAAAACGTTTTGGTTGCTTTAACTGTTGGGCTTATTGGCTAATTCAGTGATTCTCAAACATTCTGGACCAAGTACCACTGTGAATCAAAACCAAAGCAGCTAAGACCCATATGGGTGGAAAAAGGTCACAATAACCTGAATGAAAGGTGTTTAATTGACCAGATACAGCTGCTTATAAAAACACCCATGATATCTATGAATGAATCTGGCATGTTGGTATTACATATGCAGCTTTTATTAGCGTGCATACTCACTTTTTTATTGAGTTTCAGCCAGGTGGAGAAGCCTTTGGTGTCCTGGTATTGCAGCCCAAAAAACCAGACCTCTCGAAGTCCAATTGTCTTCACCACCTTAAGGGAAAAAAGAGAAAACAAAGAAAATTTCCCAGTTAATTGAGAATGATGAATGTGACACACAAGTGTATGTATATAATTTATACACTATTTTTCCAAAAGTATTGGGACACCTGCCATTACACATACATGAGCTTTAATGACATCCCATTGTTAATACATAGGTTTTAATTTGGAGTTGGCCCACCCTTTGCAGCTATAACAGCGTCTGCCAAGACTTTCCAAAAGGATAAGGAGGGGGTTTTTGACCATTCTACCAGGAGAGCATTTGTGAGAAGGCCTGGCTCGCAGTCTCCACTCTAATTCATCCCAAAGATGTTCTATCGTGATGAGGTCAGGGGCTCTGTGCAGGCCAGTCAAGTTCCTCCACACCAAACTCGCTCCATGTCTTTATAGACCTTGCTTTGTGTGCTGCTGTGCAGTCATATTGGAACAGGATGGGGTCATCTCCAAACTGTTCCCACAAAGGTGGGAGCATGAAATTCTCCAAAATGGCTTTGTATGCTGAAGCCTGGAACTAAGCTTAAGCTGGAGCTTTCACTGGCACTAAGGGGCCAGGCCCAACCCCTGAAAAAACAACTCCACACCATAATCCCCCCTCCACCAAATTCTATACTTGGCAGTCAGGCAAGTACCATTCCGCTGGCAACCGCCAAACCCAGCCTCGTCCATCGGATTGCCAGACAGAGAAGTGTAATTCGTCACTCAAGAGGACACGTCTCCACTGCTCTAGTGTCCAGTGGTGGTGTGCTTTACACCACTGCATCCGACACTTTACATTGCACTTGGTGATGTAAGGCTTGGATGCAGCTGCTAGACCATGGAAACCCATTCCATGGAACTCTCTACGAGCTGTTTTTGAGCTAATCTGAAAGTCACACAAAGTTTGGAGGGCTGTAGCTATTGACTCTGCAGAAAGTTGGCGAGTTCTGCACACTGTGCACCTCAGCATACGCTGTCCCTGCTCTGTGATTTTACGTGGACTACCACTTTGTGGCTGAGTTGCTGTTATTCCCAATTGCTTCCACTTTGTTATAATACCACTAACAGTCGACCATGGAATATTTACTAGTGAGGAATTTTCACAAATGGACATCCTATCACAATAACATGTTAGAATTCACTGAGCTCCTGAGAGCAACCCATTCTTCCACAAATGTTTGTAGAAGCAATCTCCATGCCTAGGTGCTTGATTTTATACACCTGTGGCCATGGAAGTGACTGGAACACCTAAATTCAGTGATTTGGAGGGAGTCCCAATACTTTTGGCAATATAGTGTATATCAAAACAGTTAAGCACCCAGATGGAGTGGTGAAAATGAAATGATGAGATGAATCTGGCTGGCCACGGGTGGACCTCAACATGAAGCGGTGTGTGGATAGCCATTGTCATGCTGAAAGACTGTACCAGGTTGCTGTCTCAGGAAGGGTAAAATTTGCGGAAACAGGATGTCAAAGACATAGCGCTGTGCCATCAGGGTCCCCTGAATCACTACCAGAGATGACCTGAAGTCATAACCTATGGCTCCCCATACCACGATTCCAGGAGTAACGGCGGTGTGTTTCTCCGCAGCATTGGCAAGATTGGTGGCCCTCAACGCCCACCCGTGGTAATGCAGAACCAAGATACATCACTGAACATGATATGACACCACTCGCCTCCCGGTTATGGCACCACTCCGAACGCAGCTGTCTCTGCATTGGTGTTAATGGCAGCCTATGCATGGGAAGGTGAACCAGTAGTCTGGCTGAAGCTAGTTGTCTGGATATGATGCAGGATGACAAGGGGTGCTGTAGAGAGTCTAATACCTGTGTCCGGATGTCAGGCGCAGATGTCATGGGGTTCTGTAATTCATCTGGCGACTGTGACATCTACATGCCCCATATGCCGGGCAATTGCACAAAATGACCACCCATGCAAACCCACAATGTGACCCCATCAAACTCCGTCAAGCGCTGGTAATTCTGTCTAATTCATTTACAAGGCATCCTCTGTGTCTGGTAACTAGAAATGCCAGCTCCTTGCAAGTCAAATCAATTACATACCCATCGCTGGTCTGCATGTGTGCCAAATTACATCCATATATATATATGTAGAAGGTTTGTGTTATCTGGCTACATATTGAATGTTCAATTAATTAATAATTCATTGATGACTATGACATCTTTAAATAAAGCTAGCATCATTATATTAATGCACAGCATTAATTCCAGCAGAATGTCACAGTACTTATTTTTGTTTGGCAAATTTTGATAATGATAGGCACCTACACACTTCATACTGCAATTTTTGGTATGTGTGTCTGTGGTTGTTGTACAGAAAAAACCTGCATCACTTATGTATGTGATATTTATACATTTAAAAATACCTAATGACGAGTTTTGTGTTTGGACTGTATTGTGATATGGATACAATATAAGCTCCCAGTAAAAAATTAAAAGCAAAACTTTCATTTCACTAAAGACCAGAGGACATGGAAAATAGTTGGCTGAAAAAACTTTAAGGTTAAAAAAGAACTTGGGTGTATGTGTCTGTGTGTGCGGCCCCATAATGTGGCAAAATGGCATTGCATTGTCACTTTTTAGCTTTAGAGGACATTTTTCAATATAAACCTCAATTTTATGAAAATCTTTGAATGCAACCAAGAAACCAAAATAGCCAAAAGTCTTGTTTTGTTTGGTTATTTATGGTTAAGGTTAGGGCTGGGTAAGGATTTGGGTTATGCCCAAAGAAATTAAGTCCCCACAATGATTGGAATGTATGAACCATGTAACCCGATAATCCGACATGCACCAGTAGGGGGCGAGCAGCCTCATGCAGGTTGGCAGTAACCTTGGCTTCCTCACCATTGGCCTTAAGTACCACCAATGGGGCTGGCTTAAAGCCCACGTGGGGAAAAAGCAGAAGAAAGAAGGTTAAGGGAAGCTAGTGGTGCATGTGCACTTTCTGCCTGTACATACTAGGAGATGCATGGAGGATGAATGAGGCTGAACAGAAACACTACAGGCTGATCATCCTAAACAGACATCATTCCCTCATTCCCTGAAGGGGCACTAGTCTGTATCCTTTTCTCCTGAGGCTCTATGCCTGCCACCATATATGAGATTTGTCCCCATATACACAGAAAGGTTTTTGACTTGATGATTTCACGTTAGCTTTGCAACATGTCAATATAATTCTAATTCTGAAGACATGGGGTGTGTGGTATAAACGGTATAAATTTGGCCAATGAGAGAGAGTTTAATTATACCGGCTTACCGCGGTAGTAGTTGTTAACGAACAGAGCATATGAGCAGAGTGATGAGAATTTCGGTTCCTAGGGTGTTGGCTCCGTGATCCATTAAAATTCATCCCGCTCCAGTCAAATCACCCCACGCATGTTCTGATTTAGGCATCAGACTTGCAGTGTGAGCCGTATCGGAGTTAAAATAAAAAAAACACTCTGCCTAGAGCTGAGCGATTCATGACTCACCCGGGTGAATAACCCGGATCTGTTAAACAACTCATGAGTCACGAATCTAAGGTCTCCATTAACCCGAGTCCTAACTACCCCATGACTAAACTATAAACCCCATCACGTATACATACCGCTTATAATCATTCCAAGTTCACTACAAGATCAATACAGTCATAGTAGCAAGTATAGCTGCTAAAAATTTCATACCCACCAAGATCGCACACAGCCAAGAGTGAATTAGCTCCCTCTACATTCGTAATCATGCAGCCAGTTCGGAACCGCGGACCCGGATCACACACAGCCTTGACTGAATTAGCTCCCTCTGCAGCCGGATTCTTGGAGCCGGTTCGGAATCGCGGACCCGGATCGTGCACAGCCACGAGTGACTCCACCGGTTAGCTCCCTCTACAGCCGGAATCATAGAGCCGGTTCGGAACTGCGCACCCGGATCGCACACAGACATGAGTGAATCCGCCAGTTAGCTCCCTCTGCAGCTGGAATCATGGACCCGCTTCTGAAACGCTCACCCAGATCACACGTTCGTGCGTTCGTTTATCCCGACGAATTCCGAGGTGCGAGACCCGACAAATTTCCCGATCAATCTACATATCTTGGAAAAAACATGGCTGCCTCCACGAACACACTTTGTTGTTGTCTGCGTATGAAAGTTACAATAAATAATACATTATTTATTTAATACAGTAAATAATACATTTAATAAAATAAACATTTTTAAGTATTTATGAAATAGAGAAGCTATTCCATATTGTTGACTGTGTAAGCATTTAATTGCAGGGCTAGATATATCACATAATTTACATTTTCCAGCACAGACTGAAGCAGTAGCCATACAGTTGAAGTTAGCCTTGTCACATGAATGTGCAATGTCGATATAATAATCAATAAAGCCCTGACAGTTAAGAAAACACATAAGTATGCACATCGGATGGTATTCATACGAAAAGGAATGTAGTCATGCAATTTGTCAGATTTTATTAGTTTTATAGCTTTTGGTTCTGTCTTAATTATTTTCTGTTGACAAAACCAACCTGTATTTTTAATATAAGATATTGTGGTGATAAAAACAGGGAAAAGTTACTTGAAAGATTTTCCATATCTTTTCTATAATTGCAGTTTTGCACAATAAATATTCTTAAAGTAACATTCACCACTACTTTGAAATGTGTTAACAGCTTAGAATACAACTTCCTGCTGCAGTTATGCTATGCCATGGGTATATGTTACCCATTCAAAAACAGTTATATTGAAATTTACATACCAAATTATATACCGCAATATGTTCCGTCTGTTGTTCAAATTATACCACAATATAAATTTTAGGCCATATCGCACAGCCCTACTGAAGACCATGCTTAGGATGCTGCCCCCATGACCAGGCCCCAGATAAGCGCCAGAATTTGATTAGATGGATGGATTGAAGATCGTAAGATTTCCTTTTAATAATTCAGTGTGCAGCTTTTGATAAGTATGTTTTGTCAGATATTTTGCCAAGAATGTAAAGCAGTAATATAAAAAGGATTAGCAAAAAACTCAATATTGTCTTTATAAAATGGCCAGGTATTATTTGCTTTTCTCTTCCTCACTCATTTTATTAAAATTCTCACAAAAGGGCCACACTGCCTGTGAGTGACTCCAACAGTCACAATAAAACAAATTTAGATTACACTTGTAGCAGATTCAGAGAGCATATTCAGAGATTGCTAAGTTTGTTTCCTATGACAGCAATGTGCCCTATAACAATTATATATGTGTATATAATTTTATCTTGTGAATGTATTATGTTTATTGAGTAGGGATGAAGAATATTTAAAAAGCTTCACATGGCACAGCTTCAAATCTGAAAACTGAGGTTGCCTTATTTTTGAAGCCTAGAATTTAAATGTCATTATACAATAACAGATGGCATAAATTATCTGCCTCCTGGCTAAAGGTAGCCACATACAAAGGTAATCAACATTGTTTCAGCAATACAACGTAGTATGAGCAGTGTTCCCACCCACTGTCAACACTTGGCTGACATAATGTGACACTGTGAGGCTGGGCAGCAGCCAGCATGTTTGTACCACACTGCTCTTATCTTTAAATGATGTAAATTAATGTGTATTGATGTATTATTGTTAATTGTTACTGTGCAACTATTGCCATGGAATGTGCGTGTTTCATTAGTGTGTAACCGTGACCGTCACACGAACTGCTTGTTTCTTCTTATTTCAAAGAGTGTCGACAGAAATAGATTAGGGTATCAACTTGATTTTGCAAGCTACTTAATACGTACGTCCACTACGTAGCCTGTTTAAACAATACAGCGAAAGCAAATTACTGAACTTTGACTCAAAGAAATACATGCCAAAATTTAACAACATCCACCCTTTTGCTATTCATATAATAACAACATGATAATCCTGCAGTTGTTACTGGGTCAAGAAAACACGTGAAAACACGTGTACACTGACTTAGGGGCTTCCGCCTTTCATTTTGAGATGAGAGAGTTTTTACTGAGGAAATACGATAAAAATACATCTCTTCAATTCTCGGATAACTGAGAATTTGGATAAGCAGTAAATTTTAAAAATAAAAAACTTCTATAATTTTACTTGTTACTATAGAAACTTGTCTTTAACTACAATGAAAAATCCTTTATGTGACTTTTTTCCAAGCATAAAACTACAAAGCAAGCATTTTATTTAACTTATTATGCTTCCCAAAATACATGTGGTAAAATGGCTTAAAATAGTATGGATTGTATTTGCAATTTGCGATTGTATTTATGTAAAATATTAACTTTTGCCTTAAAAACTCTTGTATAAATTATTAGACGTAAATCATAAAACATAAATCATGCAACTCTGCGAACTCTGTTTCTCTAAAATTGAGGTAAAGTTGTTGCGTGAACGCAAAGTTAAAAAACAAAATCAGAGCTTGGATACGTTAACCAAAACCATAGTTGCTAATTATGCTAGCAACTTACACATTTGGAACCATGCAACTGGTTTCAACCATCAAAAGTAAAAAATAAAGTAAAAAACTGAAATAACGGGGAAAATAAACTATACAAGGCATAAAGTTATATTGGATTGAAATAGTTGAATAATAATTTAGGACTGTTCTATTACAAGAAAAATCTTAATCACGATTTTTTTGGTCAATGTTGAGATCATGATTAATTAACATGACTATTCGTTGGCTTTGGAAATATCATGCATTTACTGAACTTCTGAAAAACTTGTCTTTTTACCAGTGGATTTCTTGTAACTCTAAATATAATTCAATTGAGAAAGAAGGGTTGGAAAGGAGTGGGCTGGATTTATAATAGAAGTAATAACAAACAAAACAGGAACATAACTGGAAAGCAAAATGTTGCACAATAATAGTTGTATCTCGATTATTTTGTTTTGATAATCGTTACAACAAATCCATAATTGGAATAAAAATGTAATTGCCCAGTCCTACGATAATTACAGAAACATGGTCAAACTTAACAAGACTTCATGTTCTATACATGTATTTTAGACTAAAATATCTGTGTAATGTACATTTTTAAAAAGGAATTAAAGAAGCAAAAGTGACAAGAATGAACACCCCGGGGTAACGCCACCGACTTGTCTGATAAACTTTATTGTCACTTGGATAACAAATTTAGCACAAGCTAAAGCTAGGGTGGGGTGGTGCAGTGGTTAGCACTATTGCCTCACACCTCTGGGACTGGGGTTTGAGCCTCCACCATGGCTCCATTGGGGAGTTTGCATGTTCTCCGCATGTTGTTGTGGTTTCCTCTGAGTACTCTGGCTTCCCTCCATAGTCCAAAATCTAGCTGAGGTCAACTGGACTTATCAAATTACTCATAGGTATAACTGAATGGTTTGTGGTTCTTTCTTGCTTCTGAGATCCGGAACCCCTGTGGCCCTGAATAGGTCAAGCAGTTTCACAAAATGGATGGTAAAGCTAGTGTATCAGAGAGAGAAACTAGCAGATTCTGAAAGTATCCAACCAAAAATCCACCCCTTAATTTCAGGCATGCCTCCCAAGCCACTCCTCCTAAACACATTGAAGGCAAGCTGCCTGATTATGAGAGGGAACATGTGGGGGAAATGAGAATAACGCATCATTGTCATATCCAAATACCTAATGGCTCATTCATGTGTAAGAAAACACCATTATCATAATGAATGACAACAATGAACATGGCTATCCCTAGTACTCACAGCTGTCAAGCTAGCATGTTAGTATTGGGAAATTTAGCTGAAAATGGGGTTTGCTACAGTAATGTATTGCTGGTGAGCTAGGAACAGCTGGCCGTGGTAAGGTTATATATCTGGGAAAGCTAAAAACATCAACAAGGTTAGCGATGTTACACGGCCTATACAGTTGCAGTACCTACCAATCTGTCTGGCAATTATTTTTTTTCTTTGCCCTTGCCTGATCTATGAACTTCTTTTAAAACTTTTGCTCTTCAGATCTTCTTCTCTTTCACTATTTCTTGGCCATCTCTATTGCTTCAACACATTAGCATGTGCTAGATATACCTTCCCTGGTCTCCCCTCTTTCTTTTTTGCTGCTTCCCCAGTCTACCCTCTAACCCTCTAAGCATACCTGGCATTGTACATGCAATGGATGGAAAGCTCAACCCTAGTCAGATTTTTTACAATCTACACCTGTCAAAAAATGCTCTTGGCAGTAAATGTCCATGCAGGCGACAACGTTCTGTGTGTTATCATTTGTGAGGAGTCACAATAGCTTGCAATAGCTTTTCTTTTAAGTATCGCTAGACTGTCAGTTGGGTAGGGTTGTGAAAGGGTTACTTTGTATGGCTGTAAGAAGTCCACCATGGTACACAAAATTATAATTTTTTTATGTATTATTTAAATATTCATTCTTTAGGGGAGGGGGGGGGTCAGTGTATGCTGTTTATGTTAAGGTGCTATGTAATCCATTTGAAATATTGCTGCACTTACACTATTTATGTGAAATGACTCCCATTTTAATTCTACTTCCTTATATTTAAATTCTAATTGCGATTCTGCAACGTTATTTTCAGCTAGTTCTATGAATTGCACTTCATTTTCATGGTCATTCGCAAGTCAATTCTGAATGGTGCACAACCATGTTATGAACTGACAATGCGCACAGGAGTTACAACAACGAGCGCGGTCTCTGCTAATTTAGAGTCTACGTTATAGTTTTATATTTGTTTTAACTGTACATTTAACTGTACATGTTGTTAATTTTTATCGCTTATTATATCATCGGCATTATTACGTTGGCCAAAGAAGACCTCCAGTGTGTTTTTGTGATCTATTTTGGCCGATCTCTGCGTCTCTGTGACAGGACAGCAGGCAAAAGTTCAAGCAACAAACTACTTGGAAAATAACGAGTGGTCCAGAGCTATCGTAAATCTACGAGCGAGACTTAAACTACGAAGGGTTTCAGGGCGGCCTCGTTAATTAATGCTCAATCTTAAGTGCTCGATAATGAACTACTTAGCACTACAATGCTTTTGGGCAACCCACCCCTGTTTGATGAACTTTCGATAATTCCATCTACACTACTTAATACATTAATATTTCCCAATGTCTCAAACCAAGATAAAAAATAAAAGCGGATTAAACTATACAGATCGTGCACCATGAAAAACAGAAAGGTAGTCTTCTTAATTCAGAAAAACAGGAAAATATTACTTGTAAATACAGGATGATTATCTTGTTCAATCAGAAGAACATAAAATATTTCTCGTAAAAACAGGATGACAATATCATTAATTCGGAAAAACAATTGAACCAGTGGCACAATTGAAAGGTTATTAACATGCCCACTTGCTCGTGCTGAATTCTCCGGAAAATGTCCCGCTCCATTCACATCTGAGGATCAATTGGAAATCATCCAGAATTTGTATTAGAGATCTAGCAAGGTAAAGTCTGTTATATGTCCAGTACAATTGTTTTGGACATTTCTGTTCATTACTGCAGCCCCTCTGGGTAATAAAAAGTACCGGGTCACAGTGCATGTCTGAAAGGGGCTTAAGAGTGACATCGGCTAAATGCCCCCTTGTGGCCAAATCCTTTTTTTTGTTAATAAGTAACGCTTTTTAAAGTAACGTAGCACTGAGGGGATTAGCATATCCCAGCATGCTCGTGGGCAACGTGTACATAGCCCCTTGTTCTGTTGTTGTAAATAGTTGAATTTCCTGACTGTGGCACGTATGTTACCCATGTCATATGTGAAACCTGTCTGATCCTCATATGTTCCTAGCTTTGTATAAATTCCCCACCGTGTACCCGACAGTCCGGCATCTGACTTCCTTAGGTTTACGGGCTTGTTCAGTACTTGAATAGGTTCTGTTACGAGCTCAATAAAAGAGCTTAATTCTCTTCTGTAAGTCACATCTTTTGAATTGGGAAGGTGAATCACCCCTCACTACCAGCAATGGCAGAGCATTGTACAAGA